>JAJGRW010000522.1:868640-957721 GCA_025461045.1 Carex parvula | reverse complement strand
ATATTTGTTCGTTTTTAAATTTTACCTTATTGAGTTGTTAAAGTAGTGATTTTGTACATAATAAGAAATAGTAAAGAAGTTCTAAAAAAATATAAAATTTGGTGTCTTAGTACATTTTCATATGGAGATCATATTGAACGGTCCAAATGAACTATTTAAAATTTGAAAATAGAGATATGTATTCATAACATGAATCAATTTGAACGTTACAAAGTACCCTATAGACTCACTCTTGCTTTAAAAAGGAAATGTCAAAATTGCAATGAGATAACATTTGAAGGCCAATTCATTCCATCATTATTTGTGAGTATAAAATGTTTTCAATCAAATTCCTACATTCAAGACAATGAAAATTGCAATAGTACATGATGAAAAAACAATACCATTAATTTCTTGATTAATCTTTCTTTCTCTCTGTACTACATAGACAATATACTATATATGTGCTTGAATATAAGAAACAGAGGTGTGCAACGGTTGAATTTTGGTCTTCCATTGTTCTTTCTCAGTTGTTGGGGGGTGTTGGTAAAGGTTGAATTTCGTTTAGTTAATTACTAAGAATTGTAGAAGCTCCATTGCTGCAATGCCAAATTCGCAAAAAAAAAAAAAAAAAAAAAAAATCCGAATTACTATAGTAATAGTCGAAGCATCATCTTATTCTTTATTTATTAAGACAAGCTACACTTTGGGACGGATACAAGAAAGAAGAATCTGTACTAGATATATAGTGTTCACTAACAACTATATATATATAGCTTGATCTATAAATAATCAAGTAATGTATTTTCTCTTTAACAATGTCCATGTTGTTTCTGCCGGTGAAATCTTCATCTTATCTCAAAAAAAAAAAAAAAGAAAGAAAGAAAGAAGTTCACAAAAAATTATTGGAGTATATATTAAGAAGCACATAACTAGTAGTTGGAAGTATAGGGAATCAGATGTCTAATCCAAACCATTCATCCGCATCATGATTTACTTATACAACTTTATGATTCGTGCAGATCACATACGCACATATCTCAGGTAATAATAATCTTACAAGCATAGCTGCAACCACAACACCTCATCTGCAAGGACAGCAGGACTCACTGCAGCGATATGTATACGGCCTTCTCCGCCCTCTGTAGCGAGGATCTCTCGCCCCTCCGAGAATGCGAGGATCTGGAGTAATAGCACTTGGTGCGCTCTTTTGTGTAAAAATTGAAGAGCAATCAGTTCTTTTGTAAAAGGACGGAAGGTCAAATGCCAACCGGGTACTTTACTAAATTACATTATTCAAATTACACAGTTAGAAGACAAAATTAAAACAAAAATGAAAGAACAATGCTAATTTTAGTTCGGAAGCATTACCGAAAACGCAGGAAGCATATTTTTCGAGAACAGAGGGTCAAGTTGTCGCCTTGCATTGACAGTAAGACCGGAATGTGCGGCCATTCCGCTGAGAAATAAACAGAGAAGAAGCAATATTGTACAGAAGTGAGGGATGGCTTTACATTTACTCCTCATTTTGCTCTCTCCAAAACCTATACCAGGGTCTCCTTTCTCACTTCATCAGTATTATGTATATACTGTGAGCTATACAATTTTCTTTTGCAACTAGGCCCGCTATTGGTTTATATTTAAATAGTTGGTACTATCATTTGCCAACGCTGTTTATATATACATAGTGTATTAGTTCATTTTACATTTCTCTATATGAATAGCTAGGTCATATCATTTCTAAACACTAAGGATAAACTCTATTTGTTGAATTTTTTTTTCATACTTATCCTTTACACTTTATTATAATTGTCCATTAAAAATCACGGTAAACCTTTTACTCAAAAAAAAAAATCACGGTAAATCTTCTAAACAAAATTAAGAAACATAGTACCATGCGAAAAAGCAGGGACCAAAGAGCTAAGGAAGAAATAATAATAAAATGAGGGACCACAAAGAAAGATCGATATGATGAAAAGAAAGGACAAATGAGAAAGACGACCTAACTTTTGTTCTTAGTCCTTTTGAAACATATATAGTACCATGCATTTCTTGACTACGGTGGTGTTTGGTTGTGGACTAAAATTAAAGTGGCCTAAGTTGTTATTCTAACTTAGGCCAGCCTAAATTATTTATGTTTGGTTGAGGTCTAAAGTTAGACCACGGCTTAAATTATAATAATTATTTAATATATTACCAATATAAGATATTAATTATATAATTATATTTTAACAATAAGATACTAATTATATAACATTAATATATTAATAATAACTATAATATATTATAATATTATTATAATAATTATTTAATATATTAACAATATATGATATTAATTATATAATTAATAATAATTTTTAATAATAATATACTAATTATATAATATTAATATATTAATAATAACTATAATATATTATAGTATTATTGTTAATAATTATTTAATATATTAACAATATAACATATTAATTATATAATTATATATTAATAATAATTAGTAATAAAAAGATGCTAATTATATAATATTAATATAGTAATAATAACTATAATATATTATAATAATTATTTAATATATTACTAATAATTATTAATAAAAAATACTAATTATATAATATTATTATAATAATTATTTAATATTAACAATATAAGATATTAATTATATAATTATATACTAATAATAATTATTAATAATAATATACTAATTATATACTAATAATATATTATTACTAATTAATGAGGAGAGGGGTGAAATGGTTGAAGGTGAATGACAGTGGGCTCCAGTGGCGTAAAATTGAAGCCTAAATTTAAGGCACCTCAAGAGGTGGTTTAATTTAGGTCCGTTTAGGCCGGCCTAACTTTTATGCTATTTCATGTTAGACCAATTAGTTTAAATCATGTTTGGTGGAATAACAGTGGCCTAAAGCCTTTAAGCCACCTTTAGGCCACAACCAAACATGAGGTATGTTCTTAATCCTTTTGAATTAAAACAACGACTTTGACCTAACTTTTGTTCCATCAAAGACTTTGACTAAGGAATATATTATTGTCTACATTACACCGAAATTATTCATATCCTCAGAAAAACTAATTATTTGAATGTTGTCCTTGATTTTTAAAAAATTCAAAAAATTGAGTCTACCGCAGGTTTTTCCAGCAGTAGATGTCATAGACTACCGCTGAAAAAGCCAGCGGTAATTAAGTGAGATCTACCGCTGCCGGACTGCAATAGCCTATTATAAATTATTGTTTTTTCTCTCACAACTCTGCTTCATACAAAAGAGAAAAGAGGAAGAGAAAAAAAGGAGAAAAGAGGAAGAAAAGAAGAAAAAAACAAGAAAAAAGAAGAAAGAAGATAAATTATTTGTTTAATTATTTAAATTAGTATTTATTTTTATAATTAGTAAATTCTTCTTCTTTTCTCAAGTAATTAATTCAGTATTTCCGCTATTATTTCATGCAATTAATCAGTATGAAGCAGCAATTGCTGGGAGCTAGGAGGCCGTTCAATTTGGATCCAATGGTTCAAATTGAATTATTATAGACTGATTACAACTAATTTCTTATAAGACATAGATATTGGTATAAACTCAGTCTTTCGTTGTAAATCAGGTAGATCAAATTTGATTTCCTATTTTAAATATGACATATGGGACTCCTCTTGAAGTCCTCAATCTATATATCATGAGCAACATAGGGTTTATTTATAAACTCAATTTAAAAATTGTCTTTTTTTAAATATATAGTATTCAATTTCAATTGATTTCACTCAACAAAATCTCTCTCTGATTTAGCACAGAAAGATCCTGACGCACCAAAGTTCCAAAAGTCCATTACACAAACAACATTTGAAAACTTAGTTACTTATAAATAGATAATAAATAAGTCATGAGATCCCTGACAATACTTATCTTAACGATCTTAATAATATTAAAAACAAAAATTTAAATACTAAAAATAACATAAGAGAAGTTGTTGGCTTTTTGAATTTTTTTGTAATCAAATTTCATGAAATTATGTTCTATCAAAATCTATTAAATGCAAATAATTGTAATCAAGTTTCAAGTCGTTGGATTAATGGTAAGACTATATATTCTAAAATGACATCAGATACTTTTCATGAGCATTATATTTATATAGTATATACACCGATTACATTTCAAATTCTAATTTTAAAATTTAAAGTAAATTGGATGGTTTTCCATATTGTCAGGTTAGTTTATTGTCAATAAATTTAAGTCCAATAATTTATTGTCAAAAAATTTAAGTCCAATACACTAGTACAAAAGACCCCTACAACAGCTGTTCAAATTTCCATGACTCTTGTAGAGGCATCAGTGATGGCATGCGGAAGTATAGATATACCCTTTACTGACGGGTCAAAAATAGCTAGTGTATGTCCTTAACACCAACAATTTATTTAAACCATCAGTGTAGGTCTCCAACACTGATGGGATAAAAATGGTCAGTGAAATAATGATTTGCGTCTACAAATTAAGTTAACATTTTATATAATCGTAAATGATTAAAACTATAGAAGCAATAAGATCTATAAGCATACAATTAATTATGCCTCAATTTCTGCTTACCAATTGTGGATATTTAGCCAACGAGGCTATCTACACTACTACAGAAAAACAGATTACACACGGACATTAATGGAAGAGCTACACGGATTTCCTGCTGTGTTTAAAGCCAGGGTGTATGAATAGGTCAGGAACTATACACGGATATTTAACCGTGTGTGATTATAATGATTTCTACACGGATATTCCCTAATTAACCGTGTACAAAGACTACCGAGCTACACAGATATCCCCTAATTAACCGTGTACGATTCCTCTTTCTACACGGCTTTGTATTAAAAGTCCGTGTAGCTCTCTTAGCTATTATACACGGACTTTTGGTAAATATCCGTGTACAAATAGTTTTAGATATTTTGTATTACGCCTCCAGCAAGGCTATCATACACGGATTTTTAACAAAAAAACCGTGTATGATTAGTATTGCACACGGACAACTGTTAAATAGCCGTGTGCAATAGCTAATTTTTTTTTTTGTTTTTTCTATCGTACACGCACAATTGTGAAATATCCGTGTATAAATTCCTTTTTTTTTTTTTTTGTATATTTTGTTTTTGGGCTAGCTTCCAGCTTTGCTAGCCAATTTTTTTCAACAGAAATACAAATATTCATTCGAAACAGATTAATTGGCAAGAAATTCATATACTAAATTTATACAAAATTCATATAGCAATAAATTCATTCGAAACATATTTTTATTACAAATTAATCTATGCAAATCCATATCGAGGATTACAAAATTCCATGGCAAACCACCTTGCCCACATGCACCGCACATCGTCGATCTGATTCCAAGTGTAATGATCTTGCTTTGTCACATTCTACAAAATTATAATTTGATAATAGTTAGTATTTCAGAAAAGGTAGATATCAATTGCTTATTATATAGGAAATTCATATGAAGTACATACCGCTTTTGGGAATTGGAATTGTATTCTTTCGACAAAGTCAAACATGAATATCATCGTGTAATAAGCGCATTCCCAACCCTCCTTCTGTTGCGGACTCTGAAATTTACATTTAGCGGCATTTGTTAGAATGACAATAATTTTTTTAACAAGATATGAAATTTCTAACTCATAAAGTGTGCTCACCAACATGTACTTCCAATTCAACTTGCTTTTCTTGCCCGGGCCCGTGCTATCTGATCCTCCCTCTTTAATATATTTCACAAAAGCCCTTACAAAAGTGAGTGAATGTAATTAGCAATTTTATAATTTGATATGATTGAAAGAAATGCAAACCTATAGAATTATTATTGCTTACTTATTCACAAAAGGCAAGATAAATTTGCACTTGGCAGCCGCGGTCCTTCCTTTTGGCTTACAAGAATCAATAATTATGCCCACACTTAAGTACGGCACAATGAGAATCGTGCACCAATGTTTGCTGTTGGATCGAGAAGAAGAATTATAGTACTTTAGCATATAAAAGTCACACGAGTATTTGCTATAATTGATGGTGTGATTTCATTTTTTTATGTTTAACTTTTAATTCCTTTATACAATTCTTTAATTAAAATATAAACAACACATAAGTTAAGATTAGAACTAACTCCTCGTGGTATGGCATGAGAATGAATTTCTTCTCCTCCGCCTTAGCACTATGCATCGCAGAACACATGTACTCGATTGACATATCCGGATAATATGTCACTGCCGTACCACTCACTTTCTCGGGGTCCAGAAACATGCACAAGTTCTTCCTTTCAACCATCTCATCACAGTTTCGGACTAGCTTCCTGAAAACTCATCATATTGTAATTAGAATATATATTTGAGTTCTATACAATAATGAAAATATTTTAATATCACTAACATGAGAAAAATGGTGATGTGTGAAACATCGAGCCATTTGTCGGATGACGAGTGGTGGAAGAGGTCCTTGAAATCTTTGAACGTTATCAGGAGATCCCTGCCTTCGTGTAGAAACATACCAGGTGGGACAGGGATGATGATAGCCTCCATGCCTTCGGGCGCCGTCATCAAGTAGTCGTGGAGAAGGCGCAAATCATTGGGCAAACGGCTGTATTCTTCTTCGGTGACCATAGGACGTGAAGGTGATTGTGGCGCGTCAGGCGCGACGTCGCAAGCCACCTCCTGACGTACCGGTGACATCGCTGTACCGGTAACATCATCTCCTCGTGTCTGTATCAAGTTATAGATGTATTATTCTAGTATTTCAAAAAGAATGAGTTGAATGTAACAAAATAAATGGATTTTTTTATGGATTACCTGATCCAAAACAATCTGACTCTTGGGCCATTGGACAAATGACATCCGTGCGTCATCAAGCACAAGCACTTCGTCGGTAGGGACAGGAAGGGGAACGCGCTGCCATCCATCCACGATTAACTCAACCTGCACGCATGCATGGTCGGGTCTTAGCTGAGTAGAGTGTACACTTTTGGCGAGTGGATGTACAACGCCCTTAGCAACGATCAGAGAAACACTACCATTCCGCAGGACGAGGTCGCATGCTCTGGGGTCCTGCAAATTTATAGGAAAGTTGTTTATTTTAATGATGCGATATTGTCTAACAAGGTTGCAAATAGGTTTTAAATACCTTTAGATTATGAACAAGTATTGATTACCTTGAGATTATCCAAATCGTCTAAGGCGCCCCACGTGCCGGATGCTTGACTACTTCGCCGAATTCCCGGCGAAATGGGAGGTGGTTGCTCGGATGGCTGCGTAGTTGCTGATCTAATTTGTGTCAACATTGCTTCCATCTCAGCAAACCTTGCGTCGTTCTCTTTGCTCACCTCCGCGCGTATCTGCGCAACTATCTCGTCTTTGTTTACCTTGGCACGAGATTTTCTTCGAGGTTTCTCTCCCTCCACTCGGAACACCTCCTTCCAGCCCCTATAGGCCCCTACACCCCTTACTTGACCCGGGTGTTCTGGATTCTCGAGCGCTGCGGACAAGGAATCATTTTGTCGTTCGACACTCCGGACACCCGAGTTGACCTCCTCCTCCACTTCCAACTGTTCAAGTAGAAGAATTAGTTAAAGCAAAAGAACAATTGATGTACTTTCGGAGTTATAATTTTCGGATGAATGTCACAAAGTAATAACAAAGGACTCTTACCATTCTTTGAGCCACGGGTTGCAAATCCTTTGGGAGTACTATCCTCCCGTCAGCGGTTACCTCGGCTCTACCCATGACCCAATCTTTGCCCCTAGGATTTTGGATCCTAACCACAGGTGAGTCAGAATCCTTGTTTTGCTCCAGGACTTTCCTCCATTCTGCCGTTTTACCCTCGTAACCACCTGATCCTAGATGGTGTGGATACTTGTTAAAGGCAACGGTCCTCCTGCCTTTATCACTTTTGTCCTTCACAGAAACAAGACAATAACGATCAGTTAGTTTTAGAAAGATAAGTACATATCGAGAAAGAATAAGCACAAAAGAGGCACGAGTTAGATACCTGGAACTCTTTGGTAGACTTCAAAGCTTGAAACGCATCCCAGTCCTCTTGTTTTAGCCATTTGTAGTAGCCGACCGGAGTTCTCCCTTTCTCCATGAACTCCGTCTTCAACGTGCTCTTGAATTGCTTCCAACCATTGTTCATAATCTTCAAAGTCTTATCCTTTGGAACATCATTCTCGATGTTCCACTGAGCCTGATTAACACCAAATTTAGTGTATTCAAGTACAAATACATAAGTGAAAATAAAGCAAAGAGTTGTTAGGCACTTTACCTTCACCCTGTTCCACCACTCGTCCTTCACCGTATCCTCAAAATGATCCCATCTCTCTACAAGGATACTCGCATTTTGCCTCACCAAACTCGTACACCAATTTGAGTATTTCTGCCGTTTTTCTCCCTGCGCACGCCCGTCTTCTGTGAACCAGATTTCTTGATGGGTCTGCTCGGACATGCTCGTGCACATTGTCGGCCCTCTTCTCCTTCTTTCTGATGAGGCAGTAGCTTGCTGCTCCTCTTCTGCCATCATATCGACGTACTCATCCTCATCCGACATGGTTCTGCATGAAATTAAAGATCAAATCATAAGTGACCAATAATTGATATTCTTGTACAAAAATTGATATTCTTGTACCAATAATTGAAATCCTCAAGTTGATATTCTAGTCTCAGGAGCAAAGCACGAGGCATACCTTTTGTTTACTGGATTTGGCATAATGACCTTTTTGATATTCTACTACATATTTTGTCTTTTGTAGGGATAAATGAACAAAATATAGATAAATTAACAAAACCATATAACCTAGATTAATCAACCAACCATATAACCTAGATTAATTAACCATACAACTTTTCACATGGCTAACCTAGATCAATAGATTAAACATCAATAGATTAATCAATCAATTTTTGACATATAACCTAGATTATTTGAATTAACCTAAAATAACCTAACAAGTACCATAATTATTTGAATTAACCTAAAATACCCTAACATGCAAGTACCATAATTATTTGAATTAAACTAAAATACCCTAACATGCAAGTACCATAATTATTTGAATTAACCTAAAATAACCTAGGTTATATGCTAAAATAACCTAAAATTAACAAGTATCCTAAATTAACCTAAAATACTCTAAAATACCCTATATACAAATTAACAAGTACCATAATGTATTCAATACTAACAAATACCAACCATGGCTAACGGGTTCAAACCCAATAAGAAAAATAACGAGATAGAGAGACGCTAACCACGGGTGAGAGAGACCACGGGTTAGAGAGAGAGAGACCACGGGTGAGGCGGCGAGGCGGCGAGGCGGTGAGCGGTGAAGATCGAGCTCGGAGTCTTTGGGAGGTTTTTGGAACTGAACCGCGGGTTAATTCTCTGAGGGTTTTCGGACTTATGAAAATTTTGACAGAGAAGGATTTCGAAATAACCAATGTTTCCTCATTATACACGGCTGTTAAGTTAATGTCCGTGTAGCTCTCTCCAATTCTACACGGTTGTACATAAAAATCCGTGTGCAAATCACCTTTCTACACGGACATCTAGCTAATAGTCCGTGTAGCTCTCTTCCATTTCTACACGGACTATTAGCTAAAAGTCCGTGTATAAATCGTTCCGACAGGCGGGTCCCAGGTTCAGTAAAATGCTCTGAATGGTTGCGGGCCGCAATACTTTCGAAATAACTAATATTAAATATTTTAACTAATATTTTAAATATTTTAAGTAATATTAAATATTTTAAGTAATATTAAATATTTTAAGTAATATTTAATATTTTAACTAATATTTTAAATATTTTAACTAATATTTAGTGAAAACTAATATTTTAACTAATATTTATTTTATTTTATTATTAAATGTTTTAACTAATATTTTCAAAAACTAATACTAATATTTGATAATATTATAAGCATTAAACATAATCCTTCACGGTCTTAAACAAAATAAATATTACACATTATGTTTTTTTTTTCCTTTTTCTCCTTTTTTCCACTATTTGAACAGTACCCTCGGCCCATAATCCTTCATTGTGGTCGGACCGCATGTAGTCAGCTTCGTCTACCCCTTCAAGTGTTGCTATCTCAGTTTGCACATCGGTACAAAATGGAGGTACTTCGTCGAACTGGTCGTACTCTTCTTCATCGACGACATTTTCTACCCCGACAATCCTTCTTTTTCCGGATAGGACGACGCTCAACCTGTCATCACTCGGGTCAGTGGCATAAAAGACTTGGGTGGCTTGCTTGGCGAGTATAAACGGATCATCAACATGCCCAACCCTATTTAAATCAACGAGTGTGAACCCGTCGTTATCAACTTTAACACCTCGGTCTTCGACCTATTGACACCGAAACACGGGAATGCTTAGGCGAGGACTGTAAATGAGCTCCCAAATTTCTTGAATAATGCCATAATATGACTTTGATGCTATTACAGCCCGGCCATCTCCGGATCTACTGAATTCTTGAGAGGTCGCCACCAACGTCACCCCACTATTTTGCATCGTGCTCTTATCACTCTGGGATTTAGTGTAAAATGTATATCCGTTAATCTCGTATCCTTGGAATGTTCTAACAACAATTTGGGGTCCTTCGCCAAGCAGTTTAACAATTTCAGGTACGGGGTGTGACTGCACTCTTTCTTTCAGCCATCCTATAAAAGAACGATTATGCTCGTTAGTAAGCCACCTCTGACTCCTCGTGTAGTTTTGTTGTTGAAGGATTGTCATGTGCTCATCTATATAGGGAGCAACATCTGTCATGTGTTGTAGTACAATAAAATGTGCCTTTTGCAGTTCATTTAGATCAGCAACTACGGCTCTCAACCCAATTGTCCCGACTCCTTGGAGCCTTCCCTCGTATCGAGATTTTGGAACGCCAATAGGATCCACACCGGTCAAGTAGTTGGTGCAAAAATCAATCACCTCCTCCGTAGAATATCCTTCTATAATGCTGCCTTCGGGTCGATGTCGGTTCCTTACGTATTTTTTCAAGATGCCCATGTATCTCTCGAATGGATACATATACCGAAGGAACACGGGACCACAAATCTTAATTTCTCTCACAAGATGAACAACAAGGTGAACCATGACATCGAAAAAAGATGGCGGAAAATACATCTCAAGTTGGCAAAGAGTAACGACGACCTCCTTTTGCAAAGAGTCCAATTTTAGAGGGTCTATCACTTTGGAATTTATTGCATTGAAGAAAGAACAAAGCTTCGTAATGGTTTGACGAACGTGCTTTGGTAAAATTCCCCGAATTGCAACGGGAATTATATGTGTCAATAAAACATGACAGTCGTGAGATTTCAGACCGACCAGTTTCAAGTCCTTCATCGACACCAACTTCTTAATATTCGAAGAATATCCTGATGGGACTTTTATACCATTGAGGCATTCACAGAAGCTTGTTTTCTCTTTCTTTGACATTGTGCACAGTGCGGGGGGTAGGTATGTGCGCTTCCCTTTCTCCTACGGTGCGAGCTCGTGTCGTATTCCCATCTCTACCATGTCTTTTCTCACTTTAATACCATCTTTCGTCTTCCCCGGAATGTTCAATAATAAACCAATTAAACTGTCACAGACATTTTTTTCGACATGCATGACATCTAGGCAATGCCTCACTTCTAAATATTTCCAGTACGGTAGCTCCCAAAATATGGACCTCTTTTTCCAAATATTCTTCGGTAGTGCTTTGGCGCATTTTCCAAAAACAACATCAATGTTTTTTATCCGTTCGAAGACACTCTCCTCGTCTAATGGATGACGAGCCACTCCAAGCTCAATTTTCCCGTTGAATGCCATCTTCTTCTTACGATATGAGTGATTAATAGGAAGAAACCTACGATGCCCCATGAATACATTATTTTGACAATTTTTCAACCTCAGCACCTGCGTGTCATCTTCACAGATCGGGCACGCTTTTGCTCCTTTACAAGTGTAACCCGACAAATTCCCGTACGCGGGGAAATCATTTACGGTGCAAAACACCATGGCCCGCAAGTTAAAGGTCTCTTTCATATACGCATCCCACACCGGGACGCCATCACGCCACAATTTTTGGAGGTCCTCGATTAATGGTGCGAGATATACATCTATGTCATTTCCGGATTGTCTGGGTCCTTGGATTAGTAATGACATCATTATATATCTGCGTTTCATGCACAACCAAGGAAGAAGATTGTAGATGCATAAAAGAACTGGCCAAGTACTGTGCCGACTGCTCATACTTCCAAACGGACTCATTCCATCTGAGCTCACCACAATCCTAAGGTTCCGCGGTTCAGAACCAAATTCTTTGAAATGTCTGTCAATGTTTCTCCATTGAGGAGAATCAGCCGGGTGCCTTAGTTTACCGTCATTTTTGCGCTCTTCTTCGTGCCAGCGCAATAATTTTGTATCTTTGGGATTCGCAAACAACCGTTTGAATCTCGGTATTATCGGCAAATACCACAACACCTTAGCCGGAGGTCGGCCACTTGTGTCCTCGTTACAATCATCAGTGTCCTGGTCCTTACGACATTTATATCGTGAAACACCGCATTTAGGACAGACATGCATGGCCTCGTACTCGTTACGATACAATACACAGTCATTCGGACATGCATGTATTCTTTCGATCTTCAACCCCATTGGACATATCAACTTCTTTGCCTGATATGTTGTACCGGGTAACTCGTTGTTATTTGGGAGCATTTCTCCTAAAAGCTGTAATAAGGACGTGAAACTCTTATCGCTCCAACCATTGTCTGCTTTTAAGTTTAATAATTTCAACACAGCTGACAGTTTTGTAAATTTGGTACACCCGGGATACAACGGCTTCTTAGATTCATTAGACAAATTTTGAAATTTATCATAATTTTTATCACTAATTTCATCTTCCACATCACGTAACATATCCTTCAAATTTTCAGTAAACTCGTGTTCTACATTTTCATCAAAATTCCTCTCCATCTCATCATCGTCATTTTCGGGTTTGACGTTATCAGAATATTCGGCACTCTCATAATCCTCGTTCCAATCAAGTTCAAAATTATCAGAAATTCCAACATTCTCATCATTCAATTCACGATTACAATCTTTATTGGCACTACTACTTTCCCAAAATTTCTCACCATGCATAAACCAACATGTATATCTCTTCTTAAATCCCCGACAAATCAAATGAGCTCTAATTTCTTCGATGTCCAAAAATCTTAATAAATTTTTACAATCTTTACAAGGACATAAAATGTCTTCTTCTTTTTTCTTCACTCTATAACTCTCAGCAAATTTTATAAACTCATCAACGTGAACCAAATATTCTTCACTGTCACGTCGCATTTCATACATCCAGCTTCGATCCATCTGTAAATTAAATTAAAAAAATGATTTGATCAATTAATCATGCATGGTCAACATTCTCCTTCGTGTACAAAATTTTGGGCTTACAAAGGGCCGGTTTACAATCCTAACCCACTCTTTGAATATTATGTCTCATATGTGAACACATATTAGCGAGATTTAATTAGTATTTGAGAAAAATTCGGCAGCATTTCCCCTTAACTCCCCAAGTATGCGTACGAACCACATACTCGTAGGAGCAATAAGGGAAAATACTGTCGAACTTTCCTCAAATACTAATTAAATCCCGCTAATATGTGTTCACATCCTAAATGAGACATAATATTCAAAGAGCAGTCCCAAAACGGGGACTATCCAAAATTAATCCCTATTGGATTAATTTTGAACGGGCATGGACCTAAAAGCATATAAAGGTCGGTTATTGGACCACAATACACTAATTAATTACATCTAAAATTAAGAAATCAAGCATGCATGAAATGACCTAAATAGCCTAAATAACAGAAAATTAGAGGAAGAAAATGATTTAAATACATATTACTAACCTTAGAAAGATGGAGAGGAGAAAATACAAACTTAATTCAAAGATCTCAGATCTCAGCTGCTGGCCTCGATCAATTCGCAGAAATCTGATAGGAAAAAGCTCAGTTCGAGATGTATTAACTAAAAGACTTGATCAAAACGGCGCTCTGGAAGGGAAGACATAAAAACCCTACACTATTATACACGGCTATTTAGTTATAATCCGTGTAGCTCTCCAACTATTTATACACGGCTCTTCTGTTATTAATCCGTGTACAATTATAAGATTATACACGGCTATATTATCAAAAAACCGTGTGTAATATTCCTACACGGATATTTAGTTATAAACCGTGTAGCTCTCTCAATTATTTGCACACCCACTTCTTTACACACGGATTTGTGGTTTCTAATAAACCGTGTAGCTCTCTCTAATAATTCTACACTGATTATTAACTAATTATCCGTGTAGAAATCGTGCAGATCTTTTGGACTCATATTTGGTACACTGTTTTTAATATAATTGCCAAATCCGTGTACAATGTGCAGTGTACAAAGCCAGTTTTTGTAGTAGTGCTAATTATTCAAAATAATTGTATGATATATTTGTTTGTCCTTAAATTTTGTCTTATCAAATTGATAAAAATATTAAAAAAAAGAAATGTCAAAAAAATGAAGGAGATAAGATTTGAAGGCCAATTTATTCATTTTATAATTATTATATGTGATGATAAAATATTTTCAAGCAAATTCCAACATTCAATACGTTGCAATGACAATAGCACAAATGGATGAAAACAACAGTTCGATGATGTTGAAAACACAATTCCATTTCTTTATTAATTCTTTCTTTCTCAGTACTCCATAAATAAAACTATGAGCTTAAAATATAAGAAATAAATGTCCCGATATATTGGCAAATACAACAATTATCCAAATTACTATAGTAATAGGCAAAGTATCATCTTATTACTTTATTTATTAAGACAAGCTACACGTACTGTGTGACAGATACAAGAAAGCAGATCGAATCTGTAGATAGTCTTACTTTGCAACTAAATATAGCTTCATCTGTAAATAATCTAGTAATTTATTATCTCTTTAACAATATCGATGTTTGTTTCTGCTGATGAGATCTTCAACCTATCTCAAAAAAAAAAAAAAAAAAAAAAAAAAACAAGAAGAAGAAGTTCAGAAAAAAAATGGAGTATTATGAAACAGATAAGTATTAGATGGACTTGAAATATAGAAGGTAATGATAATATCTTACAAGCATGGCTGCAAGTGCAACACCTCATCTGCAAGGACAGCAGGACTCAGTGCACTTGCCAGGGCCTTTAACGGGAGCAACTCTTGGCTGACATTCGGTCGGACTCTTTTGTGTAAAAGTTGAAGAGCAATTAGTTATTTTGTAAAGGTGGAAGGCAAAATGCCTACCGAGTACTTCACTATTGTAAATTAGAGGTATCAAAATACACAGTAACAAGATAAAATAATAACGAAATTAAAAGAATGTTAAATAAACAAGAGCTCGTTACCATTCAGAAGAATACTGACCAAAATAATGGCATGTTCATTAATTGTTTATAGAAGTAATGAAACAATGTTAATTGCTTTCTATCCAGTGAGTCTGAACTTGCACTGTTTAAGTTTATAAGAAAATGGAGTTTGAATTACCAAGCCTATTTATATATACACTACATCCATGCACTGTGAAAACACAAAAGAAGAAAATCGACTGGCAAACCTAACTAACTCATTTTGATTCATGAGTTTGCAAATTGAGCCTCAGTGTACGTTTTCATACCAACATGAGAAAACTTAATAACCAGGGCAGAAGCTTTGTGCTTTAGCTCGGAAGCATTACCAAGCAGAGCAGTCTACGTGCGCCCCCTTGTGTTGCATTGACAATAAGACCGGAATGTGCCCCCATTCCGCTGAGAAATAAACAAAGAAGAAGCAAGATGGTACAGAAGTGTGGGTTGGCTTTAAATTTACTCTTCATTTTGCTATCCAAAACATCCACCAAGGTCTCCTTTCTCAGTTCTTCAGCATTGTTGAATATTGATCCAAAATTGGTAACACAAAAATTAGAAACAGTGGAGAATACGTGTGTATCAAAATTAGGAATAACTGTAGAAGCTCCATTAGTGCTGAAAGTCCAGATTAGCAAATAATTAAAATATCCAAATTACTACAATGATACAATGATAGTGAATTTTATCATCTTATAATCACTTCATTTATAAATTAATGCAAACTACCACTACTACAAAAAAAGAGATTATACACGGACAATAAAGGAAGAGCTACACGGATTTCCTACCGTGTTTAAATCGAGGGTGTACGATTAGTTCAATAACTACACACGGACTTTTGGCCGTGTGCAATTTTAAAGATTCTACACGTATAACTTCACAAACAGCCGTGTACAAAGACCAGAATGTGTCGCGCTCCATTTACCGAGCTACACGGATATTACCTAAAAAACCGTGTACGATTCTTTTTGTACACGGCCTTTGAACTAAAAAACCGTGTAGCATGACTCTTTCTACACGGACATTTAGTTAAATGTCCGTGTAGCTCTCCTCTTTCTACACGGACATTTAAATAAATGACCGTGTAGCTATCTTTTTTCTACACGGACTTTAGTTAAATATCCGTGTAGAAAGTACATTTTTTTTTTTTTTTGTATTTTTTGTTTTTCGGCTAGCCTCCAGTTTTGCTAGCCATTTTTGTTACAGAACTATATATTCCAGATTTTCCAGATTTCATATAAGAAATCCATATTTTCCAGATTAGCAATAAATCCATATTAGCAAGAAATTCATATTTTTCAGATTAGCCAGAAATCCATATGCAATAAATTATACAATATTCATATACACCAAATTATACAAAATTATGCAAATCCATATCGAGGATTACAAAATTCCATGGCAAACCACCTTGCCCACATGCACCGCACATCGTCGATCTGATCCGAAGAGTAATGATCTTGCTTTGTCACATTCTACAAAATTATAATTTTATAATAGTTAGTATTTCAGAAAAGGTAGATATCAATTGCTTATTATATAGGAAATTCATATGAAGTACATACCGCTTTTGGGAATTCGAATTGTATTCTTTCGACAAAGTCAAACATGAATATCAT
Organism: Carex parvula; assembly: GCA_025461045.1. Taxonomy (NCBI): domain Eukaryota; kingdom Viridiplantae; phylum Streptophyta; class Magnoliopsida; order Poales; family Cyperaceae; genus Carex; species Carex parvula. Next base: position 940,701 of record JAJGRW010000522.1, on the reverse strand, counting down.
CGTGTAATAAGCGCATTCCCAACCCTCCTTCTGTTGCGGGCTCTGAAATTTACATTTAGCGGCATTTGTTAGAATGACAATAATTTTTTTAACAAGATATGAAATTTCTAACTCATAAAGTGTGCTCACCACCATGTACTTCCAATTCAACTTGCTTTTCTTGCGCGTGCCCGTGCTATCTGATCCTCCCTCTTTAATATATTTCACAAAAGCCCTTACAAAAGTGAGTGAATGTAATTAGCAATTTTATAATTTGATATGATTGAAAGAAATGCAAACCTATAGAATTATTATTGCTTACTTATTCACAAAAGGCAAGATAACTTTGCACTTGGCGGCAGCCGCGGTCCTTCCTACTGGCTTACAAGAATCAATAATTATGCCCACACTTAAGTACGGCACAATGAGAATCGTGCACCAATGTTTGCTGTTGGATCGAGGAGAAGAATTATAGTACTTTAGCATATAAAAGTCACACGAGTATTTGCTATGATTGATGGTGTGATTTCATTTTTTTATGTTTAACTTTTAATTCCTTTATACAATTCTTTAATTAAAATATAAACAACAAATAAGTTAAGATTAGAACTAACCCCTCGTGGTATGGCATGAGAATGAATTTCTTCTCCTCCGCCTTAGCACGATGCATCGCAGAACACATGTACTCGATAGCCATATCCGGATAATATGTCGCTGCCGTAGAACTCACTTTCTCGGGGTCCAGAAACACGCACAAGTTCTTCCTTTCAACCATCTCATCACAGTTTCGGACTAGCTTCCTGAAAACTCATCATATTGTAATTAGAATATATATTTGAGTTCTATACAATAATGAAAATATTTTAATATCACTAACATGAGGAAAATGGTGATGTGTGAAACATCGAGCCATTTGTCGGATGACGAGTGGTGGAAGAGGTCCTTGAAGTCTCTGAACGACAGCAGGAGCTGCCTGCCTTCGTGTAGAAACATCCCAGGTGGGACAGGGATGATGATAGCCTCCATGCCGTCGGGCGCCGTCATCAAGTAGTCGTGGAGAAGGCGCAAATCATTGGGCAAACGGCTGTATTCTTCTTCTGTGACCATAGGACGGGGCGGTGATTGTGGCGCGTCAGGCGCGATGTCGCAAGCCACCTCCTGACGTACCGGTGAGAGAGCCGTACCGGTAACATCATCTCCTCGTGTCTGTATCAAGTTATAGATGTATTATTCTAGTATTTCAAAAAGAATGAGTTGAATGTAAAAAATAAATGAATTTTTTATGAATTACCTGATCCAAAACAATCTGACTCTTGGGCCATTGGACAAATGACATCCGTGCGTCATCAAGCACAACCGCGTCGTCGGTAGGGACAGGAAGGGGTACGCGCTGCCATCCATCCACGACTAACTCAACCTGCACGCATGCATGGTCGGGTCTTAGCTGAGTATTGTGTACACTTTTGGCGAGTGGATGTACAACGCCCTTAGCAACGATCATAGAAACACTGCCGTTCCGCAGGACGAGGTCGCATGCTCTGGGGTCCTGCAAATTTATAGAAAAGTTGTTTATTCTAGTGATGCGATATTGTCCAACAAGGTTGCAAACAGGTTTTAAATACCTTTAGATTATGAAGAAGTATTGATTACCTTGAGATTATCCAAATCGTCGTTCGCGCCCCACGTGCCGGATGCTTGACTACTTCGCCGAATTCCCGGCGAAATGGGAGGTGGTTGCTCGGATGGCTGCGTAGTTGCTGATCTAATTTGTGTCAACATTGCTTCCATCTCAGCAAACCTTGCGTCGTACTCTTTGCTCACCTCCGCGCGTATCTGCGCAACTATCTCGTCTTTGTTTACCTTGGCACGAGATTTTCTTCGAGGTTTCTCTCCCTCCACTCGGAACACCTCCTTCCAGCCCCTGTAGACCCCTACACCCCTTACTCGACCCGGGTGTTCTGGATTCTCGAGCGCCGCGGACAAGGAATCATTTTGTCGATCGACACTCCGGGCACCCGAGTTGACCTCCTCCTCCACTTCCAACTGTTCAAGTAGAAGAATTAGTTAAAGCAAAAGAACAATTGACGTACTTTCGGAGTTATAAATGACTCTTACCATTCTTTGAGCCACGCTTTGCAACTCCGTTGGGAGTACTATCCTCCCGTCAGCGGTTACCTCGGCTCTACCCATGACCCAATCTTTGCCCCTAGGATTTTGGATCCTAACCACGGGTGAGTCAGAATCCTTGTTCGCATCCAGGACTTTCCTCCATTCTGCCGACTTACCCTCGTAACCACCTGACCCTAGATGGTGTGGATACTTGTTAAAGGCAACGGTCCTCCTGCCTTTATCACTCTTTGCCTTCACGGAAACAAGACAATAACGATCAGTTAGTTTTAGAAAGATAAGTACAAATCGAGAAAGAATAAGCATAAATTTGGCACGAGTTAGATACCTGGAACTCTTCAGTAGACTTCAAAACTTGATACGCATCCCAGTCCTCTTGTTTTAGCCATTTGTAGTAGCCGACCGGATTTCTCCCTTTCTCCATGAACTCCGTCTTCAACGTGCTCTTGTATTGCTTCCATCCATTGTTCATAATCTTCAACGTCTTATTCTTTGGAACATCACTCTGGATGTTCCATTGAGCCTGATTGACACAAAAATTTAGTGTATTTAAATATAGATCATACATAAGTGAAAATTCAAGAGAAGAGTTGTTAGGCACTTTACCTTCACCGTGTTCCACCACTCGTCCTTCACCTCTTTCTCGAAATGATCCCATCTCTCAACAAGGATACTCGCATTTTGTTTCACGAAGCTCGTACACCAATTTGAGTATTTCAGCCGTTCTGGTCCCTGCGCACGCCCGTCCTCTGTGAACCAGATTTTGGGTTGGGTCTGCTCAGAATGGCTCGTGCACATTGTAGGCCCTCTTCTCCTTCTTTCTGACGAGGCAGTAGCTTGCTGCTCCTCTTCTTCCATCATATCCTCGTACTCATTTTCATTCGACATGGTGCTGCATGAAATTAAAGATCAAATCATTTGACATATAACCTAGATTAATCAACCAACTTTTGACATATAACCTATATTCATCAAGAGATTAATCAATCACTTGTTGACATATATCCTAGATTATTTGAATTAACCTACATAGAAACAAATTGATCAATTACTATTACCAGTAGATGAGTTATTTAATCAACCAACTCCTTGCTAATTTTATAATTCCAACACATAGAAACATTTAATCAATCAACTAACATTATAATTCAAACATTTAATCAATCAACTAACATTATAATTCAATCAACTAACATTATAATTCAAACATTTAATCAATCAACTAACATTTAATCAATCAACTAACATTATAATTCAAACATTATAATTCAAACATTATAATTCAAACATTAATTCAAACATTATAATTCAAACATTATAATTCAAACATTATAATTCAAACATTATAATTCAATCAACTAACATTATAATTCAAACATTTAATCAATCAACTAACATTTAATCAATCAACTAACATTATAATTCAAACATTATAATTCAAACATTTAATCAATCAACTAACATTATAATTCAAACATTTAATCAATCAACTAACATTACATAACAAATTTTATAATTCCAACACATAGAAACATAAAAAAAAAAATAAACTACTATAGCTAGCTAATAACTCCATGTAAATAAGTAGCAGCAATTTCCTATAGGAGAAACCAGTAAGAATCATCTCTGAAGAAGTGGCCGACTACAAATACCAACCATGTCTAACGGGTTCAAACCCAATAAGAAAAATAACGAGAGAGAGAGAGCTAACCACGGGTGAGAGAGACCACTGGTTAGAGAGAGAGAGACCGAGGTGGAGAGAGACCGAGGCGGCGAGGCGGCGAGGCGGCGAGGTGGGAAGGCGGTGGAGAGCTCGGTGTGAGGGTTTTTGAAACTGATGTGTATTCTCTTTTCGATCGGACTTGTGAAAATTTTGGAAGAGAAAGGATTTCGAATAATAATAGTGTTTTTCTCATTATACACGGACTTTTAACTTAAAAGACCGTGTACAAATATCTTTATACACGGACTTTACTCTAAAGGCCGTGTGCAATACCCTTTCTACACGGACATATAGCTAAAAGGCCGTGTAGCTCTCTACCCTTTCTACACGGACTATTAGCTAAAAGGCCGTGTACCTCTCTACCCTTTCTACACGGACTATTAGCTAAATATCCGTGTATAAATTGGTCCGACAGGTGGGTCCCAGGTTCAGTAAAGTTCTCTGAATGGTTGCGGGCCGCAATACTTCATATGACAATTTTAACTAATATTTATTTTAACTAATATTAACTAATATTTATTTTAACTAATATTAAATGTTTGATAAAGTTGAACATATTATTTTAAACATAATATTTTCATTAAACATAATCCTTCCTTAAATATTTTAACTAATATTAAATATTTTAACTAATATTTAGTGAAAACTAATATTTTAACTAATATTTATTTTAACTAATATTTATTTTAACTAATATTAAATGTTTGATAAAGTTGAACATAATATTTTCATTAAACATAATCCTTCCTTAAATATTTTAACTAATATTTAGTGAAAACTAATATTTTAACTAATATTTATTTTAACTAATATTTATTTTAACTAATATTAAATGTTTGATAAAGTTGAACATAATATTTTCATTAAACATAATCCTTCCTTAAATATTTTAACTAATATTAAATATTTTAACTAATATTTAGTGAAAACTAATATTTTAACTAATATTTATTTTAACTAATATTAAATGTTTGGTAAAGTTGAACATAATATTTTCATTAAACATAATCCTTCCTTAAATATTTTAACTAATATTAAATATTTTAACTAATATTTAGTGAAAACTAATATTTTAACTAATATTTATTTTATTTTATTATTAAATGTTTTAACTAATATTTTCAAAAACTAATACTAATATTTGATAATATTATAAGCATTAAACATAATCCTTCATTATAAGCATTAAACTAATATTTGATAATATTTGATAATATTTGATAATACTATTACTCGCATTATGCTTTTTTCTTTTTTTCCCTCTTTTTTTCCTTTTTTATTTGATATATTACAAGCTAAAGTTGCAATATTACAAGCTACACGGTCTTAAACAAAATAAATATTACACATTATGCTTTTTTTTTCCTTTTTCTCCTTTTTTCCACTATTTGAACGGTACCCTCGGCCCATAATCCTTCATTGTGGTCGGACCGCATGTAGTCAGCTTCGTCTACCCCTTCAAGTGTTGCTACCTCAGTTTGCACATCGGTACAAAATGGAGGTACTTCGTCGAACTGGTCGTACTCTTCTTCATCGACGACATTTTCTACCCCGACAATCCTTCTTTTTCCGGATAGGACGACGCTCAACCTATCATCACTCGGGTCTTGTACATAAAAGACTTGGGTGGCTTGCTTGGCGAGTATAAACGGATCGTCAACGTGCCCAACCCTGTTTAAATCAACGAGTGTGAACCCGTCGTTATCAACTTTAACACCTCGGTCTTCGACCCATTGACACCGAAACACGGGAATGCTCAGGCGAGGACTGTAAATGAGCTCCCAAATTTCTTGAATAACGCCATAATATGACTTTGATGCTATTACAGCCCGGCCATCTCCGGATCTACTGAATTCTTGAGAGGTCGCCACCAACGTCACCCCACTGTTTTGCATCGTGCTTTTATCACTCTGGGATTTAGTATAAAATGTATATCCGTTAATCTCGTATCCTTGGAATGTTCTAACAACAATTTGGGGTCCTGCGCCAAGTAGTTTAACAATTTCAGGTACGGGGTGTGACTGCACTCTTTCTTTCAGCCATCCTATAAAAGAACGATTATGCTCGTTAGTAAGCCACTTCTGACTCCTCGTGTAGTTTTGTTGTTGAAGGATTGTCATGTGCTCATCTATATAGGGAGCAACATCTGTCATGTGTTGTAGTACAATAAAATGTGCCTTTTGTAGTTCATTTAGATCAGCAACTACGGCTCTCAACCCAATTGTCCCGACTCCTTGGAGCCTTCCCTCGTATCGAGATTTTGGAACGCCAATAGGATCCACACCGGTCAAGTAGTTGGTGCAAAAATCAACCACCTCCTCCGTAGAATATCCTTCTATAATGCTGCCTTCGGGTCGATGTCGGTTCCTTACGTATTTTTTCAAGATGCCCATGTATCTCTCGAATGGATACATATACCGAAGGAACACGGGACCACAAATCTTAATTTCTCTCACAAGATGAACAACAAGGTGAACCATGACATCGAAAAAAGATGGCGGAAAATACATCTCAAGTTGGCAAAGAGTAACGACGACCTCCTTTTGCAAAGAGTCCAATTTTAGAGGGTCTATCACTTTGGAATTTATTGCATTGAAGAAAGAACAAAGCTTCGTAATGGTTTGACGAACGTGCTTTGGTAAAATTCCCCGAATTGCAACCGGAATTATATGTGTCAGTAAAACATGACAGTCGTGAGATTTCAGACCGACCAGTTTCAAGTCCTTCATCGACACCAACTTCTTAATATTCGAAGAATATCCTGATGGGACTTTTATACCATTGAGGCATTCACAGAAGCTTGTTTTCTCTTTCTTTGACATTGTGCACAGTGCGGGGGGTAGGTATGTGCGCTTCCCTTTCTCCTGCGGTGCGAGCTCGGGTCGTATTCCCATCTCTACCATGTCTTTTCTCACTTTAATACCATCTTTCGTCTTCCCCGGAATGTTCAATAATAAACCAATTAAACTGTCACAGACATTTTTTTCGACATGCATGACATCTAGGCAATGCCTCACTTCTAAATATTTCCAGTACGGTAGCTCCCAAAATATGGACCTCTTTTTCCAAATATTCTTCGGTAGTGCTTTGGCGCATTTTCCAAAAACAACATCAATGTTTTTTACCCGTTCGAAGACACTCTCCCCGTCTAATGGATGACGAGCCACTCCAAGCTCAATTTTCCCGTTGAATGCCATCTTCTTCTTACGATATGGGTGATTAATAGGAAGAAACCTACGATGCCCCATGAATACATTCTTTTGACAATTTTTCAACCTCAGCACCTGCGTGTCATCTTCACAGATCGGGCACGCTTTTGCTCCTTTACAAGTGTAACCCGACAAATTCCCGTACGCGGGGAAATCATTTACGGTGCAAAATACCATGGCCCGCAAGGTAAAGGTCTCTTTCATATACGCATCCCACACCGGGACGCCATCACGCCACAATTTTTGGAGGTCCTCGATTAATGGTGCGAGATATACATCTATGTCATTTCCGGGTTGTCTGGGTCCTTGGATTAGTAATGACATCATTATATATCTGCGTTTCATGCACAACCAAGGAGGAAGATTGTAGATGCATAAAAGAACTGGCCAAGTACTGTGCCGACTGCTCATACTTCCAAACGGACTCATTCCATCTGAGCTCACCACAATCCTAAGGTTCCGCGGTTCAGAACCAAATTCTTTGAAATGTCTGTCAATGTTTCTCCATTGAGGAGAATCAGCCGGGTGCCTTAGTTTACCGTCATTTTTGCGCTCTTCTTCGTGCCAGCGCAATAATTTTGCATCTTTGGGATTCGCAAACAACCGTTTGAATCTCGGTATTATCGGCAAATACCACAACACCTTAGCCGGAGGTCGGCCACTTGTGTCCTCGTTACAATCATCAGTGTCCTGGTCCTTACGACCTTTATATCGTGAAACACCGCATTTAGGACAGACATGCATGGCCTCGTACTCGTTACGATACAATACACAGTCATTCGGACATGCATGTATTCTTTCGATCTTCAACCCCATTGGACATATCAACTTCTTTGCCTGATATGTTGTACCGGGTAACTCGTTGTTATCTGGGAGCATTTCTCCTAAAATCTGTAATAAGGACGTGAAACTCTTATCGCTCCAACCATTGTCTGCTTTTAAGTTTAATAATTTCAACACAGCTGACAGTTTTGTAAATTTGGTACACCCGGGATACAACGGCTTCTTAGATTCATTAGACAAATTTTGAAATTTATCATAATTTTTATCACTAATTTCATCTTCCACATCACGTAACATATCCTCCAAATTTTCAGTAAACTCGTGTTCTACATTTTCATCAAAATTCCTCTCCATCTCATCATCGTCATTTTCGGGTTCGACGTTAATATCAGAATATTCGGCACTCTCATAATCCTCGTTCCAATCAAGTTCAAAATTATCAGAAATTCCAACATTCTCATCATTCAATTCACGATTACAATCCTTTTTGGCACTACTACTTTCCCCAAATTTCTCACCATGCATGAACCAACATGTATATCTCTTCTTAAATCCCCGACAAATCAAATGAGCTCTAATTTCTTCGATGTCCAAAAATCTTAATAAATTTTTACAATCTTTACAAGGACATAAAATGTCTTCTTCTTTTTTATTCACTCTATAACTCTCAGCAAATTTTATAAACTCATCAACGCGAACCAAATATTCTTCACTGTCACGTCGCATTTCATACATCCAGCTTCGATCCATCTGTAAATTAAATTAAAAAAATGATTTGATCAATTAATCATGCATGGTCAACATTCTCCTTCGTGTACAAAATTTTGGGCTTACAAAGGGCCGGTTTACAATCCTAACCCACTCTTTGAATATTATGTCTCATATGTGAACACATATTAGCGAGATTTAATTAGTATTTGAGAAAAATTCGGCAGCATTTCCCCTTAACTCCCCAAGTATGCGTACGAACCACATACTCGTAGGAGCAATAAGGGAAAATACTGTCGAACTTTCCTCAAATACTAATTAAATCCCGCTAATATGTGTTCACATCCTAAATGAGACATAATATTCAAAGAGCAGTCCCAAAACGGGGACTATCCAAAATTAATCCCTATTGGATTAATTTTGAACGGGCATGGACCTAAAAGCATCTAAAGGTCGGTTATTGGACCACAATACGTACACTAATTAATTACATCTAAAATTAAGAATTCAAGAATGCATGAAATGACCTAATTAAATAAGCCTAAATAACAGAAAATTAGAGAAAGAAAATGATTTAAATACATATTACTAACCTTAGAAAGATGGAGAGGAGAAAATACAAACTTAATTCAAAGATCTCAGATCTCAGCTGCTGGCCTCGATCAATTCGCAGAAATAAAAAGCTCAGTTCGAGATGTATGAACTAAAAACTTGATCAAAACGGCGCTCTGGAAGGGAAGATAATAAAACCCTACACTATTATACACGGCTATTTACTTAAATATCCGTGTAGCTCTCCACCTATTTCTACACGGCTTTTTAGTTATAAAGCCGTGTACAATTATACGAATTCTACACGGCTATATTATCAAAAAGCCGTGTATAATGTTCCTACACGGATAATTAGTTATAAACCGTGTAGCTCTCTCAATTATTTGCACACCCACTTCTTTACACACGGATTTGTGGTTTCTAATAAACCGTGTAGCTCTCTCTAATAATTCTACACTGATTATTAACTAATTATCCGTGTAGAAATCGTGTAGATCTTTTGGACTCATGTTTGGTACACTGTTTTTAATATAATTGCCAAATCCGTGTACAATGTGCAGTGTACAAAGCCAGTTTTTGTAGTAGTGTACGCTGTGTGAAGAAAGCATAATCTATAGATATATATATATATATATATATATATATATATATAGTCTTCACTTGCAACTAAATATAGCTTGATCTATAAATAATAAGTAAATTTTATCTCGTTAACAGTCTCCATGTTGTCTCTGCAGATGAAATCTTCATTCTATCTTTAAAAAAAAAAAAAGTTCAGAAAAAAACGGTGTACGTATCAATTAAGAAGCACATAACTAAGTAGCATAAAATATATTGAAGGTAATGATAACCTTATAAGCATGGCTGCAACTGCAACACCTCATGTGCAAGGGCAGGACTCACTACATGGTGGTACTAACGGGCTTCCCCGTCTCACAGGATTAGAATATGGTGGCCGATATTCAGTAGAGGCCCTCTATTGTAGGAGAGTTGAAGAGTAACTAATTAGTTCTTTTGCAAAGTTCGGCAGGCCAAATGCCTACCAAGTTCTTCATTTATAGTTGACATGACAAAATAAAAACGAAAATATATTTATGGTTCATGAGTTTGCTAATTATGCCGAAAGTGTTTTCTTACTGCGTGATTACATCTTGAGTTTTGAGTCCCTTTCTTGATTGCATTCACGATAGGAACGGAATCTGCCGGCCGCATTCTGCTGAGAAATAAACAGAGAAGAAGCAAGATTGCACAAGAGTGAGGGTTGCCTTTACATTTATTCCTCATTTTGCTGATCTCCAAAACCCCTACCTTGGTCTCCTTTCTCACTTCAGTATTTTATACTGTGAGCTATATGAATTTCCTGCAACTAGACCCTTCGTTTGCTTATATTTAAATACAAATATTATTATGGGTTTGACAAAAACAAGGACCAGAGAAACTAAGGAAGACATAATATAGAAATGAGGGACAATTAAGAAAGATTGATGTGCTGAAAAGAAAGGAGAGAGGAGAATGACTTGTGGTTTTGAGATCCTTCACTACTACAGAAATGTTGAGTGTACACGGTTAAAATGGAGTTTTGCACACGGTTTTGCAACTGTGTCCGCGGGCATTGTCTATGAAAGTGCCAGTAAATGTTTTTTTTTTTCAAAAAAAGCACCAATTTTTTTCGCAAAAACATTCATACACTGCTTTCTAAAGTCATACATGTTTTTTAAAGTTAAAATCGTGTATGAAAACACCAATCGTAGATAGTTTTAATTGAAAATTTGTGTATAATTCATATTTTTTTTTTAAATACCAATCAAATCCAAGATCTCAATTAAATACTACATTTACCAATATACTAAAAACACTAAACTAAATTTTAAAAAGCTATGAATTTAAACAAAACACATACAAAAAAAATACATTTACTCCGATCATATATCATATATCCTGTCTCAGTTCTTCAGCATTTATACATACTGTGACCTATGTGAATTTTTTTTTACATCTAGACCCTCTATTTGTTTATATTTATATAAACAATACCTATGATTTATGGTGTTCGCAAAAGTACTACGTATAATCTTTTGCCAACCTTGATTATCTGTTATTTTTCTTAATAAACATGCACATTTTTATTTAATTTTTTTTGGAGCAAATATCCCTTGAAAAATAATTTTCACATTTTTTAATGCCCTATTATTCATATCATAAGAAAATTTTCGTTCGAATTTCAAACATGAGATGTTCCACATAGAGAATATTGCATTTGCCGCAAGACTAAAGACTATTTCTTTATATATCTTGAATATTTCAAGTAGTGAAAATGGAAATAGGTCCAAGTAAAATAGTATATTTGTTCATTTTACCTTTCTCTGTATAAAGAGGTCACATAATTTGTACACAAATATGTACAAATTCTATTTGTTTTTCCTTTTTTTCACACTTGTATATCATTTACAGTTCATTCTAATCTTCGGTCTACAAATATAAGAAACACAGTACAACTAATTTATACGAGCAAAAATGCAGGGACCAAAGAGCTAAAGAAGAAATAATATTTAAATGAGGGACAACAAAGAAAGATTGCAATGATGAAATGACAAAGGAGAAAGACTTGTGGTTATGAAAGAGAGGTCAAAAGGAAAAAAAGACTTGTGTACATAGCTAGTGAAGCTATTTTCAGTTGTAGCTGAATAGCTGATTTTGTTCCAATAAATACTTTGACTAAGTTTACATTCTAATAACGACCTTGACAAAATTGAATTGTATTGTCGCTAAAATGAACATTGAAATAGTATGGCACTTGAACATTGAAATAGACATGATGAAGAGGATTTGTTTCCGCTATTATTCATGCCATCAGTAGTAGCAGCAATTGGAGACTTCTCAGTCTCTGTTCATATTTATGAATAGTTCCGACTTGAGTGGACTTTTTATTCTCTCTTTATCTCTCTAACAAAAATAAGTTTTTACAAGAATTATGTCCTTTTGGAGTTGGTGCTAATTAGCTTCTTTGTAGGGATTTGAATACCATAAGTTGAACATTAGTCGCTATTATATATATAGTAGCAAAATCAATGCCAACTGTGTGAAAGACCACAAGTTCGAATTTCAGATGAGATATCATTTGTGGATATTACATAGTTGAGTAACTTCATCTCCATCTTTACTAAGAAAAAATTAATAATAAGTTGCAATTCTGTTTTAATTAGTAGATTTAAGTTTTTTTCATTCTGATATGCATTTATTAGATTAACCTATAACCGATAGAAAATTATTACTTCTACCTTCCGAGCTTTAACTGATTGCATGCATTCGCACCTACAAGCGTTAATTTGAAGAAGATATTATTATACACTAGACAAGAACTCTTCAAACTTGAATTTTCATCTTCTTATTTTTCTTTTTGAGAAACAAACCCATGAATAAATAAATTTAAACCATTGCCTGCAGCATTTACCAATATTTTATGAAAGAGGATCCGTTACTGGGCACAAAACCCAATCCAAGTCCTAACTTGTGAGAAGTGAGATCTAAGATGATTTTATATTTGAAATGTTCATAAAAAGTTTGGTTTATTTAGTTTAAAATTCATACAAATTTAAAGTTGTTCGTTTTCTATTAATATACTATGCAAATTTTAAAATTAATTTGAATTCTCTGAGTAATCCGATTTTAAGCAAATTTTAGTTTTTAATTAACTAAGTCATGATGCAAGAGCTTCAAATTTTTGTACAGATTTCGTCGTTTATTAATTAACAATTTTATCTTTATCTTTTGGTTTTGCTTTTGTTAAATTCTGGTGGTACATAAAAAAATATAAAAAACAATCAACTATTGCTCTAAATTTAATTATGTAGGAAATATGGTGTGCGGATTGGCCAACTTGCACAGAAAACATAAAAAATATTCAACTTTGAGAAATAAAATTTTAAACATTTAAAAATATGAAATTTTAAACCCAAGTCGAAGTCCTTATTGACTTTTGAAAATTCAGACGCAAGGTAATTTAAAATTTAAATTTGTCCAAAAAGAATTCAGACTACTGTTTCGTTTTAAGTTCACCCGAATTTTAAAATTGTTCGTTCTCTATTAATAGGTTATGTGAATTATTAAATTAATCTGAATTCTTCAATTAATTCAATGTTAAACAAATTTAAATTAGGTAAGAAGATCCGAACTCAACTTTTGAGATACTTAAATATATATTTTTAAAACTGTGGTTATCCCTGATGCGTATGAACTATATATGAAGCCATGTTGAATGGAGGTACCACATCTTGTAGAGTTGTAGAGTGAGATCCAAACCGTTCGTTTTACTCTGGCACAAATATTAGAGGAATTACGTGCATCTACGTGATGCCCGTTTTAATTTGGTTCGGCTCGGAGAAAATCGAACTGCAGGGTATGCACACTCTACTCATCAATGACAGTTGTTCATGCATGTAATAACTTTTACTGATGGATTCACAACAGTCACTGGTAGCAAGTGATGGTGTCTATAGTAGTGAATGTTTTTATTCAAATTCCAGCATTCAAGACCTTACAATGACTCAATAACACAAATGGATAAAGTATTATAATGCATGACTCTCAAAAATCATGACATCAAATTTTAATCGACAGTTCGCTGATCGATGTTGAATACACAATTTTATTTCTTGTTTAATTCTTTCTTTCCATGTACTCCATAGACAATACTATGAGCTTATATATTATAATTGTAGGTGGAAGCTCCATTAGTGCTGCAAGTTCCGATTTGCAAATTAAAAAAAAAAAATCCAAATTACTACAATAATAGTGAAAGTATCATCTTATTAGTTATTACTTTATTTATAAGAGCTACTGTGTGTGACAGTAACAGATACAATAAAGCATAATCTGTAGATATATTGTCTTCATCACTTGCAGAATCTGTAGATATATAGACTTCACCCTATAGCAAAAATAGAAAAAGGTTCAGAAAAGATATGGTGTACATATCAATTAAGAAGCACATAACTAGTAGCAGGAAATATGGAAATATATAGAAGGTAATGATAAGCTTACAAGCATGGCTGCACTGCTCAACTGAAATACCTCATGTGCATGGGCAGGACTCACTGCAGCGTGGTACCAACGGGCTTCCTGGTCTCACAGTATTAGAAGATGGAGGCCGATATGGAGTATGGGCGCCCTATTGTGGGAAAGTTGAAGAGCAATTTATTAGTTCTTTTGTAAAGGCCGTTAGGCTAAATGCCTGCCAAGTTCTTCACTATATAAGTCTATAATACATTTAGAGTTGACAAGACAAAATATAAATGAAAATAATATGATTCAAAAGTTTGCTCATTAAGCCCAAAGTGTTTCCATACCCTGCATGAGAAAAGGTAATATACATGCAGGGACTTTGAGCTTTGGTTTTGAAGCATTACCTCGTGATTACATCTTGAGTTTTGAGTCCCTTTCTTGATTGCATTCACCATAGGAACGGAATCTCCCGACCGCATTCCGCTGAGAAATAAACAGAGAAGAAGCAAGATGGCACAAGAGTGAGGGTTTCCTTCACATTTATTCCTCATTTTGCTCTCCAAAACCTCTACCTTGGTCTCCTTTCTCACTTCAGCATTTTATACTGTGAGCTATATGAATTTCTTGCAACTAGACCTTTCGTTTGTTTATATTTAAATACAAATTTTATTATGGGTTTGACAAAAACAGGGACCAGGGAAACTAAGGAAGACATAATATTGAAATGAGGGACAACAAAGAAAGATTGAAGTGATGAAAAGAAGGGATAGAGGAGAAAGACTTGTGTGTTTTGAAGTCCTTGCATATAGAACAGTAGTGGATTTTGGAGATTTAATTTGGTGCGTCAGGATCCTTTTGTTGAATGAAATCAATTAAGATAATTTATTTCTTTGTTAAAAACTGGTTCTTATAAATCTAGTAATTATACGAAAATGAGCTTTAATTCCTCCTTTTTTAATTGAGTTTCGATGTTAGATTAGCTGAAAATTTTATTTTTACCATCTTTTAAAAAAAAATCATTTAACCACTTTTTTTCTTGTAAAAATTCATTTTAATGAGGTTCGCAGATTTGAACTGCATAACCAGATGAGTGGTTCTGTAGTTTCAACTTGTGAAACCAAACTAGTTCCCCAATATAAATTTATGAAACCATGGTTTGGGAAATCGGCCGATTCTGAGTTGACTCGGCCGATTCCAAGTTGACTCGGCCGATTCCAAGTTGACTCGGCCGATTTCGAGTTGACTCGGCCTAGTCGGAACGGAATTGGTTGGAGACGATCAAATTTTTCCCGAGTTAATATATACTGAAAATCGATAAAATTAAAGCGAAATCAAAACAATTGACCGATTTTTCATTCATTCTCTTCTTTCTAGAGCAAAAGTACATTGTTTCGGTGATTCAATCAGACCAATTTTGATTTTTTGCAACGACAGTAGAAACAATTTGGGGAAATCGTTTCTCAGAACGAAGAAAAAGGTTAAATCCTTATAAAATATTGAATAGACTTGGTGTATGAATGTTGTACTGTTTTATATTGAACATATAACGTGGCTTACGATGAACCATATATGTCCAGACCAGTTATAAAATGGAGGAGCGGAATCAGCGGATGCACAGTGACAAAATGTCATATTGAACACTAGTGCTATTTTTTCGTTTATATCAAACTTAGCTATTAATAAATGTTGTCCTATTTAATTCAATATGATTATGCTATTTAATAAATAGACAGAGATTTATTTTATTATTATTTTTATTTGACTAAAGTAAATGGTGTGACAATAGTAATTTTATTTATTTATTTTATAAATTAAGTTTTTTATTTTATTTTATTTTGACTTAAGCAAAATAAAATATTAATTATTTATGAAATAAAATATTTTCTTTGAAGATAAATTAATGCATACCAAATAAAATATGAAAATGTAAAGTTAAAATTAAACATTTTATTTGTGTTTTGTGAATTTATTAAGCTTTTTTATTATTTTATGGAAGTTTAATTAATTTTTAAATTAGATAAATATTAATTTTATAAGTAATCAACTATAAATTTGATTGTTACTCGTCCAAATTTAATTATTATGAGTGTTGGAGTGGGTTATTTGACAAATTTAGTACAAAATGTGCTTCTATCAAAAAAATCCGAGTTTCCGATCTGATTCGTCCGATTCTGACAGATTCACCCGATTCCAATTCTACAGTCAAATGAGCGATTCCGATTCCGATTCCGATTTTCAGAGCCATGTATGAAACATCATTTACTATTGATGCAAGTTTAAACTGGGTTTATTCAAAAAAAAAAAATATATTTAAACTGGGTAACCAGTACTTTAAACCCACTCCTTCACTGGTTTCGCTAACCCCTTTCAGATCCCTATATTTTTTCTACTATACATATGCTGTAGTGGGCCCTATATTTTTTCTACTATCCATATGCTGTAGTGGGCCCCACGAAGAAAGAAATCAATTTGTTTGTGTAGATATTCTGTAGTAACCAGTAACCATTAACCACTAAGCACTATTTAGTAGTGGGCCCCACCAAAAATAATATAAATTTCCGTGATTCAATCAGTGGCTTTTTCATACTTTACGGAAGACGGTTCTCTAAATTTAAAAGGCAAAAACAATTTGGTTTCACAAGTTTAAACTGTGAAACTTTTTTTCTGATTATGCAGTTTAAATTTACGAATCTAGTAAACATGAAACTTTAAAAAAAATAGTTAAAAGGTGTACTTTTTTTTTGTTAAGATGGTTAAAATAATAATTTCGGTTATATTAGAGCTAAAGTCGTCACCTTAAATCATTAAGTCACAAGCATTGAATTATGAAGCTACAATTTGACACACCAAGAACAATACCTTAATTAAAGTACCTTAATTTACAATTATAAAAAAAATATTAAAATTTCTTTCTCAAAAGAATTATAGTTTAAAAATTGAGATTATAAACCCTCACTAGTTCCCAAAACAAAAACAAAAAAGTGAGATCCCGTTAAGCAGGTTCGATCTATCATATAATTCAAACCCAAAATTAAATTTGATCAACCTGATTAAGAACAACCTGATATTTTATAGTTAGCATTTAAAATATATTGAAAATTGTCATGGTTTGAGTGAATCTCATAATCTAGCACCAGGTAAAACGCTTCCTACTTGATCAGATAATCGATTTTTTATTTCTTTGACATATATAGAAGTATGAGAGAAACAATATTTCTGACCAAGGATTTTACATAGTCCGAAAATTGTTGTTTCATTTCATTGAAAACAATGTTTGAGAGAAACACTTCCTTAGTAAGCATTTTAATTCATAAATAAATAAATAAAATCACGTTTCATTTCTTTGAAATTGATGTTTTATCTCATGAAAACGTTATTATATATATCATTTGACATCATTTCTCATAGACTAAAATGTTGTCAATAACATCTTCTCAAAATCAATGTTTTATTTCAATTTTTTACTTAAAAGATTGAAATAAACCATTAATTCTGCGTTGGGATAAAGTATCGATTCTGTACAGAAGTATTTTTTAATGAAGTGAAGTGTTTTACGAGGAAACGTATCTAAACATATGCTGTGAAAGAAATAATATATCAATTTTTTTTATAAAATAAAACATTTCTCCTAGAAGCGTTTTTTTCAAACATCAGTGTTAATGAAATAAAACATCAAATATTTTATAGAATAAAACGTTTCTCCTAGAAGTGTTTTCTTTTTTTTCTTTTTTTTAAAAAAAAAAAAAAAAAAAGTGGCCTTGACCACTGATTTTCATATAACAGAAAACCCTACAATAGTCGATTGGTACCAACAGACTGGTACCAGATACAGCAACATAAAATCACACATCACTACAAGAAATTGGGATAAAAGCGAGGATATCACCTTTTATCACCGTGGGTACTTTAACTACCCACGCTGATAGTAGAACGACGGAGTACCTCCAACCAACCTCGGTAAAACAGTGCTATCTACCCTCGGTGATAATAATTATCGGAACTTAGCGAATTTAGAAACCAGAAATTGCTCTCCTCGCTGCTAATATCTTATTAACCACGGGAAGAACTTCAGTAAAATTTATTTTAGAAAAAACAAGACCTGCTATTATCACCGTGGGTATTTCCACGGGAATAATATGATGCAACTTGCAGCAGGGTAGTTTTGTCTTATTTTATAATTTTGTCAAATACTGCAATATATTTTTAATTAACAACACAATATGAAATTTCATAAGTGAATTATTATAGAATTATTAACGATTGATAAATATAAATGCATAGTCGTATAACACAATTGAATAGCCTGATATTTAATTGATTGCTTTTTGAAATTACATCACAGTTGTACCAGTGGTACCAAAAGTTGAATAACAGCAATGTTAATTTTCTTTATTAGATATTCATCTTTAAAGTGTGAGGATCCACACAAATATAATTCTATCAAGTGTCATACCAGAATTAAAATAACAACTCACAATAGTCATAAAGCATTTTAACAACGAGCTCCCTTAACTTGGTTTTTTATTGTTAAAGGGGCTAGCAGTCAATAATACAAACAACAAGAACTGGCAGCAATGTCATAAGCGATATATAGGGATTGCCCAAATTAAAAAAATCTATTGTTTATGTTAATAAGTCTAACATAATGTTTGCAGCATATTATAGTATTATACTGTCCTTGAGAAAAAAATATGCAGAAACCCTCTTGGAAGTAAAATTTACCAAAAACCCCCTGAGTTATTACATATACCATTGTCATCCCCTTTAGCCCAGTTGGAAATGCTTATATAGCATTTTTCACATAAAAATAAATGTAGATATTGAAATGCACTACACAAGAACTGCAATATAACATTTTAAAACAGTGTTTGGTGTGGTGATCCAAATCCAGAAGATTAATATTATAAAATATTACAAAATGGCTGGTTATCATTTGCAAATAAACATAACAATATGTTGGCACGAGCTAAATTCCACTAGAACAATTTTCAAGTGGTTCACCGCCAAATAGAAGTTTTGAACCAGGAATTTGAGCAGTTTGTTAATATGATCCCTTCATCCACCATTGCATCTGTTGCTACCTAACAAATTCAACACACATACAAAAGAAAAGAAGATAAAAAGTAATTAGCTTCAAATTCTTAGAAAGTAATGAATGTAACAATCTGTCTCCTTGTACAAGGCCTATTATGTTTTTGAAGTTCATTAATTGCCAATTTAATCAAGCGCTGAAATATCAGAGTCATTAAAGCACTCGTATCAATAAATACCATGGTTCTGAAACTCGGAATCGGAATCGGAATCGGGTTCTTGACCGTAGAATCGGAATCGGGTGAATCGGCCGGAATCGGCCGAGTTGACTCGGTAACTCGGATTTTTTTGGCAGAAGCTTGTTTTGTATCCAAAAAATAGAAAAAAAAATTGATAAAAAAATTGATAAAAAAATTATTTGTAGAAAAACTATGTTAAGACAAAATATTACACTCAAATAATCCACTAATTATATAATATAATACAAGAAAATTAAATACAACAAATAAAAGCATGTAATATAATATAACCACAGTGTTAAGTAAAAATATAATATAATATAATTAAGTATAATATAATATAACCACAGTGTTAAGTATAATATATTCACTAATTATATAATATAATACAAGGAAATTAAGTACAACAAACAAAAGCATGTAATATAATATAATATAACCACGGATGCACAGTATTAAGTAAAAATAATAATTTAACTTTAACCATGTACTTCTTGTAATATAATATAAGGAAATTAAGTACAACAAACAAAAGCATGTAATATAATATAACCACAGTGTACTTCATGTAATATAATAATTTAACTTTTTTTTTTTTAATATCTTGGCAGAAGCTGCCAAGGGCTTTTAATAGAAATAAAGAGTCATATTACAGCAATCAATTATGTAGTGCATCAATCGGAAATGTAAAGTTAACTTGGGGTTCGAAGTTCGAACTACAAAGTTCTCCAAAAAAAGCATTCTCCAAAAAAAAGCATTTTCCCAAAGACTTGGGGTTCGAATTGCAAAGTTTCCATAAACACTGTCCGTGAGACTCGGCTGAATGCTTCGTTCAAAAGAAAAGGCTTATGTCTTCTCAAAAAGAAAAGGCTTGTCTTCTCCAACAAGAAAAAACTTCCTTCTCCAAAAACAAGCTTCGTTCTTCAAAAAAAAATTCTTCGTTCTACAAAAAAATGCTTCGTTCTACAAAAGCTTCGTTCTCCAAAAACTTCGTTCTCCAAAAATCGGTTGAATCGGCCTAAAATCGGTTGACTCGGCCAAAAATCGGTTGAATCGGCTTGACTCGGCCTAGAAATCGGCTAACTCGGCCGAGTCAAGCATTGTTCATCCGATTTTTACTGAAAAACGCACACGGGCGCGAGACTCGGCCTAATATCGGATCGGTGACGGCCGATACCGAGTTAACTCGGCCGAGTTGACTCGGAATCGGCCGATTTTCCAAACCATGATAAATACTTTATCATAGAGAAATAGAAAGGATAAGAATAAACTCTGAATTCAAGTTAAAGAAGAAATCAAGTGCACATTTCCAAATTCCAACCATCAACAATCACGACACAATTTTATACCAGTAAGTGAGAAGGGGTGATAGCAGTGTTCATGACAGTCGGGTTCAAACCCAATAAGGGAAAAAAAAAGAGTGATAAAGATCCATTTTTTAACTCATTTTTTACTTCTAGTTGTCAGGTGATATTTTCATCTGTATGTATATGTATGTATGAGTAATATATATAATTTTGAATCTAGATAAAACATATACTTGTTGAAATTTATATAAAATCTATATTTATGTAATTTGACAAATACTATCCCTGATGAATAGTGACAGTAGCCCAAACAGCGCAAATGTCACACTGATACATGTTTATAGAAAGGTACCAAAAGATCTCATGTCAGGGCATCAAGCAAAAGAATATCTTAGAACAACATAACTGAGCCTAAGAAGCGTAATTCACTTATACTGACGGGTGCTAATGAGGATTACACTTAACAACACATCAGCAGTAAATTAAAAGGTCGGTACAGGCGGTACCAACAAGTAATAGGAGTGTAAAAATACTCTTTTTTATTGAAACAACCAGAAAATAATTATAATTCTGGTCTAGAGTCTAGACAAGATCATGCATAACAGTAACAGAAAATGACCTAAACTTTAAACATGCATCTGAACCCAACTATTTTTTATTTCGAGTAAACTGAACCCAAATATTGAAATATGCAATATTCATTTCTAACAAAAAGGCAATGTTTTATTTGAGAAATAAGGAGCATATAACAATTGATTTGTGAAATAATACAACTATGAATGTGTCATGTGTCAGAATTGCAATCTTGAAACAACTCTACACTTATTCTTCGAGTGTCAGTATGCATTACAAGTTTGGTCGTGGGCAGGGGCGGAGCCAGACTTTCAGACTATGGGGGTCAAACGTGAATGGGGGTCAAGCATATAAAAATTTTATACTACGAATAGGGGTCAATTTTACACTATCCATAATATTTTAGTTTAATAATATTAAAATAAGGTATAAAAACAAAAAAAATTGAAAATGAATGGGGGTCAATTGACCCCCATTCACTGTACGTGGATTCGCCACTGGTCGTGGGCAGAAAAATGCAAGGGACCAACAGGTTTGATGGTTTGATAGTGTAAACTGTAAGATGTTCTCTCAACAGCCGCTGTCAAGTTCCTCAAAAAGAAAATAAAAAATGGTGAATGTACATACCAGTCATCTTCTCCATCATCTTGCTCTAATGGATTGACACTTTCTTCATTATCAGATTCGTGTTGTTGTCCGCTCTCATACTCGCTGTCATCATCAGATTCTGGGTTAGCTCCTTGTGAGGCTGCTCTCACGAGTTCTGCCGGGTCCACCGTGTCTAGAACACCTTCTTGAACTAAAACAGTAGGTATATCTAGGTCATCTCCTGTGGAGACCACGTAGGGGCAGCCTGGTCTCTCCTCTTGATACGTATCAAGGTTTTCTGTTTCATGCCAATTTGCTTTGCGCCTTGTCTTCATTGCGACCCACCAATCACGCCGACGGTTTGATGCATATGTTAGGTAGTATACTTGAATTGCTTGACATGCTAACCCGAAGGGCTCATATGCTCGAAGTCTCAATCTATGTTTAATCTCAACAAGCCCATGGTCCTCATCTACCTTTATTCCATTTGTTACATCAAACCAGGTGCATTTGAAGAGCACGACCTTGTCACTGCCTTGAGAGTATTCGAGCTCGACTACTTCCTCTAGAATACCATAATATTCTTGTCCCTCCCCTTGGATGCATACCCCACTGTTGATTGTCGATTTGTGCTGACCGTATGATTTTGTGTGAAACCGAAAGCCATTAATGTCATACGCACCATAACACGTGACTTGTGTGTCAGGCCCAAGACATATGCTTTTGATATGTTTGTCACAATCACGATCTACTCGAACCTTTTTTTTTACCCAATTGGGGAACTCCTTATCACGAATACGGTTCAAACTTGCCACTGTGACATTTCGACGTGTTCTTGTAATGCAGGCATCAAATTCACTGACACAATTTGAGTTCAACATTTAATAATATATCAAGGTAATCTGAATTAATATATTTTTGATGTGGTATTTTTTGGAGGAGATTACATACTCGATGAAAGGTCGAATCTCTGGACAGTTGTACAATACATAGAGGTACGCAGCAGCATATTCCTTGACACCTAGAATCCTCCGAACCCCCCTATGGGTAGCACGACCTGGATAGTACAGTTAAAGATTGCTGGCTTTCCATCTAACGGGGTCTCTGGGCCAACATCATGCCTATCTTTGCGCAATTTGCCTTTGATGTGACCGTGTTCGAAATAATGGGAGCCAAAAGTGGACATCTCTTTTATAATGTACGCCTTAACAATGGAGCCCTCGACTTGTGCCTTATTGGTGATGCTCATTCTTGCATCTTTGTTACGCCTGCAAATAATCACACGAAATTAGCTCAAAAGGCTTATAATATAAACTGATTACAAACAACATTTTTTTTGGAGTAGGGTATATTGGCTAACCGTTCAGATGAATACATCCAGCGATATTGGACCGGTCCACCCATTCTTGCCTCATGTGCAACATGAACAATGAGGTGTTCCATAGAGTCGAAGAAGGATGGTGGGAAGATTTTCTCGAGTTTACACAAAGTAACAACAATATCCTTTTCTAACTTGTCCACTATAACAGGATCTAATTCTTTAGCACATATCTCTCTGAAGAAAACTGAAATTTCATTCAATGCCTCCCATACGGCATCCGGAACAAAGTCTCGAAACGCAACGGGCATAAGGCGTTCAACAAACACATGCATATCATGGCTTTTCAACCCAGTTATTGTACCCTTTGATAAATTGACACATCTTGACCAATTAGATGCGTATCCATCGGGAAACTTGATCTCCTCCTTGAGCCATTTTAACACTTGCCTTTTGTCGTGGAGGTTTAAAGCGTATGTCGCTCTTGGTTTCTTACCATCAGCGGTTAGGTTGAGGTGAGGGCGATTGCAAAACAAAGCCAAATCAAGACGGGCTTTGACATTGTCTTTTGTCTTGGAGACAAAGTCTAATACTGTGTTGAAGATATTGTCTCCAAAATTTTTTTCCAAGTGCATCATATCTATGTTATGACGGATATCCAAACTCGACCAATAAGGCAAATTCCATAAAATACTTCTCTTTTGCCAATGATGTGTGTCTCCATATCCCGGCAGTTGGTTTAGAGGGGCTGTTTTACCCCATTTTATGCAATCTATGCGATCTAGCCCGTCAATGATTCTCTTCACTTCCTCACCTGACAAACGTCTCGGTGGTTGATCGTCTTCGCATTTGTTTCTTAAGAATTGATTCCTCTGACCTCGAAATATGTGATCATCGGGTAGAAAAGAACGATGACAATCGAACCAACAAGGCTTTCCTCCATGTTTCAATCTGAATGCCTTTGTTTCTCCCATGCAATATGGGCAAGCCAATCTGCCCTTAGTACCCCAACCGCATAATAGCTCATATGCCGGGAAGTCACTAACTGTCCATAGTAATGCTACCTTCATCTTGAAATTTTGCTTACGATATACATCGTATGTCTCTATTCCATCTCTCCAAAGCTTATTCAATTCGTCTATCAACGGTTGAAGGAATATGTCGATATCTCGGCCCGGATGTTTGGGTCCAGGAATAACAAGAGCTAAGAACATGCTCTCTTCCTTCATCACAAGATCGGGAGGCAAATTATACGGGAAAATAAACACAGGCCAACAAGTGTAGGGGGCAACATTGCTCGATTACGGGGCAAACCCATCAGTGGACATGCCGATATAAACATTTCTGACCTCACCGGCAAACCCTGTATATTTTTTATTGAAATTTTTCCATTGCTTCGCATCTGCCGGATGTACCATTATCTCTGGTTTATCATGAAACCCCTCAGCGTGCCATCGCATCTGTTTGGCAGTAGGCATCGTCATGTACAGCCTTTGGAGCCTTGGTCCGATTGGTAAGTATCTCAGTACCTTTTGTGGCACAGGTCTTCCCTTGTAGTTTGCATTAGGAGTTTTATATCTTGGCTCACCACAAACACTGCATTTATCTTTCTTGTCATCCTGCTTGTAGTAGAGCATACAATTGTTAGGGCATACATCAATCATCTCATACCCCAGACCCAATCCTCGAACCAGCTTTTTAGCTTGGTAGAAGTTTTCTGGTAATCTCTCCTTTTCGGGTAGCATAGTCTTTATTAAAGATACCATTCGATCAAAACATTTTTCGCTCATATGGAACTCTAATTTTAAGGCCAAACATTCTGATATGGCGGACATGACCGAATGTTTTTCACATTTCCTTGTCTCTTCAGATAATTCAATTTCCCACAAAGGTTGCTCTAATGCTGCCAACATATCAAAAAAGACCTTTGCTTGAGCATTAGGTGGTTCCTCCGCATCAGGGTTGTCCCGATCATAGTCAGCACCCGCATTATTGTGTGACATATCACTCATTAAATTAGCATCAGCATTGGTTGCAGATGTTGCCTCATCAACCCCGAAAACACGGGGTTCTCCATGGCGGAACCATGATTCATAACCTGAACAAAAACCTCCTTCCAACAAGTGCATACTTACCTTGTCGCGTTCATGCACAATTGTGTTGTCGCATCGTGCACATGGACAAAAAATGTATTTCTTGCCATTCCTTATAGAAAATGAATTCGGTGCATTGAATGCGTAATCCAGAAAGGACTTCACACCATTGAAAAATTCTCCATTGATAGAACCATTTAGAATACGTTTGTACATCCAAGATCGATTACTTTCCATTCTGATCAAGTTCAGCCTCAGTTGGAATCTGGAAAAAGGAGAACCCAAATTAGAGCAACTACAGTGGAGAGTGGAGGTAAGCAATTAGGGAAAGGAAATTAATGATCTATAGTTGGCAACAGAAACAATTTTTTTGTCTGAGTTTAGCAAATTTTATAGCATTGATATAGAAATTGAGACCTAAAATTTATAATCTAGTTGAGTGCGAATGACTACTTACAGAAGCGATAATCAAATGATGAATATACTAAGAAAATAAGTGTTTAATAGGAACTGTTCACTCTAAATTCAAAAGCTCACAAACGAACTGAGACAAAAAAAATTTCATTGCCTAGAATAATTCCTTGAGCACCCCTTGATCAGAAATTGACGAGCTTGCAAATTTTTCTTCCATGAATAAATATAGGTACAATCTAAAAACAGTTTGCATCAGAAATATTGACAATCGAAAGAGCAACCCCCAAATTAGGAACAACTGCCCAAATTTGAGTAATACTATTTAAGAACTACTAATTTAGAAATTAATTTAAAGTTATTACCTGATTAAGACAAGTCCAGCCGCTACGCTTACAAAAGGAGGGGGTTGAGAGCAGTGGCGAAAAAGTCGGAATGTCAACAGCCGCACACTTCTTTCGCACTGTGAAATTGGCGGCAACCTCCGATCGACTCCTCACTGTGAGAACAGGGAGAGAGGGAATAGGGAATGGCGGCGCTCTTTTGAGGAGGAGCCTTAATTTGAAGGAGAGACGACACCATTAGAGGGACTGGAGAATTTGAAGGAGAGACGATAGAGATGAAAGATGTTGGAGTGTTTAGGGCTTTGTCTGGATGTTCTAAAGTAACTCAAAGTTTGCACTTGGATACGGACTGTACTTGCAAATCCGATTTCATCGGGACCCTTTAATATTTCTGTAAATTATAGTCGGACGGTTTGTATCTAAATTCAAATCTTCAGTTACTTTATGAAATCTGTAGGTGAGGGGATTACAAACCCTTCTTATCCGATCTAGGGAACAACATATATGATATATACTCTTCGGTCACATATATCAGGTTGATTTTCATTTTGTTCAAAATTAATTATTGGAATGATATATGATATGAAATATGAACAACATATATTTATGGAATGATATGTACACCATAATATATATTTATTCAACGATATTAACAACATAGTCCTCTCATTTGAATACCAGCGACAATTTATTTCATAATATAATAAATTATTAGACAATAGAGAATTTAAATAGGGATGAAAATTGTTCAGGACAAAACAATAATTATAAATTAGAGAACGGAGTAGGTCCGATGGGCATCGGACCTACTTTTAGGTTCAACGAGCATCATGACCGTCCGATCTAATTTAAGATTTGTGCGCACGAAACTAAAACATATGTGCACGGATTTTAAAGCATTCTGCACGAATCTTAAAGAAAATTGATGGTGATTAAATCCATCGAACCAGAGTAGGTCCGATGCCCATCGGACCTACTCTCAATTGTATAAATTACTGCAGAAGTACCCTAATGCATTAGAAAAATGGCTACACACCACAACAAAAGTACCCTAATGCATTAGAGTTGAGAATTAGCACAAACAGCTAGCATTTACATAACAGGAGTAATATTGCCCTGAAAAAAACTAACACAACAAAAAAACACATAAAGAGTACTTGAACAATCTTGAGGAAACAATATTATATTTAACCACACTTGGTTAGTACTTCAAAAAGAGCTTAGTTTAAAGGAAATTAATTCTTCAAATTCAGATCCTTGCCATCTGTCTTCGCTACAGGTTCATCGCATTGCTCTGCGCACCTTGCACTCCACTACATGTGCCCTGTTTGAATTTCATACAAGTTATAAATCAAGTTATGATGGTGTCCTAGTTTTATTGCACTAGGATAATAAAATGACTACCAACATGTTTAATGGTAAACTTACAGGGAATTGTGGATGCTGCAAACCGGACTTATCGTACAGATCCTTGAACAGCCAATGTACTGCATCCATATCAGCGCGATGCTGCTCTGCTAGCTGGGTCATTGCTTCAATTACCAATCTCTTTGACATTCCCTCTGCCATTTTCTCTGCCATTCTCTCTGCCTCTTCTAATGTATAGACCCGCTTGCTACTGGTGGCAGAAGTTGCCGTACTTCGAGTGGGTCCAGTCTTCGAAGCACAACCTGGGGTAGCTGGGTCAACCAAATTGATGGAGTGCCCCCCGAGCCCAAAAATTCTCCCTCGCACCGGTCCACCAACAATCTCAGTCCATAAAGAAATGTCTGACATGCCTTCTGCCTCAGATTGCTCTCTACACCAATCAAACGAATCCTGCAAGATGTTGTATGCCTTAGTGAAAAATGTGATAATCTTTCGAAAATTGTAATATCAAAACAGAGCAAATTTGTGATTTAGAATCACTTACCCCTACTTCCTGAGCCTTTTCGTTAACATAAACAGGTCCACTCGGTTCCTTTCTTTGGTGGGTTCTATCAAAAACATCCTTCAGGCCTACTTCACCTCCGAGTTCTGCCTCTGTCATGGATGCTTTCAATACATCAATAAATAACCCCAGTACAATATTTAAATAAATATCCTAAGCCATTTAAACAAGTGCAGTCTTACCAGTGCTTCCATGTGGCCAAATGTGCTCCGCGATCCAGCAATGTGGTGTACTACACCGCCACCTTTTGCTTGATTCACCTTGCATGTTTGGGACTGTTGTTGCCAGCCATCTGTTTTCCAAATGCCGCATAGGCCACTCCAGTAAGCTGGCTTCGTGCACCAATGAGGAGGCTTTGATTTCCACTCCTCAATGTTGTCTCCGAACTTCAGCGCGTACTCCTTTCGCCTCTCTGTTAGTTCTCGACAGTACACCTCAGCTGCGATGCTCTCAAACACATCTATACAGGTTCGAACATCTTCATCTTCACCCCAAGAATACACCTCCAGAAATTTGTCCAGTACATCCTTTCTTGTAGTGGGTGAGAACTGGTTATAGGTACGGTATGGCCCTGGCATTGCCTTACATGTCAGCAGGCGGATCGTAGTGACTCTCTTTGTGCACTTAGGTACCGCCCGAAATTCTTTCTTACCTACCACATAAAGAAGTGGTCGTCTCTCTAGGGGTGCTGGTTCACGGGGTTTGCTAGGGCCACGTCCCTTGCTTTTTGTACTCTCCGCTGATTGTGAATTACTTTTGTCCTCAGAGTTGGGGGGTTGACTCTAAGGACTAACTTTCTGTTGGGCTGTCTGTTCAGGGGCTTCATTGGGCTCAGCTTGAGGGACTCGATGCATTGTTGTGATCCTACTCAGACGGTACCGCTTACGACCATCATCCCCCACTTCCCCATCATAATTGGAGCCTGTGGGCTCGTACAGTAGGTTCCTCAGTCTTTTGTTATTGAAAACACGACGGCGACCGTCATCAATTAGACTGTGCCGCAATAGGGATCCTCCCGTTACGTGCTCCTCAACTAGCAGGTTCGACTGTTGCATCATATCCTCACCTGGCTGTTCTGGTTCCAGTTGGTTTGTGTGCTGCAAATTAAAGAGATTATATTACTGTACCAATTCATAATCTTCAGCACAACCCCCAATGAATGAAATTGAGCATCATGTAAAGTAAACAGACCTTTTGTGGTTGTTGCAATGCTGCTGCACGCCTCCTCGTGTACACTGCAGTGCTTTTAAGAGCATTGGTCTCAGCAGGCTGGTCAGCTGGCTCGCATGGTTGCTCAGACGTTGCCATGTGCGAATGCTCAGCTGAATCTGTTGCTGCAAGGATTTCCTCTTCTTCCCTAATCTGTACGTAGGTCATTATAGCAATGCTCGTTAGAATCTCTAGGCAGCATATTTCGAAATTTAAAAAATGTACAATTATGACCCACAATTACAAACCAAACTTGTTGATCTGATCCAAACAGTACAAACAAAGTATGCTAGCAAACCCATGTACTTTATAAATCTAACCTCTTGTATGCTCATTCCTAGGAAATTAATTGACAACAACTAAAGGATTTTTTAGAACCTGACTGAGGCGCTTCGCTCCTGCCCTAGTTCGGGTGTGAACCCCTACATTGTCACGAGTAGCACACCTATGTCCGCCTCCACCTCTTGTACGCGCCATTAACCACTGTCAAATTGAGATTTACATATTATTGAGGGCATAATTTCCTTAAATTCACCTAAATCATGGAGGTAGATTTCTTATTTCTTCCTTGAAACTTCAATTTTCAAAATATGCCTCTCTATTCCTTGGCCGACACATTAGACAAATTTGTAAAAGTTTCGTGCCTTGTCACATCATATACTAAGAAAATAAGTGTTTAATAGGAACTGTTCACTCTAAATTCAAAAGCTCACAAACGAACTGAGACATAATTTTTTTTCATTGCCTAGAATAATTCCTTGAGCACCCCTTGATCAGAAATTGACGAGCTTGCAAATTTTTCTTCCATGAATAAATATAGGTACAATCTAAAAACAGTTTGCACCAGATATAGTGAAAACCGAAAGAGCAACCCCCAAATTAGGAACAACTGCCCAAATTTGAGTAATACTATTTAAGAACTACTAATTTAGAAATTAATTTAAAGTTATTACCTGATTAAGACAAGTCCAGCCGCTACGCTTACAAAAGGAGGGGTTGAGAGCAGTGGCGAAAAAGTCGGAATGTGAACAGCTACACACTTCTTTTGCAGCGTGAAATTGGCGGCGACCGCCGATCGACTCCTCAGACCGGTAATACCAGCTTACTCTCACCTTTTGCAAATGACGGGCCACGAACTGAAGGGTTTAGGGTTCAGATGTGAGAGAGAAACAATGGTGTGGGGCGGGAGTGAAAAAGAGGGAATGTAAACAGACGTGATGTTGGAGGGTTTAGGGCTTTGTCCAGATTCTCTAAAGTAACTAAAAGTTTGCACTTGGATACGGACTGTCCGATCGAAATCCGATTTCATCGGAACCCTTTAATATTCGTGTAAATTCTAGTCGGTCGGTTTGTATCTAAATTCAAATCTTCAGTTACTTTATGGAATCTGGAGGTGAGGAGATTACAAACCCTTCTTATCCGATCTAGGGAACAACATATATGATATATAATCTTCAGTCACATATCAGGTTAATTTTCATTTTGTTCAAAAATAATTATTGGAATGATATATGATATGAAATATGAACAACATACATTTATGGAATG
Organism: Carex parvula; assembly: GCA_025461045.1. Lineage (NCBI taxonomy): Eukaryota > Viridiplantae > Streptophyta > Magnoliopsida > Poales > Cyperaceae > Carex > Carex parvula. The sequence goes on along the minus strand of JAJGRW010000522.1, from coordinate 910,028 downwards.
ATATGTACACAATAATATATATTTATTCAACTAACAACATAGTCCTCTCATTTGAAGGACTACCAGCGACAATTTATTTCATAATATAATAAATTATTAGACAATAGAGAATTTAATTAGGGATGAAAATTGTTCAGGACAAAACAATAATTATAAATTACTGCAGAAGTATAGTCTTAGATTTATGATAATCATGTTGTGGAGCAGGGCGTGTCTAATGGATATTGGACTTAAATGAGTCTGATGCTCGTTCAGAACTATCTAATTCAATTCATGATATGTATGCTACGCGTTAAAATCAACTCTAAAATTTTGTGTCACGTCACCATTTATCTAATTAATCATGCCTAGAGTGTACTTAAGTTCATCAAGTCCTTTGTAAAATCAACTCTGAAATTTATCATATTGACTTCAAACGGTAAATCTGAATCGTTGAAACTCATCTACATTACGAGTGATGTGTCTACATGTGAAAATTTTAAATTTTCAAACTAATTTTGTATAGAGTTAAGTTGTCAAAAAAATGTTCAAGAAACGAATGCATTAAAAAAATATTAAATTTGTCATTTAATATGTTATTTCATATGTTATTTAATGAATGTTATTTACGTGTAAATGTTTTTCATTTAAAGAACGTTGTTTGTCATTTAGTCTAAATTTGTTTAAGAAAATATGTCATTTTATATAAGATATATTTTTTGTTCTCTTACATATAATATGTCCCCATTACAATGCACGGATACGATAGTAGTAATAAATTGACAGATTTTGTACACTTCCTTATTTGTTATAATATTAAATCAAGGTAATCAACGAGAGAATATATATTTGTTCATCTATATATTACAAATTTTATATGAAAGACAATAAATGAAAACTTACTGCAAATAAAAATTTGCTATAAATTTTATAAAAATAATAATTATTTGGTCAGAATAATGTTATAATATTGAATGTAATTATTATTTAATGTCCAAGTACATTTTAAAGTCACCGATGTGGTAAATATCTGTACAATATTTGCTACAATATTAAATCAACGTAATCAACAGAGAGACCGACATTTTTATTAATATCCAAAGTTTAATACAAATTATTAATTCTGCCTAGAACTCGACTCAATATCGAAAAATACCCAAGCCGGCCAGAAAATAGCCGGCTTAGGTACCAGAGTAAACCGGCCATTTTCTGGCCGGCTTACTCCTTTTTTTAATTTTTTTTTAATTTTTTTTTTATTTTTAGAGAGAGACACTATGAAGATCCAAATATTGAAATCTAACTCTGAAAATTTGAAATTTTTTTTTAAATTATTTGTTATATTACTTCTTTGAGGAGGGATCAAGTTACAACAATCATTTTTTTATTTTCAAAGTCCAAATCGTCGATCCAAACCGTTCAACATGATCTCCACAATAAACTGTGCTTCCAGATCAAATTTTACATTTTTTTGAATTTGTTTACTATTTATTAAGTATTTTACAAAAAATAGTCATATTCAGACCATTGAATTTTGTACCCATCTTAATAAATAGTAAAAAAGTTCAAAAAAATATAAAATTTGATCTGCAAGCACATTTTATTTAGATAATCATGTTGAACGGTTTGGATCGACGATTTGGACTTTGAAAATGAAAAAAATGGTTGTTGTAACTTGATCCCTCCTCTACTTCTTTTGATGTATAATTAGCATATTTATACTAAAATCGCTAAAAAAAAGGTTGTTGTAACTTGATCCCTCCTCTACTTCTTTTTTGGAAATTTTTTACTATTTTTTCAGAATTTTTGATTAAACTTAACCATAATAAAAAATTCAGCAAAGTGATGATTTTCAAAAATTCTGAAAAAATAGTAAACAATTTCCAAAAAATGTAAAATTTGGTCTCCAAGCACATTATAATATGAAGAACACGTTTGAAGGTTCGAATCGACTATTCGAACTTTGAAAATGAAGATATGAGGGGAGGGTGCACGTTAGGAGCACAAAAGGGAGGGTGCATTTTAACCCTCCTCTAAATACAATATGTTTGAGAAATTACATAACATAATTATTTTACAATAAAAAAAGAACTTATACATAATAGATAAATGAGAATTAATATTTTCTTTTAATGGGTCCCACTGTTTTAATAGATAAATGAGAATTAACACCAAGCTTTTAATGGGTCCCACTGTTTTAATTTTAAGTTAAACAGCATCCGTACGTAACTTTTAATTGAACGGTCCCATTGTCAGGTTCTCCTTCTCTTTTTCTTTGACATTTCTTCTTTCCGATCTGATTTTTTCGACACATTGAATCTGAAATATTGAAACCCTAAATCAATTGTTCTGAACCGGGATTTACCCGGTCAATCCACAAACCTTGATTTTGTCATTTCCCGCCTGCTATTTTGTCTGTTCCCGCCAAACCTTGATTTATGAGGAAGCACCACCCCTTTCACGTGGGGTTAACCTCGGAGATAATAAACCCTATGTTCACTCTCAACTATTATTTGTTCGAATCCCACTATTGTTGGCCGTTAGATTGTAATCCGAGATCTAATAAAGGGTGAATTTCACACAAATAGCATTTGTCCCAAATTTTCGGTAGAATTATGGCGCTCTTCAACCCGCGAAAGGAAAGGGGTGGGATATATTTATACTTCAGCGATTATACAAGATCTCAGTCGGCGCCATTTTGGGTGGAAGGCATTTCGTACAGGGTTACGGTTACCCAATCCACACCAATTTTCTGTAAGTTTCTGTAAGTAACATCGTTGTCGAGTATGTGCTCTAGTCGGACCATTGTTTAATTTCTTTTTATGTGTTCATTGTATTTGTTTTATTGTTGTTTATTCTTGATTTTACCGATGGTTAATTGCTCTTGAAGACTGATTTTAATCTATGCTTCGTTAAGCTTTAATTCGATTGCACATTTTTGGGTATGTTGGGATCAATTTTATCTAAGTGAATAGTTTCAGTTTTTTAAGTGCAAAATTGACAATTGAATAATTTAGGACTATACAGCAAGTTCCGAATTGCTGATCTTTCTAAACCTTATTCTAATAATTGAGTGGGCAGGTACACTTTATTTTGCTAAAATGCATGATGTAATTTGCCGACTCTAATTGCTCATCTGTTTCGTACCAGCACAGCCCCTAAACTCATTTGAAATTGCTTATCTCATATAAGTCTTAATTGCTTAATTATCTCACCACAACGGTGTGTTTGATTTACTTATGCCAATTTACTTAGATCCCAAAAAAATGTATTCCTTTTTATTAGATCCCAATTTGTCAGATAATTTATGCACCTACCAACATATGTAATCATAAACTTAGTCTTATGCATATTTATGTTATCTACTAAAATTTCATGCTAATCAATTCCTTCAAAATTGCACTCAGAGTTCCACAAAATGACCAGAAGATTGGGACTGAAGAGGACACGTGCGCCCAAGTACTCGAACAATGTGCATGCTTCGGACGTAGACCAACATATTGTAACTGCTAATGGTACCGAAGTATCCCCCACCACTGGAGTTGACCTAGCACCAGCACCTAATCGCCGTGGACGAGGACCAGGCCTGATGAGACCTGTACCTAAGTTGGGAGAAATAAAACCAGAGGTGTGGCCCGTAGCACCAGATGCATTTGATTGTACAGAATCTGTATTCCAGCTCGTAACAACAATTCGCAGGCTAACATGTATCAACTTGAGCGGACCACATAGGAGCTACAACGAATTTGATCCACTTGTCAGGGAGGATATTCTCAAACAGTTCCTGGTAATGTCAATTTACAAATAAAGGCTAAATATGTTGCAAGTGTTTTTCACAATTACAATCAATTTATAAACTTTCACTCATGTTGCATACTCGTGTCAAATTGAGAATTGTGTTCACCACGGGCATGTGGGCTGATATATTGTGATATGTGAGGTAGTTATATGTTTTGTTTATTTTTGGGAGTAGTAGTGTGTGACCAATTTTCATGTACCAGGCACTTGCCTATTGTGTTTTCCCTAATCAACATTTGGTTTTCTTGGGAAAGGGATATTATTGACAAACTGGAACTCCTCAAAATTGGAATTCAAATGATCATCCTAATAAGCAATAATTCCAATGGTTGTACAAATTAATAACAGTCAAGACGATGTTTTCTTATATGTATTTTGGCAGGAACGGTACCAGTGGCGATCAAATGAGGAACATAACAAATGTCGTGTAGTTTTTGACCGGGTAGCTGCTAAAAGGTACTGTGATGAGTTGTGTGATAGACGCGACGACTGCATTGATGCCCATGGGAACAACTTTGCGAAGTGGAAGGAAATGGTGCCTTACTGGTGCAATACACCACAACACTGGTATGACCTGTGTGACATTTGGTCCTCCACGGATTGGCAGGATCTCTCAGCAAAGAATAAAGAAAATCGATCAGGAACAGGCCAGCTGGTTCACCATCATGCGGCTCCAAACCTGTGTACAAACATAGGGAGCAGATGGTTATGTCTCAATCTTGACCTTATTTACTTCCTATGCTTCATATGTTGTACCTCCTAATGTGTAGGATACAATTGACACATTTCGGAATTGTATCATGTGATCATTTAGTCAGAGTTTTGATTGAAATTATTATCGATCAGTAAGTATCAATCAACTTGAGGGGTAATGAGTTGAACATTTAGTCAGAACATTTAGGAAATTGTCCTTTTTTGTAAGATGTGACATCACTATTTTATTTTATTTTGAGGGCCAATGAGTACAACTTGAGGGGAAAAATTGGAAAACATAACTTAACTCAAGTTGAAAGGTTAGATATACCTTTAATATTTACAGTAGAACCTAGTAGAAAGAAGTGACAGAAGAAGGGTGCAAACTTAATTTTATTTTCTTCTGTCAGTTCTTTATACATTAAAGTTCTGTATATTTTCTCTATGCATTTTTCTAGTCTAAAGTATGCAAATAGGCATATTTGATGTTTCTTCCTTTTTATGAGGTCACTGCATGCGATTTTAATACTTGTGTATTAGGTCGAATAATAAAATAGTAATAAATAGGTTGCTCGTACATTAAGGTTCATAGTTTGTTCAATAGATTTTCGCCAATGTCTGATCAGGTTATTCTTTCGGTTTGAAACAAATTTTTGATCTGATTGTCTCTGTGGTTACTGGTACATCATTTGAAAACTAGTTTAGTTTCTCATGATAAATCCTTTGTGATAAATTGAAGTTAAGGTACCTATTTGCAATTTTACAAATTCTTCATGTTGTCATATCCTTGTCAGATCCAGTTCATAATAATGTACAGTTAGAATTACTAAAAAGAGAAGGATGTGAATCTCTTAATGTAGTTCACCTTTCTTAAAAACAGTTGTAGTTTCTGTTCTTTTCCCTTTTAAATCTCTTTAGCTTGTAACTGCATTTTAGTTAAAGAACAATTAAGCATTAAGTAAAGAGAAAAAAATACTGTAAATATTAAGGGTCTGTTTGCAAGTTTGCACATTTCTTATGTCAGTTCTTTCTACCACATATTTCATACCACATTTCCTAATAATTATTAATTCCTTGTCAGGTTAAAGATCTTGGAAAGGATGTGAGCAATGAAGAGCTCTACCTACACATCAAACTACCTAGAGAGAAGGTCAGTCAAGGTAATGGTGTACAAGGCAACCAACAAGGCACTACAAACAACGATTTTGCTGATGCCGTGTCACCCCAGCAAAACCATGAAGGTTTAACCGTTAACAGCATGAATTTTCCGGATGATAGATCTAGAGAAGTCTATGTACGATGTCAATTGCATAATTACATATTCTTAGTTACTTTATTTGTTCATTCATTTCAAAGTAGCACAGTAAGGCCAATTTCGTATGCTATGATAATCATTAGTGTCATCATTTTCCACATTACAATATAGGAAGAGGTACTTCGGCTAAGGGCTGATCCTGACAATGCTGGTAAGCCCGATGAACAACTCTTTCTGATGGCCAGCGGACGACCATCTCATGGTCGTGTTTACGGATTAGGCAGCACTGTCAATCCAAGCTTGTTGAAAAGTGGAAACAGACGATCAAAGCCTTTGCAATATGCCACTGTGGTAACCTCTCAAGATAATTGTGAATTGACTTTCACTGCTGGACAGGTGAAAGCAATTGTTGAAGAACATACGCGGAAAAACATGTTCTATATTCAGAAATTGTTTGAGATAACAGGCAATCAGGTTCCAGAATTACCGGTATGTACTGTGTATCAGTCTCCAAATGTTACAAATCTTCCAAAGTAGCTTAAAACATTGATGCTAACATCAACAACTGTTAGCAAATATTTTTATTTGTGCCAATGTCCAGTGCAAGAACATATATTTCTGGTCTTTGGTACTAAATTGGTTTAACAGTAATCCAAACCCACACCCAGCAGCACCACATCTTATGTTGCTGATTTACCCATAATTAATCACATTTTCATTATTCTATTCAAACTCTTAACTATTGCAAGCAGTAAGTCCTCTCTTCAAATTTATGAATGTTGTTTAGCCACTTCATAATAACAAGCTTTGCCGCATATTGGTTTTTGGGGGAAGTTCATACCCATGTGTACTAAGCAATTGAAAAAAGGTTACTCCTACCTAGCTACAAATGAAACACAACTTACATTTATTGTCATTTTATATTTATTAATAATAATGGTTTTATTTTCTCCAATCTACAGCAAGTTGCAACCACTTCTGTGCCTACAAATGAAGGATCGAATGGCAACACAGAGGAAGACAACACATTTCTGTCGAATCATGTCCCACCAACTAATGTAACAGAATCTGAAAACCTCTACGTTGACTCATTTTATGGATCTGTAGATTTCCACTCTAATTTGGTGCTGTGAGGGTTCTTCCAAGGGTATTTTGTGTTTGTTAAAATATTAATATATATGCTATGTTCATTTTGGTTATAGTTGTGAAGTGGGGGCTAAAATGGGGTATAACTTTTGTTGCTAAATTTAATGTAAAGATGATCTTTTATTGGTATATGTATGACTTCTTTTAAAAGTATGGTAGTTTATTGTTTTTATTGGTATTATTGCTAGTCTCTCTTCTTAGTTTATTATTATGTTCATGATAATTTAGTGTGATGCAAAAAGAATGGGAATATTCAATGGGATGAAACATGGGTATGGTACTGGTACCGGAACCGGTACAGGAGGTATTATGAATGGGAATGAAATCCATTATATAAATATTGACATCATTCCTGTGCACTTATGCATGGTAATACTATAGTACTCAAAACAATAACCTCGCATTTACTCATCCTCGCAAATAACTAACCTCGGAAATAAATTACAATTCCGTGGAAAATTATATGACATTTTGGTTTGGAAATTTTCGCGCCAAAAATAGCATCTGCGTGGTTATAGGAATCCCGTCGATAAGTGCACGGTGATATCAGCCCAACTTCCACGTAAATAATCCAGTCTGGATCGCGTCTACCCACTTTGACCGACCAACACAGGCCTCGGTGATAGTAACAATTTAACCTCGCGAAAACTAATTGCGAGGACTCCACGGCGATAATTATTAGTCGCGTGGAGACTAATTGGCTGGCTGCTAATAGCGTGGCTATGTCCACGGAGATGGTTATTTCCGACCAACTAACCACGCAGGAGGTCTTTTTTTTTGCCACCCTAATAAAACGATTTCTTGTAGTGCATAGCATCAAACACATATGACAATATAGAAGAAACCTATTACATCATAGAAATAACAAATACAAATTCAACACCTAAAGTATGCATAACAACCCCTACCAAAAGTAACTATGCACTACATAGGTCAATATGCAAAAAGGACCCTGTAAAACTAAGAACTGACAGAAGAGAAGAGTGATGTATTTGAGCTGGCAGTGTCATCATCCAAATTGGTCACTGTTCCACGCATAGGGATTGAATCATGTATAACCTCCATGGAAACCATAGTGGAACCTATTAGGTCCTTCAAATCAGAAGGTAAGATGAGATTAAGCTGAGAAATAAGATTAGACTTTTTATTCGTAACCCAAAAATTAGCTACAGCAATAACCTTAGCCCCTAAAACCTGTACACCTTGAATCTGTCCAGCTTTAATTAATATTCTATTTCTATCAAGCCATAAAATCCATAAAACAGCTCCACGAATTATCTCAACTAAATTAGCATCTTTTAGAGGGATGCAATAATATAATTCCCACAAGTCAACAACAGTACTAGTGCACTCAAAAACAAACCTATTATAAGTAGCAATCCGTTTCTTGCGTTTCTCTCAAACATCAATGTAAAAAAAAAAAAAATATATCAAGTTTCTGACCAAGCGTTTGTACTATAATACTAGATTTCACCCAAACCATGCTAGTTTTTAATTTTTTTCAATACTAACAATTAATAAAAAAATAGAGACCAATTAATTATTTAGTTCTTATAAAGAGGTTGTAATCTGTTCATAATTTTTTTTTATTAAAAATCCGGTACACCTCAACATCTTTTAAAAGTTATTTTTAAAAATTGAACTTAAATCACTTCAACATCTTTAAAATTGAACTTAAATCACTTCAACATCTTTAAAATGTTATTTTCAAAAATTAAATCTTAATCTCTAGAAACAAGTAGTCCGCACTAATAAGTCTGCGGTTCTGACATATGTTCATAATAATCCAATCTGAACCGTAGGATCCAAATTGGACGGCCTACTCGTTGCCATTGACCTCAAGTCCTCTTCATCATGCCTATCCGTAGGTTTATTGAACTCAAGTCCAAGTGCGCTGTCAGTTCAACAAGGAAATTCCAGCACATAGGAATCAATATTCCCTTGGGCAACAATAGTCAAAATATTATTATATTGAACTCATGAGTCAAGGTCTTTGATAGAACAAAATTTTGGTCCAAGTCGTTGTTAAAATTTAGGACTAATAATGAAATAAAATCCAGCAACAACTTAAAATTTCATGACTAGTTACACACATAATTAACTGCATTTAAAAATAATTTGTTAATAATTAATAGATAATAAATAAGGGGTCCCCTTGCAATAAATTCCGACCCAATTAATAAAGAAACTTCAGCGAAACAAAGAGAAGGGACATATAAACCTTTTGAAGTTGAGAATGAAAATGGGAAAAAAAAAAATTGTTAAAGAGAAGATAAGTTAAAGTGTGAGAGTTTGTTGGATAAGTGGATTATATTCATTTAATCTGAAGATTATACTAATATGTGACGTTATATTTAAGATTTTCAAAATAAAATTAAAATATTAAAAACTAGTCTAAAATACAATATAAACTTTTCCTTAAATAAATGGTCAAAGTTAATTACTGTTTTATTTTTCGTTAAAATATGATGTAGATTGCCCAAATGAATTTTTTTTTTTAGAAATATATGTGATTTGTGTTTTTTGGATAGTTGTTATTTTGAGTCGATCCGTACTATGTATATTATCATAAAAATAGAATAATGGAAAAATAGTATTATTTTAATAGTGCATAAATTAGTATTACAAAATGGATATTAGATAATAGAAATAAATAATTTAAGTATATTTAAAAACTAACAATAATACAATAAATAGTTATTTTACTGACAAAAATAATAATAACTATTTTTTTAGATAGATACATATTTATTGTTTTTCAAAAGATTCTGAACCATCCAAAAACTGTGATTTTGTATCTATATAAAAAAAGTAAATGCTTCCTAACAAAATATAAAATTTGGTCTCCAAGCACATTATAATACGGATATCATGTTTGAGCAGTTTGAATAGATTGTTTGAACTTTGAAAATTGAGATAAGAATGAAAGGCATAATTCAAGCAAGAAAGCAACGGGCATTTAAACCCTAATTATCTTGTATGATATATTAATATAAGAGTCTGGCTACGTTACTTATATAAACATATCGTGACATATATAAACAAATCGTTACTTATATATTAATATAATCGATCCACTTACACCGTTTTTAGTGGCACTCGATTACACCTTACATTTTCAGAGTTTTCAAAGTCCAAACAGTCGATCCAAAATGTTCAACATGATGGATATATTAAAATGTGCTTGCAGATCAAATTTTATATTTACAAAATCGTTGTTTTCAAACCATTAAATTTCTGTACCCATCTTAATAAATAGTAAAAAAATTCAAAAAATTGTAAAATTTGATCTGCAAGCACATTTTAATATATCTATCATGTTGAACATTTTGGATCGACTGTTTGTACTTTGAAAATATAGGATGTAATCCGGTATCACCAAAAAAACGGTGTAAGTGGATCCCTTCTCTCCATTCTCTCCATATTAATCGTCTTTTTAATTTGTTTCAGGGTTCTAAATAAAAATAGCTAGCTATAGCTACGCAATAGTTGCGTTATAACTTTTTCGGACCTCAAAAGCTATAACGTTATTAACCGTTTTTCTTTTATAATGATTCTAAATAGCTAGCTATGGTTAAGCTATAGCGTAGCTATAACTTTTTTTAACCTTAAAAGCTATAGCGCTATAATCGCTATTTAGAACCTTGATTTGTTTACATGGATTAAGCTATTTGAATGCTGTCCGAAGTATCCATGCACCTAACATGATGTATTAAATTCACTATTAGCTTGGGCTTAAATATTGTAAGTATAGGACCCAGTTCCCACGGGCCCCATATATTTGTAAGCTTGGGCTAAAATCTTGGACTTACAATTGGATTATAACGTACATTTTTTTCCCTGTATTTATTTATGGGTTGTATTATATTTCAACGTAAGAATAATATCCAGTTTTTTGTTTTCCCTCTTATTGCAACTAGAGATGTGCGCCTATTTTATTATTTTTAACTTTTACAAAAACAAAAACAAAATCATAGCACACGTAATTGAGATGGAAGGAATTCCATTTTTCTTGCTTCTGCATTTTAATTCAAAAACAAATTTTTGGTTACATGTCAGTTGCCAGTGGTACAGCAAAATGTTATAACAATAAAAAAATGAGAAAATTTATATATACTATGAGATAACGGGGACTATGCTCTAACAAATTATCTCTGTGATACTATGAGATAACAGAGATTTTGCTCTAAAAAATTATATATCTATGTATATTTATCACTTCATAGATGTGATGTCAGTGGCGAGGCTAGGATTTGAGTTAGAGGTAGGCAAAAATCGGATTCGGGTTTGAATAAATTAACGGTTCGGGTTCGGATTCAAGACAATTCAAAAAAATTCAGCGTCAAATCAATTTGGAAGTCGCCCGTAAATTCTTTTTTTAATCCCGCCGCTTGGACTTTTTTACTCAATAGCATTGGCAACTTTGGAGGCTGCTTGGACTGTGTAGCCTCGCCTCTGTGTGATGTAGCTTACAAGTGGTCATAATATATAAAAGTTGCACATCAGACTTACAAAAAATCATATATAGTCTAGTTGGAACTATATAGAGGAATAAAAATTATTGGTGCAATATTTTTACTTTTTAGTTGCTCTAAAACAGCATCATAAACAACACATGAAAGCAAAGTTGGACACTATGAGTGCAGTTTGTAGTGGACACATCTCACAATTATAGATCTTCTATGTGCTCACAAAATAAGTAATTAGAGAAACGAGTCACCAACCCTTGACTTGATATACTCACAATGGCAGATTGATGGAAGGATTTTTTTTTAAGTAAAGATTGGAGGTCAAGCTATCCAACTAATTAATATCTATAAAGGATTATTCCTTCCGAGTTTCGAACTTGCGATCTCTCACACGGAAGACATTATCTTTGTCACTAAATCAAATGCTGGTTCTTGATTAATAGAAAGATTTTGAGTTTTGTTAAATGGAAAAAAATCGATCAGTTCACCTCCAGCTGATTCAATTCAGAATCGGCAGATTTTTCAAACCAGGGTTTGGATCCAATTAATGAGATCCGAACTAAAAATACCAAAATGCCACCCAAACTGATTTGCAGCTTACCAAAGATGCACAATTGCTCCACAGAGATGATGATTATGACTTAAAAGATAAGATCTGCAGCCTATATATGGAACCGCATTTACTTAATTTCTTATTCATTTGTGGTTACCACCGAATCTGATTGACACAGCTTATCAGGTACCTGTTCACTAGGATGCAACAACATTCATTTAGGATGCAACAGCAATGATTTTGTACCTATTAAAAAAAATAGTAAAAAGTTTCTGGAGGAAGAGGATCATATCACTACCTACGTATAATTTAGAATGAGATCTAAATCGTCTGTTTTATTGTGACACAAATCTTAAAGCACTAAGGTACATCTTGTATCTAAGACATGCTCATGCAAAATTTGCTTGGCTGAATAATCACATCCTGTGCGGTATCATAGCTAATAATGCATTCGAATATACAGATGTATGTCACAAAATAATTATTAGTACTTGCCAAATTAATTGCAAGCTCTCATGTCGATCATGATGTCATATTTTATTTATATAATTTCTCTCTGTCCTATACAAATAAGAAACCAATCCTCTAGTATACAAGTAGAACTAATTAAGTAACTAAGAGAATTTTATCCATGATGACTACTCTTCAAAAACTTTTTGTCCAATTTTATAATCCTTCCATCACATTACTACTACTTGCAATAGCCATCATCTCCATCATTTGGCGCTTATGGTGTCGCCGCCGCCTACCCATCATGCTCCTTGATTACAGTTGTCACCTTCCTGATCCCAACCGCCGTTGCACCCTCGAAGGTTTTGAGTACATATGCTTGAGATCCCGTCGTTTCAATCCTGAGAGTACCGCTTTCATGAGTTCCATCTTCCGTAAGTCAGGCCTCAGCAGAGAGACAACAACTCCGCCTTACCACTTTCAACCGCCGCATTGTCTTTCCTCGAAGCATCCCCTTGCTATTCAAGAAGCCGAGGAAGGCCTTTTCGCTGCCGTTTCCTCCCTCCTGTCCAAGACCGAAGTGTCGCCTCGGAAAATATCTCATCTCATTGTGTCCTGTAGCATGTTTTCACCTTCCCCCTCGCTTACTTCTATGCTTGTCAAGCGATTCAGATTTCCTGAATCAGTCAAGACATACAATCTGTCTGGAATGGGCTGTAGTGGGGGCACAACATGCATAGATCTCGCTGCCCGTCTTCTATGCCAAAAACCGGGGTATGGAAAGAACTAACATAGCTAGTAAATCAAATGGGCATTCTAACATAATCAACAATTTTATGTCAGTTAAAAATTAATCAATATTTACAGATACGCCCTTGTGGCAGTGACTGAGAGCAACGGCATCAACTGGTACTCTGGCAATGATCGACACATGCTAGTACCAAACTGTGAAATGGGACTCAGCCAAGATGGAAATTCTTCGGACACTCCGGACCCACCATGGTACTGATGATTCTGCGTATAAGGCCGGTTACCAGATGGAGGATGCTGATGGTAATCTAGGCGTTGCCCTCAGCAAAGACCTTATTCGTGTTGCGGCTGTTGGGATCAAACGTCATGTCAGCAAACTTGCACCCAAAGTTCTTCCTATCTATGAAATTGTATGTTTTTTCTTTTGCCAATTCGTTGCTGATATTGACAAATTTCAAGAAGATCAGAATTTAGAAACAGTCAAAGTTACCAAATAAGATACACTTTGTTTGTAATAGACATGTAATGATTTCATTCGGATGATGTAAACTAAATAAGAAGTAATTAAGTATTAAAAATAGCTTTGATGTATTTTAATTATTCTGGCATGATAACACTAGGCAAGGTACGGACTCAAAGCGGGATGGTTCTACATGACGGGCAACAAAAAGGCGATTGCATCGCATGTCCCGGACTTCATGAAGGCATTTGACCACATATTAATCCACGCCGGTGGGAAGGCGGTGATTGACGCAATGGCAAAGAACCTGAAGTTGGAGCACAATGTGATGGAACCGGCACGAATGACACTGCACCGGTTCGGGAATACCTCGAGCAGTCTGGTATTCTATGAGCTGGCCTACCTTGAAGGAAAGCGACGTGTGAAGAAAGGGGACCGTGTCTGGATGCTGGCCTTTGGTACCGGGTTCAAGGCGTGTAGCGTCGTCTTGCGGGCCCTCAAATATACTTCCATAGATTCTGACAACCCATGGAATGGCTGCATCCATAGGTATCCAGTTAATTAATGTGTGTATCCTGTCCTGTTAGGTTTGATTTATCCTCTCTACGTACATTTACATTTTTATGAGCTACTTCCGGGTACGGTGCAACTATATTGGTTTCAACTTGTATGATATATCAATTTAATTTCAGGTCAATTTGGGTTTTTTGGATTTTGGGAATCATTTATGTGCAGTTAGATATGATTATGCTATAGTTTTATGGTATAGTATCACCACTTGGTTTAAATAATTGACCGAAATGAATGAGTTTGGATATGAGCAATGCTGACTAGGATATATAACAAATTTTAAATCTAAATCAAGAAGAAATAGTTGGTTTCATGGTCGGTTTCTTCGTAAAAATATAGCTCATCAAATTTAACTTGTATTTTGCCCGTACTTTGCTATGGGTTCAAATTAAATTCAAACAAAAAATATAAAAAATTGAAGCAAATCAGATCAAATATTTTCATCTTTAACAATATTTGTTTTTTTTTTATAATTTCCTTTATTCAACAATGAAATGAACTATTTTGTCTTTACTTCTTCGTTAAATAGGAAAGAGATCAATATTCAGTGAGCAAACATGTTAATTATTTTCTTATTATGTTGTAATCAATAACATAAAAAGAAAGAAATAAATGTTATAAATTAATTATTTTTATGATAACATTCATATGAAGAAATTGTAAGGAGAAATTCAGCATAGCGAGTATTCAGAGAACTAAATATAGACTTCAACACGATAAATGTCAATACATTGCCACATAAAATCACAATTGCATAATTTATTTATCATAACCGTTTAAAATTTAACAAATTAAATTACAGCCGTTGGTGAATCAAAACATCTACATGCTTAATATAAGAGGACAGATACATAGTACGACTAATGTAACCATATATAAAATTTTCTTTTACTATGATATTTTCTCACGATGCTTATTATGGTTGTCTAAGTTTAAATAGTAATATATATATTCTTTTAAATATCATCACTTTATCCTACTAAGTATCTACGTTCCAACAAGTCAAATTAATTTCTAAATAATTGTTAATCACTTTTAGAAATTCAGGTCTCTAAAGTTTATAACTCTCACATTTCTGAAATTAATTTTAGAGTTTCTATTAAGCCACGTCAGCAACAAATTAAAAAAGAGAAATAATTTGAATCAATCATTTGGTCAACATGGAGTTTATAAACAGTTTCTTAATAAAAAAACTTTACTGCATAGTTTCTAAATAAGAAACTCTCCCACATTTCTAAAACTGGATTAGAAACTACTACATCATATTAGAAACTCTAATAATACTAGAGATGTAGATGCTCTAAGTCAATATCACTTGCCTGGTAGATCATTAATTAGTGTAAAATCTCTGAGCAATTCCAGTTCGTTTGAATCTTAATTTCCCGGTCGATCATTAGCGGTTTCATTGTCAAATTTCACAAGGGACATTTAAAGGGAAATGGATATTGTAACTAAAGAGAACCCTTATTTCAAGGTTTCAACAGATAAATTGATAAAAAAAATAATAAGAATTAGAAGAAAATAGAATTCATAATTACCAAAATATATATTTTTCTAAGGAACATTATTCTTCTAATTAGACATGATACCTAAATTAATGATTGCGGTTCCATATATAGGCTGCAGATCGTACCTAAATTAATTAAGTCAAATAATTATCATCTCTGTTGAGCAATTAATAATTAACCAAATCAATGTTTTCAGTTGAGAGTTGAGATAATATATGGATATGCTTTAAATACACTAGGTCTCTTTAAGATTTCGGTTAATTTAATTTGGTATCTGTAAGTGAAACTGATAGGCAAGGATCCTATTGTTGACCAACAATAAAGTTATTTTACATTCATTTTTCTATTTTTTTATGAAAAAAAAAAAAGATAGGCAAGGATGCTACTCTTGAATTATAGAATTATGAAAACTTCATAAACTGACAGAGCTGCTGTTCTGTGAATTTTTTTCATGTATGTGTTCTTGTCAGGTCAATATATCAGTATCTGTACATATGTTGAATGAGGATTCAAATCTGCTGAAATCCAAAATCATGAACAGTAACTCTGAAATCTTTGAAATTCAGATGCGTGCACAGAAAAAGTTAAACGGCTAGATTCAAAATTCAAGGATTCCAAGAATACTGTTCATGTATCTCAGATTTCAGCTGATTTGAATATGTGGAATGAACATAAAGGGCCTGAGTGAGGTATTCTCTTTTTATTGTCTTGTGACGCTTAAATTGATAACTACTGGTGCAACTATTGGATGAATCATGTATATATGATCTATCAATTTATAAGTATCTTTTAAAAAAAAAATAGAAGGAGATAATTATATAAAGTGTAAAATAATTTTAATATTCAATAAATTTTGAACTCAAAACATTTTTTTTGCAATGAACAAAACATGTGTATAATTATATAATATAAGTAAATCCGCAATATTTCCTTCAGATGCAGAAAACACAAAAGCAATTAATTCATTTAAAGAGTTATATTGTATCTGAGATTATTAAACACACATATTTTTTAATTAATAAAAATAAACATGACACATGGGCCATCAAATCAATAAAAATTAAATTTATAGAAATAAATCTGACAAATGAAATAATAAATAATGTGACTTGTCTAAATTTTTCAATGTAGAATGAATTTATAAATAAATATACAACTTGACACCATGGCATGCACCTTCTTAATATCCTAATAAGACTGATGGCGCAGCCCAAAAATAGAAAAGATATGAAAAGATAGGAAAAAATATCAAGTGAAAAACCAAGGCCCATGCGGCCCATTTCGGATCCTACTTGTGTAACCTGAGATCCAGTCCCATGCAGGAAACTTTTATCACAGATCCAATCCGTTCTTTTGCTTTCAGGTTCGTGCAGACCCATCTCAACTATGAAGAGCCGTTCGATCTTCTCTGGCACGAATATTAAAGGTGAAATGCATTCAACCATGGCCGGTTGGTCCGAATTTTCTGATCGGACGGTACTGATATAAACTCAAACATTAGTTTACTTTAGAGATCCATACCCAGTCTTGTGTCCCTAAAGTAACACAAGTTTTGATTTTAGATTTAAACCGTCCGATCAGAATTCGGACCAATTCAGTGCGACTTTGGAAGGCACCGGACCCCTTTAATATTCGTGCTACAGTAGATCCAACGGTATGGATCCAAACAAAAAATTTGAGTTACTTTAGGGAATCCGTATTCAATCGGGACCCCTCTTTGACGCCTTCTCCGTTTCTCTCTCAATCAAACCACAGCAAAAGAAACAAATTAGGACGAACAGAGATCCGATATTCGACATTTCTTCGTACGATTCAGGAGATCTTGCGATGGCGGACGTAAGATTCTTGAAACCTATTCCTTTTGATCGATTTATTCTCAATTTACCTTTCTTTTTATTTGATGGATACTCTAGGTTTCCCCGATCGTTGCAAATCGAGTCTTCCTTCAATTTTTTGTTCGATGTTTCTTCAATATTTGTAATATAGCAAGGTTGTATATTGTAAACTTTCTAGGACTGGTATAGAAATGTATTGTGACGCGGTTTATGTTATCGTTGAATTTGTTTTTTATTGTGATACGGTTTCTAATTAATACAAAAGTTTGAAATTTCTGTACTTATGTGCGTTGCAAGATGATTATTTTGATCGAAATATATGATGAAAATGGATTTTAATTTATTTCTAACCTCAAATTTGAGTCTCATTATCATTATTCTTTTTATCAAATTTAATCATTATAGTTAGGGGTGTTCATTGGTTTGGTTCAGTACAAACCGAATTTGGTTCAGTCCAAGCCGAATTAAAATTGGCTAACCAAAGTTTTATTTGGTTTTCAAAAATCAAACCAAACTGAAATAGAATAACAACCGAACTGAACAAACCGAAGTAAATTTCGGTTTGTTCGGTAGAACCGGAATAGGCTATTAATCATAAAATAATCATTTTTTTTTGTTATTTTTGTTATTTTTATTTTTCAAAGATAGATTTAAAAAATTTGTTTAATTCGGTTTAACCTGTTTTAAACCGAACCAAGCAATATACATTATAGTTTCACCAGGGATGAGTACATTCTCTATTTACCCAGTTCTTGATGGACACAGTTTGGTTAATTTATGGTTTTACCTCTATTTGTTCAAAAGGAAAAGACACAATTTCATTTTTACCAGTACAAAGCCATAGGAACATATACCCTAGTTAGGTATTTCTCGGCATCTCCCTATGAACAAAAGAAAATAGATATGTATATCCAGGTACTTTGGTGAAATGTACATAGGATGGATGCATGACGGATTATCAACTTAGTTTCTTTGTTATTAAAGAAAATCAAGACCATTTTTGCTGAATTTAGTAATTGAAGTGTTGTATTGAAATTTCAGATTGAGTTGAAGACTGCCCCAGCCGACTTCCGATTTCCTACCACAAACCAAACACGCCACTGCTTCACTCGCTACGTCGAGTTCCACAAGTATGCTCTCTCTCTCTCTCTCTCTCTCTCTCGCCCATTACCTATTTTCTTTATATGAAGTACGACAGCTTCTTGAACTATTGTACATAGTTAAAGCCATTTCTTTTTCAGTTAGTGGTCATGATGTGGCACCAAATTATCACCTGTTGTGATTGCCGTGTCAGAAAATCAGTGACTGGATTTTGAACCAACAAAGGAATATTGTTATGGGGCAAATTTGAATAGCGTGGGACCTAATTGAATCAATTACAGTTATTCAAGTGCCAAAAGTACCCTTGAGTGTTTTGTGGGCAAGGAAACTGTAAGTCTGGAATAACTCATAGGTAATATTTTCAGATTAAGAAAAGAGAAGAGCTTTTGACTTTAGTGGTGGTCTAATAAATAGACTTATAAGTTATAAATGCTAATCATTAGTGAACACACAAAGCAAATAAATGTAATTGATATTTAAGCCTTGAATTGTAGTATCAAGCTTATGAGGTTGAACTCATATGTATCTCAGTAGTTGTATTTGGAGCTGTTCTATGAAAAATTGTGCCAAATTGGGGTAACTTTGAATTGTTGTATCAAATTCTAAGATAGGGAATTGCAGGTGCGTGAATGCGAAAGGAGAAGATTCTGACGATTGCATTAAATTCGCAAAGTACTATAGGGCTCTTTGCCCCGGCGAATGGGTTAGTTCATACCATTCATTATTTTTACCAGACTTCCAGCATTTGTTGCAATGTATAATTTTAACTGGTACAAGGATACAATATTTGATTATACATCCTGGAGTATTTGATGTTAACTGGTACCTGGTACAATTTTAGTGCTAGTTTTTCTACTGAGAAGCACCTGTAGCACAAGGATACAATATTTGATGTTAACTGGTACATTACCTATATACAGTCTGCAACCAACACTGGTACAGTAAAAAAAAAAACTTTAAAACTCATGCTAGAAAGTAACTCATAAAAAAGATGCAGTCTGGTAAAATGTATCATAATCTATTTGTTTGATAGAAATTAGACCCCTGGTTTCTTCTTTCACGTATGCTTTATTGAATGCCACTGTTAATGTGTTATTTTTTTGTTTTCTTTTGTGATTGCATTATTTTCAGGTTGAAAGGTGGAATGAACAAAGGGATAATGGCACTTTTCCTGGCCCTCTCTGATTTCACTGTTTGGAATTCTCTTAGATTTTTTGAATGTGTCATGATTTGAGCACTGACTCGTTTTATCTGCTGGTCTTTTTAACTTTTTCTGAAACCAAATGGATTGATGACACCATATCAGCTTTATTTCTTTCTTCTTTAATGATGTAATAATGAGATTAAACTGTTGGTTTGTTTTGTTTTGGGTTACTTGTTTATGAAATGGTTGGTGCAATTCTGTTAGTTCTCTTATAACCATATCTAAGTATTGCTTCCGAAAATAGTATTTCATTCACATATGTTTTTGACTGAAACAAAAACACTTAAAATAAGACCTGATATTTGCAAAAAGTTTAGCTCTGTTTAAAATAAAATTATTTGCTAAAATCTGGTCCAGCATGATTTGAAAGGGATAAAGTGTGATATAATTTGGAAAGTCATATATTTTTGGCAATTAACTTTAAAAGCTAGCTGCCTCCACATTTCATTGTATTTTGAGAGTTTATTATTCTCTATTTGACCTTAGCATTAGACCTTTTATATATTGAGAAAGTATAGGAATCTAGTAACCTTAATTTAAGATATCATTTCAATAAAATAAAAAATTTATATAATTAACATTAGAAGTTGGGATCCATACCGTAAGTATAATAAATAGTATTAGAACCATAAACAATGTGAAAAATATTACACAAGCACAATAGATTGCATATCATGAACTGTCAGTCCAGCATACACACGACTAAAGTGTGAGCTATGGCTCATAAAAGTGTAAGATAACATTCATTTTAACAATATATATAGCACATTATTTATAGGCATGCTATATGAGTCCTCTATTTTTACCCTATATTGATATAACCAAGTTAGTTGCACATTAATATTGATTTTATTGGCATGGTTAGCTGGAGCAGAAATTATATAACAATAAAATACTAGAGGAAATCAATAAAATAAATAACATAAATTTTAAAATTAAAAAAAATTATAATTTTTATGTTTATGTTAAGATTAAAACATTTTTTTGTAATTTCCATAATGCACATTTGAAACAAAAATTGCAACGGCTAATGTTGGAAATTCAAACAGTTACGTAACTAAAAAAAATACATGTTCATTTTTGTATACCTCCAATTTCATGATTTGGCATTAAGAAATCTATTTGGAATTAAAATATACAAGATATTTTTAATTGAACAAATTTTTGATAGTTTTGTAATTAACATGTTTAACAACAAAAATATATATAACAAATCAATGTAATAACGTAGTTTATTTTAAATTTTGTTAATGTAAAATATATGTAATGGTGTATTTAATTTATTATTAAAAAAATTTACTTATATTTGAGTTTTTAATTAATAATAGAATATAAATTTTATCCCGAAATTATTAAAAATACTTGTTTTGAAACTTATTGATTAATTAAATGTTGATTCATTTATTAAATCTGCTCATAAATAACCAACGAAATATTTAAAATAAATAAATAAATAAATATACATTTTCACTTTCGTCCAACATCGTAAATTGTTCACAAAACAATATTTGAGGCCTCATTAGCTTATTCCTTACAATATAGATGAATACAATTCTATTTGAAGGAGTCAGATTTTCTCACGTGTATAAAGATGCTTGTGTTTTCCTATTTTGGATGTTGATTTTTGTTAGTTTGAATATGTTTCGGTGACAGCGTTTAATATTTTTGTAATTTATGTAACAAACTCCAAGATTCATTTTATCAATCATTGCTTTCCTAAGTGTTTTTCCCAAATACTATTTTCACCAAACTTTATTTTATAAATTTTGCAAGAGTGAGGCTATGGTACATTGCAATTCACGAATCGGTTCGTACGTTGGATTCATATCTCCGTTTTCAAAGTTCAAATAATCAATCCGAACCGTTCAACATTATTATCATATGAAAATATAATTTAAGATCAATTTTATATTTTTTTGAAAATTTTTTATTATTCTTTTAGGCAATTAAAAAATCACTTGATCAAAAATTTCTAGACCATCCAAGAGGAGTGATTTTCCATCTACCTAAAAAAAGTAAAAAAAATTCCAAAAAATATAAAATTTGATCTCCAGGTATATTTTCATATGATAATAATGTTGAACGTTTCAGATTAATTATTAATTTTGACTTTGAAAACGGAGATATGAATCCAATACACGGACCGATCCGCGCATTGCAACATACCATAGCCTCACTCATTTTACAATTAAAATACAAATAGTTTGTACATGTATGGTACTATTAATTACTCAACGGTAAGTGCATTCATGATGGTGGCATTAGCCTCATTCATTTCCCGCGTAGTGAGTAAATTAAGGATTATTGCATGTTAATTATTTGTTGAACCCTGGCCCATATAGATGCCCCTGTCCATTTAGCCAATTTTTATTCTTATATGACTTTTCCTTTTTGGAACCTCCCTTATAGTTAATGTATATTTGGTTTTAGTGCACCTCCTAACCCTATCCAAAATGATTCATCATTTAGAAATTTCTTGAGTCAGGTGCAAAGATGATGTTATTTTTGCAACACTATTGCAACATTTTGGATAGGGTTAGGAGGTGCACTAAAACCAAATATACATTACTTTAACTATAAGGGAGGTTTCAAAAAGGAAAAGTCAAATCAGAATAAAAATTGGCTTAATGTTTTAGGAGGTGCACTAAACCAAATATACATTACTTTATGTTTTTGTACTATCTCCTAATTTATGAAAATTCTAAACAGTAATAGAATATGGACACTTAGGGATTTGGATTTTAAACATGAGGAGAGTTCAAATGCTTTCATTTTTTGTGCATCCATTATGCCTCCATTTTTAAAAACTTTAATAACTCAAAATTTAAAACTTAAAAGTCAAAATAAAACCGTTGGATATGATCTATATCATTTTATCTATGTGCTCATAAAAAATTATCACATTTCGATTTGTTTTTATGAGAATCAATAAGTTGAAAAATCAACGTCTAGAAATTATCCACATTAGTACGTTTTTTACAAGCTCTTGATGATAACCAAAACAATATTAAAATGTCATAATATTTTACACGTGCATAGATAAAATGATGTAGATCATATCCAACGGTTTTATTTTGACTTGTTTTAAATTTTGAGTTATTAAAGTTTTTAAAAATAGAAGCATGGTGGTGGCATGAAAAATGACATTTGAACCCTCCTCTTTAAACATATACTTCAAAAATATGTTTCAAAGGAGAGGTATAAAAAATAACTATTACCGATGATAGAATTAGCAAAGTAGTTATTCGTAATAATATGGTTATTACGATAAACATATGCTTTATTTAATGACACTGTTTTTTTTATTTTTTTTAAATCCATGATAGTGGCCTGGTAGCCAAATCATGAAAAGTTTTGGACATGTAGTTCCAATACCTGAAGACATAAAGTCCGAATGATAGAAATTGATATGTACGTGAAAATAAAATGAGAAATGTGAAATTTTGAGACATACTCACATGTAGTGGATGCAATAATTTTTCGGTAATTAATGAATCTGGCAAGACATGAAGTAATTGATTTACATCTAGTGGACGTTGTTACAGCCTATTTATATGGCTCGCTTGATAATGATATTTATATAAAAATTCTTTAAAGATTTAGTATGCCTGAAGCATGTAATTTAGGTTCTGGAGAACATTATTCAATTAACATGAATAAATCTTTATATGGACTAAAGCAATCTAGACGCATGTGGTATAATCGTCTCAGTGAATATTTATTGAAATATGGATATAAAAAATTGTACAACTTGTCCATGTATTTTCATGAAAAGATATGAAAATGAGTTTGTTATAATTGCAGTTTATGTTGACAATTTAAGTATCATTGGAACTCCTGAAGAGCTTCCAAAATTGTTTCAAAGAAAATTTTGAGATGAAACATCTTGGATTGTTCGTAATGAAACAGCTAAAATATTTAATTCCACTTTTGTCATTGATTGCAAATTGAACATTTGAAAAATGACATTTTTATGCATTAATAAAATTATATTGCAAGAGTGTTGAAATAATTTTATATGGATAAAATCACATCCATTGAATACTTCGATGGTTGTAAGATCATTAGATGTGAATAAAGATATTTTTAGAACTCGAGAAAGTGATGAAAAACTAATTGGTCTTGAAGTACCATATTTTAGTGCAATAGGAGCATACTTATGTATCTTGTTGGACATATAAGACATGATATATTATTTGCTATAAAATTATTAACAGGATATAGTTCTTCTCCCACGCGAAGATATTGGAATGGAATTAAACACATACTTCGCTACCTCTGAGAATTTTTAACAAAATACGAAGCAAGCTGAGAATGTGCTTGGTTAAGATGTGTGATTCAACACATTCATCAGACATGTGGCTTGTCTTCTGAAAAAATGATCTCGACGATCATATATGAAGATAATATTGCATGTATTGCTCAATTAAAAGAATGATACATTCAAGGAGATAGAATAAAATATATTTCACTAAAGTTCTTTTTTCACACATGATCTCCAAATGATGATATTATTAATATTCAGCAAATCTGTTCATATATATGATAATCTTGCAGATTGATTCACAAAAGTGCTTCCTACTGTAATATTGAAAAAAACTAGTTCGTAATATTGGAGTTCATCGATTTAAAGATCTTGATTGATGTTGTCATGAGGGGAGTTAATATGCACTATATTTTTCTTAACCATAGTTTTTCCCGCTGAGTTTTTCTGGTAATGTTGTAATTGCGTATTAAGAAGAATAATGTACTCTTTTCTTCACTAGATTTTTATCCCATAGAGTTTTTCCTAGTAAGGTTTTAATGAGGCATATTGACATCCAAGGGGGGTTTTATGAATATATTATGGATGGTCCATTCATTTTGTGACTCTCAATATTAATTCTCAGTTCATTTCTCCACAATCCCACTATTATTGGAATTCATTTTCTCATTTATTATTGTAGTGGTTTTTCATTTACAATTTGTGGCCCATAAATAGAAACTTTGTAATATTGTATTGTACATATGAGAAATATATGAAGAAGAGAATATTTGCAATGCTTTATACTTTGTCTCTATCTTATTTATTTATCTTCATTTTATAACATATGGAAATATTTCTCTCGTGTTATTTATTATTATTAGATCTAACAATTCATACATTAATCATAACACACTGGAGATAATTTGTGTTACATAATACAAAAAACTCACTCTAAATTACAAAATAGTATATTAGCTCACAACGACAAGCACTCAACCCATTAAAAACTTATGTACATAGTAAGTGAAGACAGCCGATCGAAACAAAGATACACAAGCTAGAGTAGTAACTACAAACTGATATCTAGTTATGATTATGTTCATTTAGCAGAGGTAAGCACTTGACCAGGTAGCATGAGTCGGACGTTCAACAACTGTTTTTGGTGGTGTTGGATGGATCGCATATGAGCAACCTCCATAACTATTATTTGCCACCCAGTTACAGTCGACAACTTCTTCTTTCTGTGCAGAGCCTGGCTGTGATGTTCTAAATTTTCTTGGCCTGAGATCGCCAAGCAGGGCAAATGCTTCTTTTGCTACCTTGCCTAGGTTGGCTGAGTTCGATGCCATGTAAGAGAAGCTTTAATTAGAGATCGGAAGTTCGAAGAGAGATAGGAAGATTTAAGATCTTTAGGGGTGCTTTAGAGCTTTGTTTGCAAAGGAATTGCCTATGGCTACCCTTCTTATAGAGAGGTTTACTTTGTCAGTTCAAACAGCCTATTTTAGATTCAATGGTCTGGATTATTTGGATAATGATACACACAATCGAGTTGATACATGTACACTTCATATGAAGACCCTTCAAAATTTAGCATACACAACATTACCAATATAGAACTATATAGATTGAGATAGAGATTGATGAAAAGAATAAGATATTCCCACGGAAATTGGGGAATATAACGACTAATCATGACCCAGCACAATACCCTGTCTTAAAAAAGTGAGATGCTATTCTTCTTTGGTCCCACATGTATTGGGACCTCTCAGGTGGAAAAGAAAAAAGAGGTTGCTCAAGTATTTTCACCTACACCGTCCTTGTGTTTTGATCCCTTTTTAGACAGTGTGCCTAGGTGCTGTAATCAGTTGATTATTACTTATTAGCCTGTTTTCCTCGTATCTAAGTAACCTAACAAGGAAGATATTGGAAAACTATATTGTGAAAGTAAAATCTTAAAACGAAAAATGATAATATGTTCGTATAAATTAGATAAATGTGTTGGAAATCATAAAGGCCAAACAATTAGGCCTTATCTAGAGATCAAACAATTACATCTCATCTAGGGGTCAAACACTTACACTTCGGAGTAGAAAAAACAGTTCTCCATCTTAACCTAAGGACCGTTCTATACCAAAGAGACCCAAAACAAAAATCAGAAGTGCGAAACATAATACCTGATTCCATGTCGTTTGTCATGGAATATCCAAAGCCTTGGTAGTGCAACAGCCGTCTCCGTGAGCATAAGACAAGTCTTCAATTGCAAGAAGCCATTCTCGTCTTTTCGTCTTATGGTCGTGGATCAAGTCTTTCAAGACAGCAAGATATGAACCTTGAGAAATCCTCTTCAACTTTTCTAATGGATTTCTCTTCTCTATTCTTTGATGGTGAAAAAAGAAAAGAATGCACACAGAGCTATATTTTTCTAAAGAGAAAAACGTATTTTCAATTTCTGTGTTTTTCTATATTATCTTGTTCCTTGGGGACTAATCCTTATATACAGTAACCTATCTAGTTATCTGCCAACTTGAAAAAAGTATTTTTGTGCGACTGCATCAAAAACAGTGTTGTCGCATCAAAATCCATACGGCCGCATTGATGTCCGTGTGGCCCACATAATCATTTTAAATGACAGTTTTCTAAATTGCAAATTTCAGAATCAGTCCATCAATTATTTGATTTTGAGTGAGGCTATGGTGCTATGCATAGCACCAATTGGGTCCGTGCTACGGCTCAAAATTTGACTTTTCAAAATTCTAACGGTCGATCCGAACCGTTCAACATGATTATAAAATGAATATGTACTTGCAAACTAAATTTTACATTTTTTCGAATATTTTTACTATTTTTTTTAAAATCACTTGATCTGAACATTCTCGACCATCCAAAAACAGCCTATTTAAAAAAATAGTAAAAAAATTCAAAAAAATGTAAAATTTGGTTTGCAAGTACATATTCATTTTATAATCATGTTGAACGGTTCGGATCGACCGTTAGAATTTTGAAAAATCAAATTTTGAGCCGTAGCACGGATCCAATCCGTGCTATGCATAGCACCATAGCCTCACTCTTTGATTTTGTCTAAATTATTCTACACATTTATAGAACACATCCTAATGAATATATTGATTGTCTATTACCTTATTTGATCATATTTATTACCTTATTTCAAGGATATATTAGTTTCATACCATGATGCTAAATAAGAATCTCAGCTTAGTACAATTATTTAAATTTATCTTCAGTTTAAAAGATTGTAGGATTGAAATTCAATACTAACATTGAAAATTATTTTAAAATTTTGATCCTTACATCATGGTAAAAACTAAAAAACATGAGTTTTTCTTCTTACCTTAAGATAATGATAATATGTTTGCATAAAATAGATAAATAATAAGGAAAAATTATTTTCTTCTTACCTTCTCTTCTTCATGTGTCTGATCTCTTAACAATGACAAATTTGCAACAACAAAAAAAAAACAACAAGAAAAGATAATGGTCTGTTCTGTCATTTTAGTTTAAAACTCAAATATAAAGATAATAATTAAGAACATACGTTTAAAACTTCAGAAACTTCAAAAACATGGTACTGAATTAATCATAAAACACAGAAAACTCAAACAATCATAAAACACTGAAACCTCAACAATCATAAAACCCTGAAAACTCAACAATCTTAAAACACTTACTTAAAATAAGTAAATTTATGATTATGTATAAGCCAAGACTATATATTTGAACCTTCTGTCTCATGCTCTAGGATGATTACCAGTTAAGTCTTGTAAATAGACCATATCATAAAAGTAGTAATATATTAACTTTTACTGATTTGAATTGTATACCGTATCAATCTCCGTTTTATACAAAATCCGATTTAATACTTGATCCTTATCGCTACAACACATGATGCCACTTGCCTTTTTTATTTTTATCCCTTTATACCACCAAACTAAAGCATATAAACTGGAATATTCATGCGATTTTTATTTTTTTTCTCACTGCAAGCAGTTGTGTGGAATATTCAAGCTTGCACGCGGTTTAATTACTCGTGATACGTTTTTTTCTTATAACTTTCACAAACCTTATGCCTACTATCTAAGATGCTCCAGGTAGATGAGCACACACGGCCAGAAAAATGATAGCCTGGAATATATGTTGGTGGTACCAAATTAGAAGAATTATCTCTAGTGAAGTTTACTGCCGACATTTCTATTAATATCCAAAGTTAATTACAAATTAATAAATATACCCAAAATTACTTCTGGCCGGTTTCTTCCTCTTTTTTTTTTTTTTTTAGAGACACTGTGAAGATCAAGATAATGAAATCTACACTGAAAAAGTTCGAATTTTTTGTTTAAATTATTTGTTAGATTACTTCTTTTGATGTATAATTAGCATATTTATACTAAAATATGCTAAATTACTTGAAATTATGTTGAAAAAATTACATTATATTACATTAAATTACGCCACATTATGTTGAATTACACTAAATTATATTAAATTATGCTAAATTACACTACTTTCGCTAATTATAATAAATACGGTAAATTACGCTAAACTTCGCAAAATTACGCTAAATTAGGCCGATTTTGTGTCATCTTTCATAAATCATAAAAAATAGTAAAAAAATTTCAAAAATAGTACAAATTGGTATTCTACAAGTTCATTATATAACTAATTACTGAGCTACTTAGATTGAATAATAGAAATGAAAATCTTAATCGAAAACTTCAACTCAAGTTTTGAGGCTCTTCCCTTTGTTTTTTGGCAATTCTGAATTTTGAAATCTGACTTTGCCAGCTTTGCCAACACTGATGCATGCGTATTTTTGCAAGCTTTCCGAAAAGTAGTCATTTGCTGAAATCGGACACTCGAGTGCCGTTTTATGGCCGTTTGAAGTTTCGTCGTCGTTTTTCGCCTTCTCAGTAAAGATATCATCCATATTCATATGTAATTTACCGTAATTATATTTCCCGTATTTTAGCGTAACTTAATGTAATATAGTGTAATTCAACAGAATTTCAAGTAATAAAGCGCATTTTAGTATAAATATGCTAATTATACATCAAAAGAAGTAATCTAACAAATAATTTTAAACAAAAAAATTCGAATTTTCAGTGTTAGATTTCATTATCTTGCTCTTCATAGTGTCTCTAAAAAAAAAAGGAAGAAACCGGCAATATTTTGATCGGTTTGGATATTTTTCGAAAAACTAAGAAATTATGGGTATATTTATTAATTTGTAATTAACTTTGAATATTAATAGAAATGTCGGAGTTTACTGGTACTCACAGTTTGGAATTTTGGATAACAGGAGGAAAATTTACGCACAACAAAGATGCATTCAAATAACTTTTTGAGCCAAAAAAGTCCCTCACAAAATTCCAGTATTCATAATATTTTTTTTGGCATATTATTTATTAATTAACTTTCAATTTTCACTTAATATATATCGGCTGTTCTTGATTTCATATATATTAAAAATATCTTATACAACCATTATCGTGCATACTGTATACTCAAAGGTATATTTGATCCTTATGAAAATTTACATGAATTAGAAAATATGTTAATTACTTTGTCAAAATTTACAAAAAAAGGATATTAAAATAAAGAATAATTGATGAATGATGCCATTAATTAAAATTGGTACTTTTATTAATTAAACAAGGATTGAGGATCATAATAGATGTGCTCTATTATATGAATGATCAGAGATTGCTTGATATTATAATAATATAAACTAAAGTTACTTACCAAAATTTACAGAAAGAGGCATTTGAACCTTCTTTCCTATAAAGCAAAGCACCTTTACATATTTTCTTAAAGCATCTCACCAATAGTTGTTCAAACAGATTCCGATGACTTTCTTTACTTCTATATTGCTATCATAGATTTCAGTTTTACTGATCCCTATAACAACATATAATGAGAAAACTAATCCAAACAAATTAATATCTTAAGCAGAGCAGTAACTAGTATGAGAATCTTTTACAAAGTTTTTTGTACATAGCTCAAATCATGTAAACACTAGTACAGAAAACCCCTTCACCGACCCTCAATCACCGACTGTTTTAATATGTAACAGTCGGTGTAGAGACTGCGTGATAAAATCGTAAATAACAAGTTCTCAACACTGACTGTTCATTTACAAAAAACCGTCGGTGAACAAACACCGACTGTTTTTTAAAAAAACAGTCGGTGTTGCTCACACCCTACACCGACTGTTTTTTTAAAAAAACAGTCGGTGTTAAGCTGTTACCAACACCGACTGTTTTTTCAAAAACAGTCGGTATTCCTCGTACCCTACACCGACTGTTTTTTTGAAAAACAGTCGGTGTTGCTGAAGAATTGAGACATGTGAATTTCAGTCGGTGCTACTTAGACAAATGAATTTCAGTCGGGTTTATAACTTTTTCGATCCGCGAAGTATTTCATTTCCTCTTCTTCGCAGAAAAACCCTCCCATGAGCTGAGTTTCTCTCTTTCGATCAGCCGCCTTGCTGCCTCCGGCTCCGCCAAGCACCCGAGCACCCGAGTCGCCTTGCTGCCTCGCCCCGCACCAGCACCCGAGCACCGCTGGAGCGCGGAGGAGGAGTGCGTTGTGCGCCCGAGCACCCAAGCACCCGAGCACCCGCTGGAGCGACACTGAGGAGTGTGTTGTGAGCGGAGGAGGAGTGCGCGGCCTGAGGAGCTCACTGCTGCCACTAGTACGGTGCCAAAATCAAAACCTAAGTAGGTGCCACTGCGGCCTGAGGAGCTCACTGGTGCGCTACTGTGATAGATTCGCTCTATTCATCCCATTCTGCCTCGACTATGTCAAGTGTTAGTCTCCTCCTTATTCCTTTTCATCTTAATTTATCGTGTGATGGATTGTGCTGTATCTTTCAAATCTGTCGTATTTTTTAAGGATTAAAAAATATGCTAGAGATAAAGTTGTTTTGGATGTGTACTGTTGACAGTTGAATCCTTTTGAAAAACACTAGATGATTCAACTAGTGTGATTGGAAATGCGGATGTGTCAGATATTTACATATTTGCCTCCTCTAAAAAAGACATTTTTCTTCACTTAATATCATTGCAAATTGAACTGAAATCGACCAATCTGAGTTTGGATGCTAGATGATAGGTTCTGCATTTGGATGGTGGTGAAGGGTAATTTCATCCTTTCAAGGCAACTTGTGTATTTTCTCTGTATATCTGTTGTCATCACGTTTTATGCTCTAGTGCAATTCAGCAACTTTTAGTGATGTCAATTCCTTCTTTTCTGGTGCTCAATTCCATGATTTCACTTGACGCCTGACAAAGGATGATTAGTTTACCAAAAATTGATGCTGTATAAATCAGGTTTAGCTGGTATCAAATGTTATGAACTCACTTTTACAGCACCATCCTGTTTTGGTGCCTGTTTTTGTGTATGTCTGTGTTTGAGGTTGGGATTCTGGCGTGGGTGAGGAGAACAAATGAGATTATTGCAGACCTCGAGTCAAATTGAGTACTGTATCCTAAGCTGGTTATTTCAGAGCGAATCAAGTCAAATTGACAGATGCTTACCTGATTCTTGATTGGCTGTGTTGGACCCTCCCGTGTTTAGTTTTTTTTTAAGGATACTTGTGTAACTGTTTGATGGTTTGCTTTGTTGGACTTGTTGCTATTTTTGGTGGTACTAGCACTGGTCGTCTATGTCTGGTATCAATCTTGTTTGGCTCAAAATGCTGGTAGCTTTGCTAAAATTAATGTCTTATCTAAAATAGACACGTCTTATAACATAACTTGGTGTCAAAAAGAATAAAATAAATCAATTGTTTTATTTTGACATGATCTGTTTGTACTTGTTCTCATCTGCCTGTTGCACACTTTTACGTGGTGGAAGGAACTCTAATCATTAAGGGAGGTATATTTCACTCCCGTAGGTTGTGTAAATCTATCAATTTTTACTACATTTGGACGCAAATTTAAGATTATGTAATAACATTTCAAACACGCTCATGTGTACCAGAGTGTACTGAATGTTCCTTTTACGTTGTTTGCATTTTAATAATTCTTTTATCTTGTTTTCAATTAAAATTACTAACAGTGAAAAGTCAAATTATGTATTATTTTTAAGGGGCTTTTCATTCCTTTTTAAAAGGATTATTAATTCAATATTTGAATTTCAGACAGTGAATAAGAAAAATCATCTTGTTCTCCAGGTCAGTAACTTAAGATGATGAATAAGTTTACATTTGAAGTTCTTTGCTTTTGTACTTTTGATTAAAATCTCGTGTTGTCCTTCTTGAAACCCTTCTCCTTGATTAAAAACCTCGGACACAATAGAACCTAGTATATCAGGCAAAGCACTTAGTATACTAACCAGAAAACAAGAAAAACAGCACCTAGTATAACCTGCCTTTCTGTTGCTGCCTTGCTGGTTTGCTCAACTCTGGAATTAACTTTAGTGAATTCAAGACCAAAGATTTTAATTCCCAGGGATTGTAAATTTAGGATTCTTATACAGTGTTATAGTTTGCTTAAAGAAATTATATATAATAGTTATGTTTATTTTGCTGTGGGAATATACAGATGGTAGGTTTGGAGCAAAGCATCGGTGAACTTAAAATCATACATGTTGCAGGAACTAAAGGCAAGGTAAAAGAACTATGTACATCTTTGACCTAGATCGGATTGCATTAATGTTTCATCTATAGTTTGATCTAGTTTGATGTCTTCTTATATACTTATAAATTAGGTGCCAATGTTGCTATGTAATTGATAATTCCAGGGTTCAACTTGCACATTTTCTGAAGCAATTTTACGTGAATGTGGTCTAAGGACTGGATTGCTTACACCCCCCCACTTGATTGATGTAAGAGAAAGGATTCGAATCAACAGGTATGTAATAATTGCTTATTGGGGAATATAAAAATACAACAGGTCTCTCTTCTGGTATTTAGTTTCTTAATAAAAAAATACAACTGTGATATTCTTTTCATTTTGCTTTGCAGATCAAATTGTCTGAGGAATTGTTGATTTCTGGTGTATTCCAGTTTCTTACTCTCTTGGCCTTTAAGATATTCTTGTGTGAAAAGGTATGAATCAATCTTTTTTGTATGAATCAATCTTTTTTCTGTGCAGATCAAATTTTCATAGTAATACTTGATTAACATGCTTCTTTCCTGTGCTTCTTGTTTCAGAGACGAATGATATTTTCATAGTTGCTGCTAAGGTATGCTTCAAAAGATTCAGATGCCTTTTTGTCTCACTTTTCAAGCTTAATTAATCTTATATTATCCTTTTGATTCATTACTGCTCAGTGCTCACACATAAGTGATAGCAATGATCACCATTATCTGTAGGATGCATAGAGTAATTGCAAAGGAATGCAGGGAAATAAACTGAATACTTTATAGTAACTGGTAAAATTTCACTTGTCAGGCTATATATTGTAACTGGTAAAACTGATCACCATTGTCTCACCATTATCTGTAGTCTGCTGTTTATTTGTTTCCAAGTATGAGAATGGTGGTTGGTACTTCTGTACCGGGGGCAAGAAAATTCGGTGCGGTGGTTTTCTTGGAAAAGGTCTTGCTGCTGGTCAAGTCAGAATGTAGCTTTTTGTTAAAATGTAGAATGTAGCTTTTTGTTAGAATAGGCATTTAAACATTTTAGGTAATGTTAGAATGTAGTTTTTGTTTTAGCGAATTGCTATATTTTGAGCTTTGTAAACAGAGCTTTGCTATAGAGAGAACTCGGATATGACACTTTTGTGTTGATTGAATTGCTGTCTTTTACATATATGTAATTTTAACACTATTATTCACGTGATGCAATTCTTTCATTCAACCGAGCTTTGACTATTCACGTGATGCAATTCTTTCATTCAACCGAGCTTTGACTATCATCGTGAACACCGACTGTTTCCTATTTTCTAACACCGACGGTTTCTTATAAAAAACAGTCGGTGTAGGTACCAACACCGACTGTTTTTTATAGAAAACAGTCGGTGTAGGTGACCTACACCGACTGTTTTTTAAGAAACAGTCGGTGTTGGTACCCTACACCGACTGTTTTTTTAAGAAAACAGTCGGTGTTGGTAATCTACACCGACTGTTTTTTTAAGAAAACAGTCGGTGTTGGTACCTACACTGACTGTTATTTACCCGTCAGTAAAGATATACCTATACCGGCGGCGCCATCACCGACGCCTCAATAACAGTCGGTATAGGGGTTTTTTAACAGTCGGTGAAGGGGTTTTTTGTACTAGTGAAAGAAATATAAAAGATGCCCACACTTAACTGCTCTATCTCAACTAATTAAGTTCACATAAAACATGACACAACATAGTACACTGAATGAATTACAAATTAAGCTCTCAAATTCAGAAACATACGTCACTTAATTATTACAAGGGGCTAGAATTTGGGGAAGTTCTTCTTCAACATGATATAGAAAGAGAGAACCTAATTTTCATCAACCATGTACAACATCCTCTGGCGGTTATCTTGTTTGGTAGTAGTAGTAGTACTTGAAAACTTGTAATAGTAGTTGTCATTATACTGATTCTTCTCAAGATTTTGACCATAGTAGTAGTCATTGCTCCTTATAAGATTGTTAGTATCATTATAGTGCTGACATGTTGCCTTCTTATTTGTTGAATATGTCGTATACGCAGCCCCGCCGTACATCCTGACCACCTCGTTGCTGTCGATATCTTTAGGTGTGGAATTGTATTGACAAGTGGTTCCGGAAGCCGGCCTCTGCTGGTTGTTGCTTTCGTATGTCGAAGAATAGTCCTGTCCTACTTGCCTCATGTTGAAGAAGCTGAACCTTCTAACCTTGCCAATATCTCTTTGATGTGCCATTTGAGGAAAGGTTAGTGTATTAAGGGATTATGTGCTAAATCTGTAGATTAGTTTGTGTACTGGCTTTTGCTTGATGATAACTAACAATGGGTGGTAATTTATAGGAGGGTTAATGTTGAATACATGGTTGACTTGGGTCAACGGTCTAAAATTCGGTCTAAGTCTTAATGGCATATGAAGTCGGTTCTGTATGTGTGGTATTATCATCCTAATATTCTATTATACATTATTACAATAATAATAATAATAATAATAATAATAATAATAATAATAATAATAATAATAATAATAATTACTATTATTATTATTATTATTATTATTATTATTATTATTATTATTATTACTGTTATCATTTTACTGCGAAATTATTATTATTACTAATATTACAATTCTTATTTTTATTGTAATTGTTATGAATAATTATTTTAGTACCCGCGCAACAGTACCTGCATGGTACCCGCACTTCCATAACTGTAAGGTTGCGGTCCCCACAACTACCGATCTAACTAACAATGTTATCGGACCTTCCATTTTGAATTTCAAATGTTCCTTTATCTCCGTTCTTTTTCTTTTTCGAAGGCTTCGGCGATTTTGAGGCAATTTGGAGGCGATTTCGAAACTGGAAGCGATTTCGTGTGGTTCTCACAAGTTTAATCGGTGATTTTGAAATGTGATCAGCTAGATTAATATTGTTTCTTTTCGATTTTGTTTTTGTTCTGGTGAATTAATAATGATATATCGTTTCATTTCTATTTCATATACACAATCGTGTTTCAGTGTTGTTGGATTTTGAGATATTTGTGACAATTTGATTTGCGAAGATGATGTAATTGTCTATTATATGTTCATATATAAATACTTGGTAGTTCAGACATAAATACTTGATGTGTTCAGATATAAATACTTGGTGTTTTCAGATATAAATACTTGATGTGTTCAGAAATAAATACTTGATGTGTTCAGATATAAATACTTGGTAGTTCAGATATAAATACTTGATGTGTTCAGATATAAATACTTGATCTGTTCAGATAGAAATACTTAATCTGTTCAGATACAAAATTCATTTTAATAAAGTGGCAGTTACAATTTAAAGTTAAAAAAAATTAATAACAACCAATTATTAAAAATAACGTTATATGGTTTAAATTATTTATTTGAAAAAATATAATAAACTTCCGTTGGACCGATTATTATATATGAATTCATATAAAACCATAGAGAATACTAATAGATACAATTTGTGCAACATATATACATATTGCCTTTTGTACACATGCAATCCCATGTGATCCATATAACATATACTCCTCAAGATCTAATACAATGTTTGTATAAAAGTTATGTCCTTACCACTTAATGACCATGCGATCAAGGTTTGGCCCACGTTTCGCAAAGTTGGGCTCATGTTGCCAAAACTCTTGGTTATGATCTAGTTTGGACTAAAATTTCATACAAACTAGTTGTATTAGATCCAACATATAAAAAAAAAGTGCCCATGTGATCCATGACATGATGCATCTTGGTTACAGGTCTCCAACAGTTCAACTCAAATACTTTTTTAAGATTCTTATTCATCCAACGTAATATAGATATAAATATTTTAGTTCGTAAGTATAAATACCACACCCTTATAGTTATAAATACTTTGTTTCGTAAGTATAAATACTACAATAATAGATATATAAATATTACCCGTACATAAGCTAAGTCAATATTTTTTTTTGACAATTTTAGTGGTCCCCACATGTCATTTATTACCCACACATAAGCTAAGTCAACATTTTTTATTGACAATTTTAGTGGTCCCCACATGCCGTTTGAGTGGTCCCCAAATGCGGGTACGAAGCGAGGATTTTTCAAGAAAAGTTGCGGGTACGATTATTTTAGGAAAATTCATATATCATATATGTAGTTAAATGTATAGATATAAATACTTGTCTTGTATAGATATAAATATCACAATGTTACTATTAATATTAGTAAAACTAAATTATAGTTTTGGAAACGGTTGCGGTCCCCACAAGCAGTTATGGCAGTTTAGATGCGGGTACTCATATCAGCTTCCAATTGTTATTGTTATTGTAATTGCTAGAATTATTAGGATTATTAATGATATTTTCGCCCCAATAAAAAAAGATCCTGATAATTGTCTCCGCACTCCCATTCTCTCATTATCCCCCACTTAACTTCCATAACTACTGTGGGAGACCACAAAAATTTCAGCACTGATTTTTTTCTCTAAAATATTAATACCTATGCACAGAAATATTTATCCTTATGAACGAAAGTAACTGAAGACACCCGATCGAAGCAAAGATACACAAGCTAGAGTAGTAACTACAAACTGATATCTAGTTATGATTATGTTCATTTAGCAGAGGTAAGCACTTGACCAGGTAGCATGAGTCGGACGTTCAACAACTGTGTTTGGTCGTGTTGGATGGATCGCATATGAGCAACCTCCATAACAATTATTTGCCGCCCGGTTACAGTCGACAACTTCTTCTTTCTGTGCAGAGCCTGACTGTGATGTTCTACATTTTCTTGGCTTGAGATCGCCAAGCAGGGCAAATGCTTCTTTTGCTACCTTGCCTAGGTTGACTGTGTTCGATGCCATGTAAGAGAAGCTTTAATTAGAGATCGGAAGTTTGAAGAGAGAGAGGAAGATTAAAGA
Source organism: Carex parvula (assembly GCA_025461045.1). Classification (NCBI taxonomy): domain Eukaryota; kingdom Viridiplantae; phylum Streptophyta; class Magnoliopsida; order Poales; family Cyperaceae; genus Carex; species Carex parvula. The sequence goes on along the minus strand of JAJGRW010000522.1, from coordinate 872,497 downwards.
TCTTTAGGTGTGCTTTAGAGCTTTGTTTGCAAAGGAATTGCCTAGGGCTACCCTTCTTATAGAGAGGTTTACTGTGTCTATCTGTTGATGCTGTCAATGGTCAACACTGCGATTGAATCCACTTGTCAAATTTCAGTCCCGTATAGGTAAATGATACGCACAACCGTAAATCAATACTTATCTCCTATTATTGTAAGGTGTCTGTTCAAACAGCCTATTTTTGATTCAATGGTCTGGATTATTTGGATAATGATACACGCAATCGAGTTGATACATGTACACTTCATATGAAGACCCTTCAATGTTTAGCATACACAACATTACCAATATAGAACTATATAGATTGAGATAGAGATTGATGAAAAGAATAAGATATTCCCACGGAAATTGGGGAATATAACCACTAATCATGACCCAGCACAATACCCTGTCTTAAAAAAGTGAGATGCTATTCTTCTTTGGTCCCATGTATTGGGACCTCTCAGGTGGAAAAGAAAAAAGAGGTTGCTCAAGTATTTTCACCCACACCTTCCATGTGCTTTAGACAGTGTGCCTAGGTGCTGTAATCTGTTGATTATTAGCCGGTGTTTACTCGTATCTAAGTAACCTAACAAGGAAGATATTGGAAAACTATATTGTGAAAGTAAGATCTTAATTAAAACGAAAAATGATAATATGTTGGCATAAATTAGATAAATGTTTAAGGATATATTAGTTTCATACCATGATGCTAAATAAGAATCTCAGCTAGTACAATTATTTAAATTTATCTTCTATTAAAAGATTGTAGGATTGAAATTCAATACTAACATTGAAAATTATTTTAAAATTTTGATCCTTACGTCATGGTAAAAACTAAAAAACATGAGTTCTTCTTACCTTAAGATAATGATAATTTGTTTGCATAAAATAGATAAATATTAAAGAAAAATTACTTTCTTCTTACCTTCTCTTCTTCATGTGTCTGATCTCTTAACAATGACAAATTTGCAACAACAAAAAAAAAGAAAAAAAGAAAAGGGAATGGTCTGTTCTGTCATTTTAGTTTAAAACTCAAATATAAAGATAATAATTAAGAACATACGTTTAAATCTTCAGAAACTTCAAAAGCATGGTACTGAATTAATCATAAAACACAGAAAACTCAAACATTCAACACAAACAATCATAAAACACTGACAACTCAAACAATCATAAAACACTTAAAATAAGTAAATTTATGACTATGTATAAGCCAAGACTATATATTTGAACCTTCTGTCTCATGCTCTAGGATGCTTACCAGTTAAGTCTTGTAAATAGACCATATCATAAAAGTAGTAATATATTAAGTTTTACTGATTGAATTGTATACCGTATCAATCTCCGTTTTATACAAAATCCAATTTAATACTTGATCCTTATCGCTACAAATGATGCCACTTGCCTTTTTTTATTTTTATCCCTTTATACCACCAAACTAAAGCATATAACTGGAGTATTCATGCGATTTTTTTTTTTTCTCACTGCAAGCAGTTGTGTGGAATATTCAAGCTTGCACGCGGTTTACTCGTGATACGCTTTTTTCTTATAACTTTCACAAACCTTATGCCTACTATCTAAGATCGATGCTCCAGGTAGATGAGCACACATGGCCAGAAAAATGATAGCCTGGAATATATGTTGGTGGTACCAAATTAGAAGAATTATCTCTAGTGAAGTTTACTGCCGACATTTCTATTAATATCCAAAGTTAATTACAAATTAATAAATATACTCAGAATTTCTTCTGGCCTGTTTCCTCCTCTTCTAGAGACTGAAAATTTCTTCTGGCTGGTTTCTTCTCTTTTTTTTTTTTTTAGAGACACTGTGAAGATCAAGATAATGAAATCTAACACTCAAAATTCGAATTTTTTGTTTCAATTATTTGTTAGATTACTTCTTTTGATGTATAATTAGCATATTTATACTAAAATACGCTAAATTATTTGAAATTATGTTGAATTACACTATATTATATTAAGTTATGCTAAATTACGTTAAATTACTCTAAAATACGAAAAATTATGTTAAATTACATATGAATATGGATTATATCTTTACTGAGAAGGTGAAAAACGACGACGAAACTTCAAACGGCCATAAAACGGCACTCGAGTGTCCGATTTCAGCAACTGACCACTTTTCGGAAAGCTTGCAAAAATAAGCATGCGTCAGTGTTGGCAAAGCCAGATTTCAAAATTTAGAATTGCCAAAAAACAAAGGGAAGAGCCTCAAAACTTGAGTTGAAGTTTATGATTAAGATTTTCATTTTTATTATTCAATCTAAGTAGCTCAGTAAATTAGTTATATAATGAACTTGTAGAATACCAATTTTTACTATTTTTTATGATTTATGAAAGATGGTACAAAATCGGCCTAATTTAGCATAATTTTGCGTAGTTTAGCGTAATTTACCGTATTTCATTATAATTAGTGAAATTAGTGTATTTAGCGTAATTTAATATAATTTAGTGTAATTCAACATAATTTAGCGTAATTTAATGTAATATAGTGTAATTCAACATAATTTCAAGTAATTTAGCATATTTTAGTATAAATATGCTAATTATACATCAAAAGAAGTAATCTAACCAATAGTTTAAACAAAAAATTCGAATTTTCAATGTTAGATTTCATTATCTTGCTCTTCATGGTGTCTCTAAAAAAAAAAAAGGGAAGAAACCGGTCAGATTCTGGCCGGTTTGGACATTTTTCGAAAAACCAAGAAATTCTGGGTATATTTATTAATTTGTAATTAACTTTGAATATTAATAGAAATGTCGGAGCTTACTGGTACTCACAGTTTGGAATTTTGGATGACAGGAGGAAAATTTACGCACAACAAAGATGCATTCAAATAATTTTTTGAGCCAAAAAAGTCCTCACAAAATTCCAGTATTCATAATTTTTTTTTTTGGCATATTATTTATTAATTAACTTTCATTTTTCACTAAATATCGGTTGTTGTTGATTTCATCTATATTAAAAATATCTTATATAACCATTATATATCGTGTATACTGTATACTCAAAAGTATATTTGATCATTATCAAAATTTACATGAATTAGAAAATATGTTAATTACTTTGTCAAAATTTACAAAAAAGGATATTAAAATAAAGATTAAGAAATAAAGAATAATTGATGAATGATGCCATTAATTAAAATTGGTACTTTTATTAATAAAACAAGGATTGAGGATCATAATAGATGTGCTCTATTATATGAATGATCAGAGATTACTTGATATTATAATAATATAAACTAAAGTTACTTATCAAAATTTACAGAAAAGAGGCCTTTGAACCTTCTTTCCTATAAAGCAAAGCACCTTTAAATCTTTTCTTAAAGCATCTCACCAATAGTTGTTCAAACAGATTCCCATGACTTTCTTTACTTCTATATTGCTATCATAGATTTCAGCTTTACTGATCTCTATAACAACATATAATGAGAAAACTAATCCAAACAAATTAATATCTTAAGCAGAGCAGTAACTAGTATGAGAATATTTTACAAAGTTTTTTGTACATATAGCTCAAATCATGTAAAGAAATATAAAAGATGCCCACACTTAACTGCTCTATCTCGACTAATTAAGTTCACATATAAAACATGACACAACATATATAGTACACTGCATGAATTACAAATTAAGCTCTCAAATTCAGAAACATACGTCACTTAATTATTACAAGGGGCTAGAATTTGGGGAAGTTCTTCTTCAACATGATATAGAAAGAGAGAACCTAATTTTCATCAACCATGTACAACATCCTCTGGCGGTTATCTTGTTTGGTAGTAGTAGTAGTACTTGAAAACTTGTATAGTAGTA
>JAJGRW010000522.1:737032-864140 GCA_025461045.1 Carex parvula | reverse complement strand
GTGTCAGCATCTGCATCCCCACATTCTATTCCTTTTGTTCCCTTGACTATATCGCCCTCCAATCTTGGAGTCTGACCATTCCTTCTAATTCAAATAACAAGCAAAGAGAAAGGAGAATTTGAGGGAGTAAATTGGAAAAACGGAGATCACTAGAGGCGTGCCCCATCAATAGCAAATTAATGCTGGAATTATTCATGAGAACATTGATTACCAAATGCTGTAATTATCATGAGATATTATCTTATCGTGTAAAGTTAAAATTTGAATAATCTTACGAGATTAAATACTTGAGAGATCGAATACTTACTGAGATTACTCGATCAAGTCATCAGTAGCAGCAATTGCAGGGAGTACGTAGGCCGTCCAATTTGGATCCTATGGTTCAGATTGAATTATTATGGACAGCTTACAAACTTCTTATAAGACATAAGTGTAAACTCAGTCTTTTGTTCGAAATCAATGAGATTTGATTTTCTGTTTTAAAATATTCATCGAACCTGATTTATAGGATATCACGTTTTTCTGTTTTTCTTCTTTGGAAAGATGCGGGTTTTGGAATCTTACTTTTTAAATATAAATAATTAATAAAGTCTATTTACAATTTTAAGTATAACTTGTTGATAAAGAGCACATCACAAAACAAAAAAAAAGAAAAATTCTTCCGAAATTCTCCAAAAGGTAAAAAGAATGATATATATATTTTACATTGATCTATTTGCACATATTAAAATTTTAAGATGATTGTTTCCCATTATTATCGAGAGACAATTCTTTCCAAATTAATAAAAAAACAAACAAGGTACATGCTTATTGAAAATGAGGGATTGCAAATAAAGATTGAAATGATGAAAAGAAAAACAAGGGGAAGACTTGTGATTATGATGTCCTTAATTACATGTAGAATAGTAAAGGTCTTCGGAATTTGATGCATCAGATCCTTCGGTGCCAAGGCACAGAGAGGTTTTGTTGAATGAAACCAACCAAGCTAATTAATGGTGATAATTGCATAAAGAGGATTCGTTCAGAGTCGTTGTTAGAATTTCTTTTCATTGTATCAATCTTTCTTTGTGGTCCCTCATTTTAAAGATTATTTCTTCCTTATCTCTTTGGTCCCTTCCTTTTTGTTTTTTTTTAAAATTTATTTTTAGAACATTAACGTAACCTTTAAAGGACTATATTTATAATGACGTGTACTAATGGAAGTGTGAAAAAAATAAATCAATAAATATAATTTACTCTTAGTTTAAAAATGATATGGTCTCTTTACATAGAGAAGGTCAAATGAATTAATATACTATTTTACTTGGACCTATTTACATTTGCATCTATTAAAATCTTTAAGATGATTGTGTGCTGAAAACAAGTGAGAGAATGAAAAATGATGAAGTAATTTTTATGTTATTGTTGTTCTGATTTTACAAAAGTTATGTTGGTTTTATACAGTCACACTTGCAACGGTACTCTTCTTCCTAATCTAACGGTACGTGCTATTTTAGGAAAAAGGTTGAGTTCTTTTTTTTGTAGCGCTTTTTTCCATATTAACCAATGATGAAAATAGCCATATGTTTTTTAGGCTAATAATTAAATTATCCCTAATTACTTCTATTTCTCAACATAGTGTCCAATGTGTACTTAAACGTCGTGTACGACTACTCTTTCTACACGACTTTTAGTTTAATATCCGTTAGCTTACTCTTTCTGTACGGACTTTTAATTTCATATCTGTGTAGCTCTCTTAACTATCTTACACGGACAAATATAAAATAATCCGTGTAGCTCTCTTAACTATCATACACGACAAATATAAAATAATCCATGTAGCTCTCTTACTCTTTCTACACGGACTTTGGTTAAATATCCGTGTAGAATTAATTTTTTACACGGTCTTTTAATTTCACATCCGTGTAGCTCTCGTAACTATCATACACGGACAAATATAAAATAGTCTGTGTAGCTCTCTTAACTCGTTCTACACAGACATTTGTTAAATATCCGTGTAGAATTGCCCAATTTTTTTTTTTTGGTTTTTTTCATTTCTGGGCTAGCCTCCGGTTTAATTTGCTAGCCAGTTTTACTACAAAATTCATATACACCAGATTCTGTTTTGCGAGTCAGTTTTTACGATAATTTGACATCCAGTTTTGTTTGCTAAATTCATATACACTAAATTGTACAAAATTATACAAATTCATGTTGAGCATTACAAAATTCTAATAGAAACCACATAGCCCACATACATCTTAGATCGTCGATCTGCTCCTTGGTGTAATGATCTTGCTTTGATCCTTGCTACAATTATAAGTCCAATAAATTATTAACAAAAATACACCTAGTTCTACCCATATATATTAACAAAAACATGTATCTTTCAGTATGAAGATGTCTTCAAACGTCTGAAATTAAATTAGCTTATACTATAGTCTGAGATCAATATCACAACTGATTCTAATTATATATGTTATTTTAATTAAATGGTAAATTTTCACCGATACTTAGGATTTTATTCACCGATACTCTAAAGTTATTTTTTTACAAAGAATTTTATTATAAACTTATCAATAATTTAATCATATTCCTCATGAAATACCATTTCCAGTGTATTTGTCAATTAACATTTGTCTATATAAGGTCATATCATCTGTAAACACTAAGTAGAATAACTCTATTTTTTATTATTTCTTTTTCACACTTATCCTTCACATTTTATTGTAATCGTCGAACCATTAAAACTCACGTTAATTTTCTTAAGAGTTAAGGGACCAAAGAGCTAAGGAATAAATAATATTAAAATAAGGGACGAGAAAGAAATTGATATGATTAAAATAAGGGACCAAATGCACCATGATTTTGTAAAGAGAGGGTTCAAATGCACCATGATTTTGTGCTCCAATATGCTCCACAACTTTATCTCCGTTTTCAAAGTCTGAACAATCGATCCGAACCGCTCAACATGATCTTCCTAACAAAATATGCTTGGAGACCACATTTTATATTTTTTAGATTATTTTACTATTTTTTTTAGATAAGTACAAAATCACTGTTTTAAGGAGATCCTGGACAATCCCGAAAAGTGATATTGTACCTATGCACAAAAATAGTAAAGGAATTCTAAAAATATAAAATTTGGTCTCCAAGCATATTTTATATGAAGATCATGTTGAGCGGTTAGGATCGACTGTTTGGACTTTGTAAACAGAGATAAAAAATGTGAAGTATATTGGCACAAACTTATGGTGCATTGAACCCTCCTCTTTTTATAAATTATCATGGCCCGTTGTCTTTTATTGATCAATAATGATGTCGCATCCTCTCTATATAAGCAAGAGGTCTCTCCATAGAGTCTCACAAAAAAAAACTCACTAGCGAGAAGTGAGAAGTGAGAAGTGGTAGTCCCTCCATTTGAGAACGGCGGCTTAATCTCCAACAACAATGCCTCCCTCTCACACACACACTGCACCATTCCTTTCACTTAGTATTGCCTTCTTTCTCTTTTCTTTTCTCAATCCATTTCCTCCGCTACCAACAAATTTCACTGATCGTGATAACCTTCTTCAATTCAAAATCACACTCACTGACCCACTTGGAGCTCTCTTCCTCATGGAGCAGCAACACATCACTCAACTTGTGCATAATGGCGGGGAGTCCCATGTGGCCATAATAACCATTCTCGTGTCATAGCATTAGATCTTGATTCTCTCTGTCTTTCCGGCTCACTGCCCTCCATAGTTACCAACCTCACTTTCCTAAACCGGTTTAATGTTCCAAATAATTCCCTAAGTGGACACTTCCTTCCGAGCTGGCCTTCTTCAACACCTCCAATACCTTAACCTGAGCATGAATTATTTTCAAGGCGAGATCCCATCCAACCTATCGTCTTGCACAAATCTTGAGGTGCTTAGCCTATCAAGCAACCGACTGGAGGTGAAGATACCACCAAACCTAAGCCAGTGCAAGAATCTTAAGATTATCGCACTCAATGACAATGCAATTGAGGGGGCTATAACAGAAGAATTTGGCCAACTCCAGAATCTCACAAAAATATTCTTTCAAGATAACAACCTTACTGGTACCATTCCTTGGCAGTTGGGAATGAGCTCCTCCCTAACTCATGTTATTCTTTCAAATAATAGTCTTACCGGTGAAATCCCACCTTATCTTGCTAATAGCACTTCATTGCATGCTCTATATCTCTCGTATAATAAACTTATTGGTGAGATACCTCCAACTCTCTTTAATAATCCAAATCTTGCTTACATTCAGCTTATGAGTAATGAATTTTCTGGTCATATCCCACCATTCTCATTAAATCCATCACCAATTATTTATCTTGCTCTGTCTATGAACAGTCTTACGGGACCCATCCCATCCTCAGTGGGAAATTTAACTTTGCTTGATACTCTCCTTTTGGCTGACAATTATTTGGAAGGGAGCATTCCACAAGAATTACAAAAAGTTTCCAGTCTAAAAGGATTGGATTTATCCATAAACCGCTTGTCTGGACCAATTCCTCGCTTTGTGTATAACATCTCATCTCTACTTTATTTGGGTTTAGGAAACAACAACTTCTCTGGAGAACTACCACAAGATATAGGTTACACACTTCCAAATCTTCAATACTTGATCATGACATCCAACAAATTAAAAGGCCCAATCCCAAGTTCACTAGCTAAACTTTCTGGACTAGTCACCCTTGATTTTGGTGGTAATGCTTTCAGCGGAGTGGTACCAGATTTAGAAACACTGATTAGCCTTCACGAATTAGATTTGGGGTGGAATCAACTGGAAGGCAGTATAACAACTATCCTCCACTCATTAACAAACTGTCCTGAGTTGGTAAACCTGTATCTAGAGGATAACAACTTAGAAGGAACCTTGCCACGATCCATAGGTAAGCTTTCCCAAAATCTTCAGTTGATGATGTTAGGTGGAAACAAAATTTCTGGGACCATTCCCATTGAGCTTGGTAACCTGACGAGTCTCTATACCCTTTTTATCGATCGAAATTTGCTTTCAGATAGCATTCCTCCTTCTATAGGCAATCTCACCCAATTGGTCTTCCTTAGGTTGTCTAGAAATAATCTATCGGGTCCTATTCCATCTTCTTTGGGAAATTTGGATCAATTAAGTCAGATTTATTTGAATGAAAATCAGCTGAACGGCAGCATACCCAAAAGTTTTGGTAATTGCATCCATCTGAACATGGCAAACTTCTCCTGTAACAACCTTCAAGGTCAGATCCCAAACGAGCTTGTTAGCATTTCATCATTCACACAAGCCTTAGACTTGTCACATAATTCCTTAACAGGACCAGTACCTCTTGAAGTTGGGAAGTTGAACAATATTGGAGTTCTAAATATCTCTCATAATCAATTCTATGGTGAAATCCCATCTAGCCTTGGCAATTGCCTTCTTTTGGAGTATCTTCACATGGAAGGCAACCTCCTTGAAGGGAGCATTCCAAGCTCATTCACTGCTTTGAAAGGTCTTAATGAGATCGATCTTTCTTCGAACAATTTATCTGGAAAAATTCCTGACTTTTTCAAGTCTTTCAGTTCCTTATATTATCTTAATCTCTCTTTCAATGATTTTGATGGTTCAGTACCTACTGGTGGCATCTTTAGCAACCAAAGTGAGTTATTTATTCAAGGAAACAAAAAGCTATGCGCAAATGACCCCAATATCTTTCAAGAAATATCATCCTGTCCTGCACCGGCCTCAAGAAAATCAAACTCTCATTTATTGATGATAGTGATGTTAGTTATTGGAATAATTGTTATTCCAGCCTTTGTTGTATCATCACTGCTCCTTTTATGGAGGAAGGCTCACAGAGGAGTTCTCTCTCCAGATCAGGCAAAGGAGAAATTCAGAAAAGTCTCTTATGCTGACCTTCAAAAAGCAACCAATGGATTCTCTCCAGGAAACTTGGTGGGAAGTGGTCGTTTCGGTTCAGTGTACAAAGGAACGATAGAGTTTGAAGTCAATCCAGTTGCTATTAAAGTTTTCAACCTTAATCTTCGTGGAGGAATGAAGAGTTTCACTACTGAGTGTGATGCTCTGAGAAACCTTCGGCATAGGAATCTCGTTCGAGTTGTTACCTCTTGTTCCACCATAAATCATTTTGGAAATGACTTTAGAGCACTCGTTTTTGAATACATGCCGAATGGAAGCCTAGAAGAGTGGTTGCATCCAAAATCTACTGGTAAGGAACTAACCCTGGCCCAGAGGATATGCATAGCAATTGATGTGGCTTCTGCTCTAGAGTATCTTCATGATGGGTGCGGGCTTCCTATTGTTCACTGTGATGTGAAACCAAGCAATATTCTACTGGATAATGCTATGACTGCTCATGTGAGTGATTTTGGTATAGCTGAGTTTTTGGTTCGAACTATGGAAAATTCTTCAAGCTTGCCTGGGCTAAGAGGTTCTATTGGCTACATAGCACCTGGTGAGATCAATTTATATTTCATTAATTTATTTCCTTGTTTCGTATACATCGATCAACATAAACCCTGCAATACCTACTTAGTTTTTTCCTTTTCCATCTATAAATGCTTCAGTTATTCCTATTTCTATGGCTAATAACATTTCTTTTCCTATGGATCATGGGGAAAAAACTGTAGAGTATGGAATGGGTTGCAAAGCCACAACTGAGGGAGATGTTTATAGCTATGGAGTATTACTTCTAGAGATGCTTACAGGGAAAAGACCTACTGATGAGACTTTCAAGGAAGGTTTAAGCCTGCCATCGTTCGTTAATGAAGCATTTCCAGAAAGAATCATCGAGATTGTGGACAGTGCAATCTTGCGGAAGATGAGTAATGTAGAATCAGATCTTCCAGACCAGAGAACAATAAGGTGCGTGATCCAGTTAATTAAGGTTGCTCTGTCGTGCACGACACAGTTGCCAAAACATCGGATTAAGATGCCACAAGTAGCTGCTGAGATTGCTTCTATTTGGCAAGTGTTTTCGAATTGGTCCCTGAGTGAGCATTAAAAGAACAAAAAAATAAATAAGAGTTCTTTTTTTTTTTTTTTGGTTGAAACAATAATTGAAGGATATATTCAAATCAATGTAAGTTGCAGTATTTAGTGCTTATTCGAAGAGTTGAACTTGTATTATAGTACTGTTGGAATAAGTTTGTCAAGAGGATGTACCATTTGGCAGTAATAAAGTATGATGAGTACCTTGTATGTACGAGGATTTTCCTCCTTGGATAATACTGCAACTTACTTTGAGTTTGCCTTTTCAATACGTGCAACTATGTCCTACCTATGGCCAAAAGTGCTTCAAAAAGAGTTCCAAGGAATTATTCTTTTACATTCCATCCCCAATACAAAAAGGAAGACATTTACAATTTGTGAAGCTAAACCACATAATATCTAATTTCTTGTTGCATGACAAATAATTTGTTATGGCATCGTTAAACAAAATAAAACAAATCTATAAATTAATAAAGCAGGGGAACTTCTATAACAGCTACCATAGGCCATGCAAATTTAGTACCCCTGTAGAGTAGCTTTCCCCAGCCAAGTCCAGCTTGGGGATACAGCACATTAATAGCTATAATCTCCTAGCCACAGTTGCCCAGCAATTTTACTAGCATTTTCCTGTTAAAAGTGTTTAAAGCTAAAACATGCCATTCAGATCAGCAGTACTTGCTGAAGTGATGACCGATTAATTTACAACTAAAGAAGCAATTTAAACCAAAGCAATCCCACAAGATCATGAGTACCTAATTGCATATGTCTTACCTTTTGACAATATATACTGAACTAGACTTCAGATCTCTCGAGCATGGCTCTAAAAATCGGGATCGGAATTGGTCACTTAACTGTGAACAGAATCGGAAAGATCAGCCTAAATCGGCTGAATCAGATCGGAAACTTAGACTTTTTTAGTAGAAACTTGTTTGGTACTAAAAAAAAATAATTTGTCAAAAAATTTTGTGAGGACAATTAAAGAATTACACTGAAATAATCCACTAATATAATCATTCTTCAAATTTTTCAATCCACGATAGTTAACTGTTTAAATATAAATAATACTCATCATAATTAAATTCAGACAAATAAACAATCAAATTTGTAGTACAATTACTTAAAATTTTAAAATATCTCTAATGTTAATTTACTAATTTCCTTATTATTATAATTAAATTATTTTTCTTTATTAGTGAATTTTTATCACTATATTGTTGTTTTTGAACAAATTAGTATAGAAATCAAGGCTAAATTAAGAAGAGAATTATATTATTCATCTAATTAAGATAAATTTATTGTAGCTTTGTAATGTTGAATGATATACTTAGTGCATTAATTTTCATTTACTTTATTTTTGCAAGAAAACTTAATTAGTGTATTAATTTGAAGTTCGTTTGTTGTTGAATTAACTTCTAATAAAAAACTGAAATCAATCAAGTAGGACGTAAATTTCTCATAAAAAGGAATGCATCTATCTCATGATCTTAAGTTAAACTTCAATTCCCAAAGTGCAGCGCTCTCATATCAAATAGCATGAACATAAATTTACAACATGCATTGTCTTAACATAAACATTAGTTTTTCCGTAATGCAATGCTAATGTATCATGTTAAATATGCAAATATTCATGTGCAACAGTTTGATATTCATTCAATTTTACTTATTCATGATAGAGTAATTAGGTAACCGGTTAGGTATTTGCAATATTTCAGTGTGATATCCGAATAACGACCCCTACCTAAATTCATCTATGCGCTACCCAAATAATGGCGCTACATAACCCAGCTATCCACTACCTGTATAATTGTGCCTACAAATTTCACTACAAAAGACTGGTACTTTTCGCGAGGATAAAAACGCATTTATGACGGGACTCCGTCGCGAAAAGTACCGTCGCGAATAGAAAAAGCACGTTTATGACGGTACTCCGTCGCGAAAAGTCATTTTTTATCCTCGCGAAAAGTGTCAGTCTTTTGTAGTGAAAGTCCAGCTATGCGCTAGCCGAATATTGAGTCTGAGACTTAGATTTTTTTTTTTTATAAAAGATTGTCTTGTACTAAAAAATTGATAAAAAAAAATAATTTGTCAAAAAAAAAATATTGTTAAGTCAAAAAAATTACACTAATGTATATAATATAAACATTCAAAATGTATAGTCATGACAATTGGGTTGGAACGAAATACAATTTTAGGACCAATAATTGAGCCCAGATATAAAATGGTCAAGGTTCACCGTAAACCACTAGAAATTTAAAAATTTTCTGTAGTTAAAAAACTCCCCTTCAATTTATGCACGTTCTTGTGGCTTTGGAAGGAAATCAGACTGTTCTAGAATGAGATCTTCTCACGATTCTGCGCGCAAATCTGGCAGAAATTTGCATGTCTGCGACTAGGCCTGCTAAATGGACAGATGGCCCGTGGACAAATGGGCCGAGTAGTTAATTATTGAATGTTGGACGAGCTGTGGTCTGAACAGAGCCCATAGTTCGGTTCAATTTCAAATTATATTTTTCATGTGAACTGGATCTGGACGATTACCTAACAGCCCGTTAAGCAGCTCATTCTTGTCTGTTGAGTTGTCCATTGAGTTGTCCATGGACAAGTCCATTTGAGCAACGATCGATCTCATACGAGATTTTAAATATCTAATATTAGAAGTTAATTGTATTGTTGTATTTTGCACCTTTTTTTACTAGGTTCTGTTTTGTACAAAATTTGTAATGTTGTTGATAAGTCAATCTGGCTATTGTCCATATGTTGTCCATACAAAGATCTGTTTTTTGTCCATATTTTGGGCCTGTTGGCTGAAATGGATGTTTTCGAACTGAGTAAGTAATGATCATGGACAATTTCTGAACAAAATTGGACGAACTGATCATGGACAAAAGCTCTTCATATTTGGGCCAATCATAGACTGGACACTTCATATTTAAATTTTGAACAGGGCTGAGTATGAACTAAAGCCCACTCATTAGCAACCCTATCTGTGACCCATCACGAGAATCTTGCAGCCCGCCATTTGTTATATTGTGGCGCCTTGCTTCTGAAATCTAGGTTTTGGACTTACTGCGGCCTGCTAAACCCTTAGTCTGGAGCTTAAGTTGATTTCTTCTATCTTCAGCCTGATGGCGGACCGCCAAGAGAGAGTTTTGGCCCACATGGAGAGTAAATAGGCCATTTTTTCATCGTTTTTCCTACAATAAATCTAATTCTTGGTAGTAACTTGAACTTTAAAGAAATCTAAGACTAAATTTAGGTTAGGAACGGGAGTAGGTCCGATGGGCATCGGACCTACCTCGGTTCGACGGGTTTAATCACCATCGATTTTCTTTTAGATTCGTGCGAAATGCTTTAAAACCCGTGCGTTTATGTTTTAAGTTTCGTGCGCACAAATCACTACGTTCTCCTACGGTAGATCTGCCCATCAGAACCAAACCAGGTCCGATGGGCATCGGACCTACACCCAGTCCTTTAGGTTAATGACACTAAAATACAAGAAATATTGGTATAGTTTTAGATACGAAACCTTAGCCAAATGTGTATTTGATTGTGGCTTATCATAATCTTCCAAGGTAAAGTAGTAAATCTCTCCAAAAAAGGTACCGGTTGATAATATTTCCTCAAATTGATGTTGAGGAAGGGTCAAGAGGTTCACAAGTTGTCTTAACTCTTTGACAACACGCACGTCCGCACTACCTTCTTTGTCACGAGTAACCCTAGAGTAGAGAAGAATTGGGTCGGACAAATTGTTGATGAAGTCACAATTTCTCTTCATTACAATATATTAGAGTACTTGGTGAGAAAGAAAGAGGTGAGCTACATCTCTTCGTTGGGATATCTTTTACACTATAGGTTTCAAAGTAATAAGCTTATCATAATTGCTAATTTGAAAATTTCAGTCATTGTGCAAGCCTAACTAGTTTAAAAGAACTAGAGAGAGCAAAGCCTAGTTTCAGTTTAAGAAAACCATACTAAATAACTATTAACAGATACAGAAAAAAAAAGGAGAGAAAGACATCTAGCATATAAATTCAAACAATTAAACCTCAAGGAAGTATCTTGTTGCGATGTCGAGAGAGGAATGCTACTGATTTCGCCACTATTGGGAATAAGTTAATAAATTTTTACAGTGAGTGAGAGAGAGAATGACCAGGGGTTTGGGGAGGCCTAGTGTTTAGAACATCACAAACAGGTGAATATATATAGTTGGTGTATACTAAAATCGAGATTTCAAGTATTTACAGTGTTGCCCCTGAGAACATCGCCATCGGTTCAATATAGTAAAGAGTTGGTATTGATCTATCCAATACCAACAGTTCATGTTACACCACCGATGATAAAGATCACCCCTTTACAGCCATCGGTCATTGTAGTCAAACCAATGTTGAGGAGTCATTCAAAACCAACTATAGGATAAAAATAACATATGGCAAAGGAATGACCCATATCAACGCTTTCGGTTGGTTAGACTCGAACAGTCAGTGAAAAGTTTCAAGTAATTACAGAGCATTGCCTCTCTAGCTACAAACACTGTCGGTGCCTTAGGCCAACGGATGATAAAAAAGAGATAGTGAATAAGTTATTTGTAGTAGTATTGAGATCCTATTAATCAGGTTCGATCTATTATATTTAAAACAGAAAATCAATGTGATCTCCTTGATTTCGAACGAAAGACTGAGTTTACACCAATTCAATTGTGTCTTATAAAGAGTTCGTCATTTCTGTTCATAATAATTCAATCTGAGCCATATATAGGATCCAATTGGACGGCCTACTCCATGCAATTGTTGGTACTGATGGCATTAATAATATTAGATACAAATCCTCGTCATCAGGGGCTGGGGTCTGGATACCCTGAAATAACCCAAAAATTGAGTTTGGATCCGGACTGTCCGATCTTACTGTGGGCTAATTCGACTGAGGTAGAATTCATGGGGCTTCTTTAATATTCATATACATATTTTGATTGTACGGTTCGGATCCAAACTCAGATTTTGAGTTGCCTTAGGAGATCCGAATTAATTTTTCATCATACATATTCGTAGTGAAGAAAAAACGTAATGTTACGTGACTAACATGCCGTGATTCGATCACATATTTCGTGTCACAGTGCGTGATCAATTTTTTAGAATTGCAGATTTCTAGTATTTTTAGGGCTAAAACAACCAGAAAACGATGCATTCTGAACAACATGTCCACTTTGTGTGAATCGGTCACTAACCACATGCATTTCGAAGCAAACAACCGAACATAATACTAATTAGCGATTTCCTTCTGCAGCTTGTATTATGTTCGGTTGTTGGCTCCAAAGTGCATGTGGTTCATGACCTATCCGCACAAAGATTGATATGATGAAAAGAAAGGACAAAAAAGGGAAAGACTTGTGTGTAGTAGATAGTGAAGCATTTTTTTGTTGTAGCTGGATTTTACCATTAAAAGACTTGACTGTTCTTAGTCCTTTTGAATTAAAACAACGACTTTGACCTAACTTTTGTTCCATCAAAGACTTTGACTAAGGAATATATTATTGTCTACGTTACCCCGAAATTTTATTTATATCCTCAGAAAAATAAATATTTGAAAGTTGTCCTTGATTTTTAAAAAATTCGAAAAATGACTCTACCGCAGGTTTTTATCCTGAAGCACCAAAGTTCCAAAAGTCCATTACACAAACAACATTTGAAAAATTAGTTACTTAATCAATAGATAATAAATAAGTCATGAGATCCCTGACAATACTTATCTTAACGATCTTAATAATATTAAACAAAAATTTAAATAATAAAAATAACATAAGAGAAGTTGTTGGCTTTTTGAATTTTTTTGTAATCAAATTTCATGAAATTATGTTCTATCAAAATCTATTAAATGCAAATAATTGTAATCAAGTTTCAAGTCGTTGGATGAATGGTAAGACTATTCTAAAATGACATCAGATACTGTTCATGAGCATTATATTTATATAGTATATACACGGATTACATTTCAAATTCTAATTTTAAAATTTAAAGTAAATTGGATGGTTTTCGATATTGTCAAGTTAGTTTATTGTCAATAAATTTAAGACCAATACACTAGTACAAAAGACCCCTACAACAGCTATTCAAATTTCCATGACCGACTGTTATAGAGGCGTTAGTGATGGCATGCGGAAGTATATGTATACCCTTTACTGACGGGTCAAAAATAGTTAGTGTATGTTCTTAACACCAACGGTTTATTTAAACCATCAGTGTAGGTCCCCAAATGCACCATGATTTTGTAAAGAGGAGGGTTCAAATGCACCATGATTTTGTGCTCCAATATGCTCCACATCTTTTATCTCCGTTTTCAAAGTCTGAACAGTCGATCCGAACCGCTCAACATGATCTTCATAACAAAATATGCTTGGAGACCACATTTTATATTTTTCAGAATTATTTTACTATTTTCTTAGATAAGTACAAAATCACTGTTTTAAGGAGATCCTGAACCATCCGAAAAAGTGATATTGTACCTATGTAAAAAAATAGTAAAGAAATTGTAAAAAATATAAAATTTGGTCTCCAAGCATATTTTATTATGAAGATCATGTTGAGCGGTTTGGATCGACTGTTAGGACTTTGTAAACGGAGATAAAAAATGTGGAGTATATTGGAGCACAAAATTATAGTGCATTTGAACCCTCCTCTTTTATAAATTATCATGGCCCGTTGTCTTTTTATTGATCAATAATGATGTCACATCCTGAGTAGAACTAGGGTGTTCTTAAGTTCACCAAGCCCCTTGGTGAACTCAAGTCTAAAACCCATCAAATCAGCTTCAAACGACGAATCCGAACCATTAAAATCCGCCTACTTTACGAGTGATGCGTATACATAGAAAATTTTTATACTTTCGAATTAATTTAGTATAAATTCAAGCGGTCAAAATTAGAAGGTTAATAAATTAATTTTAATGCATTCATGTGTTGACGTTTTTTGACCACTTGACTCTATGCAAAATTAATTTCAAAATTTAAAATTTTTGTATGTAAACGCATCACTCGTAAGATAGACGGGTTTCAATGGTTCGGATTCATCGTTTGAAGCCGATCCGATAGGTTTTAGGACTTGGTGAACTTGGGAACACCCTAGTTCTACTCGTCACATCATCTCTATATAAAGCAAGAGGTCTCTCCATAGAGTCTCACAAAAAAAAATCACTAGCGAGAAGTGAGAAGTGGTAGTCTCTCCATTTGAGAATTGCGGCTTAATCTCCAACAACAATGCCTCCCTCCCACACACACACTGCACCATTCCTTTCACTTAGTATTGCCTTCTTTCTCTTTTTCTTTTCTCAATCCATTTCCGCTACCACAAATTTCACTGATCGTGATACCCTTCTTCAATTCAAATCACAACTCACTGACCCACTTGGAGCTCTCTCCTCATGGAGCAGCAACACATCACTCAACTTGTGCAAATGGCGGGGAGTCACATGTGGCCAGAATAACCATTCTCGTGTCATAGCATTAGATCTTGATTCTCTCGGTCTTTCCGGCTCACTGCCTCCATATGTTACCAACCTCACTTTCCTGAAACGGTTTAATGTTCCAAATAATTCCCTAAGTGGACACATTCCTTCCGAGCTTGGCCTTCTTCAACACCTCCAATACCTTAACCTGAGCATGAATTATTTTCAAGGCGAGATCCCATCCAACCTATCGTCTTGCACAAATCTTGAGGTGCTTAGCCTATCAAGCAACCGACTGGGAGGTGAGATACCACCAAACCTAAGCCAGTGCAAGAATCTTAAGATTATCGCACTCAATGACAATGCAATTGAGGGGGCTATAACAGAAGAATTTGGCCAACTCCAGAATCTCACAAAAATATTCTTTCAAGATAACAACCTTACTGGAACCATTCCTTGGCAGTTGGGAATGAGCTCCTCCCTAACTCATGTTATTCTTTCAAATAATAGTCTTACCGGTGAAATCCCACCTTATCTTGCTAATAGCACTTCATTGCATGCTCTATATCTCTCGTATAATAAACTTATTGGTGAGATACCTCCAACTCTCTTTAATAATACAAATCTTGCTTACATTCAGCTTATGAGTAATGAATTTTCTGGTCATATCCCACCATTCTCATTAAATCCATCACCAATTATTTATCTTGCTCTGTCTATGAACAGTCTTACGGGACCCATCCCATCCTCAGTGGGAAATTTAACTTTGCTTGATACTCTCCTTTTGGCTGACAATTATTTGGAAGGGAGCATTCCACAAGAATTACAAAAAGTTTCCAGTCTAAAAGGATTGGATTTATCCATAAACCGTTTGTCTGGACCAATTCCTCGCTTTGTGTATAACATCTCATCTCTACTTTATTTGGGTTTAGGAAACAACAACTTCTCTGGAGAACTACCACAAGATATAGGTTACACACTTCCAAATCTTCAATACTTGATCATGACATCCAACAAATTAAAAGGCCCAATCCCAAGTTCACTAGCTAAACTTTCTGGACTAGTCACCCTTGATTTTGGTGGTAATGCTTTCAGCGGGGTGGTACCAGATTTAGAAACACTGATTAGCCTTCACGAATTAGATTTGGGGTGGAATCAACTGGAAGGCAGTATAACAACTATCCTCCACTCATTAACAAACTGTCCCGAGTTGGTAAACCTGTATCTAGAGGATAACAACTTTGAAGGAACCTTGCCACGATCCATAGGTAAGCTTTCCCAAAATCTTCAGTTGATGATGTTGGGTGGAAACAAAATTTCTGGGACCATTCCCATTGAGCTTGGTAACCTGACGAGTCTCTATACCCTTTTTATCGATCGAAATTTGCTTTCAGATAGCATTCCTCCTTCTATAGGCAATCTCACCCAATTGGTCTTCCTTAGGTTGTCTAGAAATAATCTCTCGGGTCCTATTCCATCTTCTTTGGGAAATTTGGATCAATTAAGTCAGATTTATTTGAATGAAAATCAGCTGAATGGCAGCATACCCAAAAGTTTTGGTAATTGCATCCATCTGAACATGGCAAACTTCTCCTGTAACAACCTTCAAGGTCAGATCCCAAACGAGCTTGTTAGCATTTCATCATTCACACAAGCCTTAGACTTGTCACATAATTCCTTAACAGGACCAGTACCTCTTGAAGTTGGGAAGTTGAACAATATTGGAGTTCTAAATATCTCTCATAATCAATTTTATGGTGAAATCCCATCTAGCCTTGGCAATTGCCTTCTTTTGGAGTATCTTCACATGGAAGGCAACCTCCTTGAAGGGAGCATTCCAAGCTCATTCACTGCTTTGAAAGGTCTTAATGAGATCGATCTTTCTTCGAACAATTTATCTGGAAAAATTCCTGACTTTTTCAAGTCTTTCAGTTCCTTATATTATCTTAATCTCTCTTTCAACGATTTTGATGGGTCAGTACCTACTGGTGGCATCTTTAGCAACCAAAGTGAGTTATTTATTCAAGGAAACAAAAAGCTATGCGCAAATGACCCCAATATCTTTCAAGAAATATCATCATGTCCTGCACCGGCCTCAAGAAAATCAAACTCTCATTTATTGATGATAGTGATGTTAGTTATTGGAATAATTGTTATTCCAGCCTTTGTTGTATCATCACTGCTCCTTTTATGGAGGAAGGCTCACAGAGGAGTTCTCTCTCCAGATCAGGCAAAGGAGAAATTCAGAAAAGTCTCTTATGCTGACCTTCAAAAAGCAACCAATGGATTCTCTCCAGGAAACTTGGTGGGAAGTGGTCGTTTCGGATCAGTGTACAAAGGAACGATAGAGTTTGAAGTCAATCCAGTTGCTATTAAAGTTTTCAACCTTAATCTTCGTGGAGGAATGAAGAGTTTCACTACTGAGTGTGATGCTCTGAGAAACCTTCGGCATAGGAATCTCGTTCGAGTTATTACCTCTTGTTCCACCATAAATCATTTTGGAAATGACTTTAGAGCACTCATTTTTGAATACATGCCGAATGGAAGCCTAGAAGAGTGGTTGCATCCAAAATCTACTGGTAAGGAACTAACCCTGGCCCAGAGGATATGCATAGCAATTGATGTGGCTTCTGCTCTAGAGTATCTTCATGATGAGTGCGGGCTTCCTATTGTTCACTGTGATGTGAAACCAAGCAATATTCTACTGGATAATGCTATGACTGCTCATGTGAGTGATTTTGGCATAGCTGAGTTTTTGGTTCGTACCATGGAAAAAATGAAGAATTCTTCAAGCTTGCCTGGGCTAAGAGGTTCTATTGGCTACATAGCACCTGGTGAGATCAATTTATATTTCATTAATTTATTTCCTTGTTCGTATACATCGATCAACATAAACCCTGCAATACATACTTAGTTTTTTCCCTTTCCATCTATAAATGCTTCTGTTCCTATTTCTATGGCTAATAACATTTCTTTTCCTATGGATCATGGGGAAAAAACTGTAGAGTATGGAATGGGATGCAAAGCCACAACTGCGGGAGATGTTTATAGCTTTGGAGTATTACTGCTAGAGATGCTTACAGGGAAAAGACCTACTGATGAGACTTTCAAGGAAGGTTTAAGCCTGCCATCGTTCGTTAATGAAGCATTTCCAGAAAGAATCATCGAGATTGTGGACAGTGGAATCTTGCGGAAGATGAGTAATGTAGAATCAGATCTTCCAGACCAGAGAACAATAAGGTGCGTGATCCAGTTAATTAAGGTTGCTCTGTCGTGCACGACACAGTTGCCAAAACATCGGATTAAGATGCAACAAGTAGCTGCTGAGATTGCTTCTATTTGGCAAGTGTTTTCGAATTGGTCCCTGAGTGAGCATTAAAAGAACAAAAAAATAAATAAGAGTTCTTTTTTTTTTTTTTTTGGTTGAAACAATAATTGAAGGATATATTCAAATCAATGTAAGTTGCAGTATTTAGTGCTTATTCGAAGAGTTGAACTTGTATTATAGACTGTTGGAATAAGTTTGTCAAGAGGATGTAACCATTTGGCAGTAATAAAGTACAATGAGTACCTTGTATGTACGAGGATTTTCCTCCTTGGATAATAGTGGAAAATTACTTTTGAGTTTGCCTTTTCAATACGTGTTACTCCATCCTACCTATGGCCAAAAGTGCATCAAAGAGTTCCAAGGAATTATTCTTTTACATTCCATCCCTAACACAAAAAGGAAGACATTTACAATTTGTGAAGCTAAACCACATAATATCTAATTTCTTGTTGCCTGACAAATAATTTGTTATGGCTTCGTTAAACAAAATAAAACAAATCTATAAATTAATAAAGCAGGAGAATCTATAACAGCTACCATAGGCCTAGAGGTGCTATAGGGTCGTGTAGGGTCCAGATACTATGATATTTGGATCCGTACCCTAAAAGTGTTCGGATCCGAATTTAGATCCATATACTTATTAGTTTCAAATCGGATCGGGTCCGGATCTGGATACCTATCTACCCGTAGATATTTTGGGTCAAGTCTTTTGGTTCTGGGTAGATAAATACTCATAACTTGTTTGTGAATTATCGGGTCTGGTCCGGATCTGGTTCCGGATCTGGAGCAGGTACATGGTAATCTATGCGAAGAGAGCAATAAATTTCATTTAATAAATTAATAGGTAAAATGTGAGTCACGTGACATTTGATTTAAAACAAATAAATGAATTAATTATTAATCTAGATATGATATTTATATTATGGTTTGTTTTTAAAAAAATAATAAAAATGATTAACTTTTCATAGTTATTAATATGTGTTTTTATATTAAATAATTATAAAGAATGGTATTATCATTTTATCGGGTATTTATACGGGTATCGGGTCGGGTTCGGTTATGAGTTGGATAATTAAATCAAATCCATATCCTATCCATTACAATATCGGTTCCGGTTCGGATTCGGATCAGATATTAAATTATTAATTTTGTAACCATACCCATAATTTAACCGGTTATATTTTTTAAACCATATCCTATCCAAATTAATCGGGTCCGGTTCGGATCCGGATCGGATCCGGATAATTGGATAAAAGTAGCACCTCTACATAGGCCATGTAAATTAGTACCCCTGTAGAGTAGCTTTCCCCAGCCAAGTCCAGCTTGGGGATACAGCACATTAATAGCTATAATCTCCTAGCCACAGTTGCCCAGCAATTTTACCAGCATTTTCCTGTTAAAAGTGTTTAAAGCTAAAACATGCCATTCAGATCAGCAGTACTTGCTGAAGTGATGACCGATTAATTTACAACTAAAGAAGCAATTTAAACCAAAGCAATCCCACAAGATCACGAGTACCTAATTGCATATGTCTTACCTTTTGACAATATATACTGAACTAGACTTCAGATGTCTCGAGCATGGCTCTGAAAATCGGGATCGGAATTGGTCACTTAACCGTGAAATCGGAATCGGAAAAATCAGCCTAAATTGGCCGAATCAGCCCGGAAACTCAGACTTTTTTTGGTAGGAACTTGTTTTGTACTAAATTATAATCCTTTTAAGTTGAGAATATGAATGAAAAATCGAAAGATGTGAGAGTTAATCGCGAACAAATGGAAGGAAAAAAAAGTGAAAAACCAAAGAAAATTTGTTGGTTGGTTTTATATTCATTTGATCAGAAAATTATGGTAATATGCACGTTAGAGGATTTTCAAAAATAAAATGAAAATAATATACAACTAATTTTATTATAATTCATATTTAATAGATATTTTTCTTTCTAAAATTTAAAACTAGTCTTAAAAACGAAACACACTTTTTTTTTTTTTTTTTGACCTGCCATGCATACGTCTTCTCGTCAGTTTAGGAGACAATAAGCAGCTGCGAAGCATCAAACTTGGTAGCTACACAAAATCGCTTGTCATTGAGGGATGAGTGTCTCCGCTAGGACCTTCTCCACCAGAGGCGCGATCTCCACCGGCGATGGATGGTTCCGAATGACGCCGCACCGTTCCCACAGGCAACAACCAACGCACCACAGTAGTTTCTACAGGGGATCGACCACCAACAACCACTGGCACCCAGGTAAGTTCCCAAACAGACGGCGACACCAGCAAAGAAAGTACAAAGGGACCAACTTCATTAATGGCTGCGGGTACCCAGGTAAGTTTCCTTTCCCCAAGCTCACTGCTAGCCTTACTCCTACCCACCAGAAGGCTGTCAAATGTCAAAATTGGATGGGTACTGTAGGGGCTTTATTCCTATGCTTGTACTCGGCCATTAATGGCATTAATGGCCACCCACTAACTAAACGCAGTACAAAGCTTCTTCCCCAGCCATCCTCCATATGCCATTAAACACAGCCCCACAACCTCAACCACTACATTAATGAAGGGCCCAACCCCCACCAATCCACCCAATCCGAATTCAATGCCTCCTAAATCCAAATCACCGCTGCTGGATTTAAATACCTCGCCATCCAACTTCACTTCCCCACTCGCTGCGTCCCCCGCTTTGCACCCGACCCCCCATCCTTCTCCCAAATAGCTCAAACCAACCATCAACCCCACCCCTCCTTTCCGTTCAATCTTCCAGATACCAGTCACCACCCTGCCCGCATTACCTAGACCAGTACCCGTGGCGGCAGGCTTCACAGGCAAACCTCATCCAACCCTTCAGCCATGCAAATTGCACCCCAGAACCCCTCCCTTTACCTCCATGCACGTCCAAACAGGCCTGAAGAGGCCGTTGTTACAACTGCTTGCTCAAAGGTCACGACCAAACCAAGTGTACGAGCAAGGAAAGGGTTTGTGCGGTGTGTTGGCAAAGCAGGCACGAGGCTAAAAATTGTTCCCGGCCTCCGTCCAAGCCGTTCGACCCACTGGTCCTGAGAGGTAACATGGGGGACTCCAAACTCCCAAAAAAACAGACCGCGTTTGGCATGGGTCTTCGTTCCGGAAACCAATACCATGAAGCAAAACGCCTTGGAATTGAACCAAGCTGTGGTAATCGATGCGCGACTCCAGACTTCGCACTCTAATGAGGCCATTCAATCGGCCTTAATGGCCACATGCCAATCAGGGGCGGATCTACTGTAGCACAGGGTAGGGCAACTGCCCTACCCTGAAAATCCAAAACTAATTTACAAAGACTGAATTTTGGGCCTTTGCCCTACCCTGAAATTTGATATTGCCCTACCCTACAGCCCAATTAAAATAACTGGCCCATTGTATATTAAATTTGGTAAATTATATAAGATACGGTCCAATTAAATTCAATTCGAAATCCGATTCAATAATTTCTTGCCCTACCCTGATCAAAATCCTACATCCGCCCCTGATGCCAATCCAACCTTCCTTTTCCCCTCACCCACATGTCGGGTACGCAGTATCTTCTTTTCCTCCCGTATGGCAAAGACCGACATCGCTTCATCCGTTCTTTAGGAAGCAGCTCCAAGACCTAAACTACATCACATACCCGTGGTCTCCCTCGATCAACGGCTACCCGACCCGACTCAAAAACAAAGTCTGGATTGAGCTTCGCAAGGTCTCTCCTCAAGCATGGTGTATAGAGCATCTCATTGCAGCAATATCCTCCTTTGGGATAGTGCTAGACCATACACCGATGCTACGAGTTCCTACTCTGGAAAGCATGAAAGCGGTCATCGCTGTCCCGGATCTTACCTTAATACCACATTCTATTCGCATGTGGATTCGGGGTATCTCCAAAGACATCGATGTTGTTGTCGAAAGCTGGATAGAAGAACCCATCCCGTTCATTGCACTGCTGGACCCGACGCCTAGAGATAAGTTCTTCGAGAAAGTACGTTTGGCAAACATTCAGGCAGCCAAGGCAAGAGCCACAGAGGCGGCACAGACGCAGAACATCTCTATTGATTTCAGCACATTGATCACTGTTTAGGAATATTTGGAGCCCGGCGAGAAACGTGACAAAATAGAAAAGATTCTTAGAGCGCACCCGCACTATGAACATTATCTTCTACACCGGCAGCAACCGCCCAAGCAACCCCCGAGCTCGCAGCAAACCAACCTTGACTTAGTCAGAAAATTAAAGGGGAAAGATAAAGTGGAGCTGGACAGATCCAGTAGCCCGAAAACTGGAGGGGTCCTGTTCGCTCCAATTAATGTAGATACGGCGGGACAGGGAATTTCTCAGAATAATCCCCCCTACGCAGATGAGACTGTTGCCGTAACAGTACAAGGCTCCTCAGAATTTCAAAATTCAAAAAATCGGGTCACAAAAGTGCATCCAACTGCCAACTCACCACCAGCTTTCGTCTCTCCGTACCGAGGCAGTATAAGCCAACACATAGTGCAAGCCCATCTCCCACCGTTCACAGCAGTGCAGCCCAAACCACTAAAATCATATCCGCGACCCAACAATCAACTGTCCAAATTAAATTAAAGACCTATCTCGGCCACAAGAACCAGCTACCCACTCGCAGGCCCAAACCCAACTATCTCGGCCCCAACAATCAGCTCCCGCTCGCAGGCCCAAACCCAACTCCTCACCAAATCCAACTCGGCCCCAATTTAATATTCCGGATCCATTGCCCCAACACAACTGTCACCATATAATCACCCAACCCTCCACCTTGGCATCGAATCGGACCCTATACCCATATCCCAAGTTATGCATTGAAATAAAACAAGGAAAAACAAATATTCAGATGCATATATTGAGAAATTTAATGGCTATATATTCGACCTGACCGTCATTTTAACAGTCTGTCATGTATTAACCTGACAGTGTGTAATTTAATTCCTTTAATTAATTTCTGCATTGCAAGCACTTCATACTTTAGGCAATTGGTTTTCAATAACAAAACCTCTTATTGTAACCATATATAGATATATTCATCAGGGAACTAAACATACACTAGTACAGAAAATGTGATCATACACGACATATTATACACAAATGTGAAAATTTCTACATTAATAGTGTGTAATGGGAGGAGGCGCTCGCGAGAAAAAAAACTCCAACGTACACACACTGTCTGAAAGTTTTGAACCATGTCCAGAAGTCACAACTATATGTACACGGTATAAAAATATTTTTAACCGTATACGGTTGTACGACTTCATACACAGTCTTTTATTAAATAACTGTGTATGCTTTTGCTCATATTCCAAACACTATTTTTTAGTAGAAGCCGTGTACAGTTCATTTGCGCCTCTCAACCAAAACCCATGTTAGTAATTAATATCTTGTACGTCTCAACCACCTCTTCACACATTTACATCATTTAAGTCCAGCCCCCTCCCTTAATTTGCATTTTCATTTTCTCTTCATTGCCTTTTTCTTCCCTCTGAATGTGAAGGTTTGATCACAATTTTTTCTTAACAAAGGAACCTCTCCTCCATGCATGGATGTAAGACCTAGACTTCGAAGAAGAGGTTCCTTTGTTGAAAAAAATTGTGAATAACTTTGAAAGCATTAGGCTAGAACTATGGTGAGCTAGCTATACTGGACAATATATATATATATATATATATATATATATATATATATATATATATAGTGCTTGGCTATTATGCTTATATAAGCATATGCCCACATATGCTTAAATAAGCATTTTTGCGTTTCCAATATTCAAATGGTCGATCCGACCGTTCATCTTATTCTCCATATTAATATGTGCTTGGAGACTAAATTTTACATTTTTCTGAATTTTTTTACTATTTATTAAGCCACATTGAAAATTGCTGATCATATGGTCCAGAATTTTGGAAACACTGTTTTTACTGTTCACCCAGATCAGCAATTTTCAAAGTGGCTTAATAAATAGTAAAAAAAATCAGAAAAATGAAAAATTTAGTCTCCAAGCACATATTATATGGAGAACAAGATGAACGGTCGGATCGACCATTTGAACATTGGAAACGCAAAAATGAGTTATAAGCATATGTGGGCTTTTGCTTATATAAGCATAGTAGCCAGCCCACATATGCTTATATATAGGGGCTGGCTACTATGATTATATAAGCATATGGCCACATATGCTTATAACTCATTTTTGCGTTTCCAATGTTCAAATGGTCGATCCAACCGTTCATCTTGTTCTCCATATTAATATGTGCTTGGAGACCAAATTTTACATTTTTCTGAATTTTTTTACTATTTATTAAGCCACTTTGAAAATTGCTGATCTGGGTGAACAGTAAAAACAGTGTTTCCAAAATTCTGGACCATATGATCAGCAATTTTCAAAGTGGCTTAATAAATAATAAAAACATTCAGAAAAATGTAAAATTTGGTCTCCAAGCACATATTAATATGGATAACAAGATGAACGGTCGGATCGACCATTTGAACATTGGAAACACAAAAATGCTTATTTAAGCATATGTGGGCTTTTGCTTATATAAGCATAGTAGCCAAGCACTATATATATATATATAACCAACATAAGTTCTTTGTAAAATCAGAACAGCAATAACAAAAGAATTACTATTAGTCATTTTTTCTATATCTAACTTATTTTCAACAAAAAAAATTACTATTAGTCATTTTTTCTATCTCTCACTTATTTTCAACACACAATCATCTTAATAGGTGCAAATGTAAATAGGTCCAAGTAATATAGTATATTAATTCATTTTACCTTTCTCTATGTAAAGAGGTCATATCATATGTATACACAAAGAGTAAATTATATTTATTGATTTATTTTTTCACACTAATCCATTAGTACACGTCATTCTATCTAGTCCTTTATAGGTTACGTTAAATGTTCTAAAAATAAATTAAAAAAACGAAAGGAAGGGACCAAAGATCTAACTAAGGAAGAAATAATATTAAAACGAGGAACCACAAAGAAAGATTGATACAATGAAAAGAAATTCTAACAACGACTTTGAACTAGTCCTCTTTATGCAATTATCACCATTTATTAGCTTAGTTGATTTCATTCAACAAAACCTCTCTGTGCCTTGGCACAAAAGGATCTGATGCATCAAATTCCGAAGACTTTACTATTCTACATGTAATTAAGGACATCATAATCACAAGTCTTCCCCTTTGTCTTTTCTTTTCATCATTTCAATCTTTCTTTGCAATCCCTCATTTCATGTACCTTGTTTGTTTTTTTTATTAATTTGGAGAGAATTGTCCCTCGAATAATAATGAGAAACAATCATCTTAAACATTTTAATATGTGCATATAGATCAATGTAAAATAGTATATATCATTCTTATTACCTTTTGGAGAATTTCGGAAGAATATTTCTTCTTTTGTTTTTGTTTTGTGATGTGCTCTTTATCATAAGTTGTAATAGACTTTATTAATTATTTATATTTAAAAAGTAAGATTCCAAACCCTCACTACTTTCCAAAGAAGAAAAACAGAAAAACGTGATATCCCATAAATCAGGTTCGATGTAATATATTTAAAACAGAAAAGCAAATCTCATTGATTTCGAACAAAAGACTGAGTTTGCACCAGTTATGTCTTATAAAGAGTTTGTCATATGTCCATAATAAGTCAATCTGAACCATAGAATCCAAATTGGACGGCCTACGTACTCTCTGAAATTGCTGCTACTGATGACTTGATCGAGTAATCTCAGTAAGTATTCTCTCAAGTATTTAATCTCGTAAGGTTATTCCAATTTTAACTTTACACGATAAGATAAGATATCTCATGAATAATTACAGCATTTGGTAATCAATGTTCTCATGAATAATTCCAGCATTAATTTGCTATTGATGGCAGATACTCCGGTCCATATTCGTAACTGAATACTGAGTTACGTACAGACCTCTTTAATCCAAGTGCCCTACCGTTTCAACAAGGTAATTCCAGCATTTGGTAACCAATGTTCCCTAATTCGGAGACAACTATTAAATTTAGTCAAAGTCATTTATGGAGCAAAAGTTAGGTCAAAGTCTTTTGTCGAAATTTCATCAAATTAGTTTTATCCGATAATTCACGATTAAAATCTATTGTTGAATTTATTGAATTGAGACAGAGAAAGAGATGATTGAGAAAATTGGTATTATCATTATTAAACTTCTTTTTTTTTTACAATCTCTCTCATATGGGTATATATATTATCTTGAGGCTATTTTACCGTTAGTGATAACGGTAACATCCTATTCCTATTTTATTTACAATTTTACCCTTATTCTTATTTTACATTTTTACCCTCTAATTTCCTAGTTATTCTCAACATACACGTCATTCTAATAGTCCGTTAAAGGTTACGTTAAATATTCTAAAAATAAATTTAAAAAAAAAAACAAAAATGAAGGGACCAAAGAGATAAGGAAGAAATAATCTTAAAATGAGGGACCACAAAGAAATATTGATACAATGAAAAGAAATTCTAACAACGACTTTGAACTAATCCTCTTTATGCAATTATCACCATTAATTAGCTTAGTTGGTTTCATTCAACAAAACCTCTCTGTGCCTTGGCACAAAAGGATCTGATGCATCAAATTCCGAAGACCTTTACTATTCATAATCACAAGTCGTCCCCTTTGTCTTTTCTTTTCATCATTTCAATCTTTCTTTGCAATCCCTCATTTTCAATAAGCATGTACCTTGTTTTTTTTTATTATTAATTTGGAGAGAATTGTCCCTCGAATAATAATGGGAAACAATCATCTTAAACATTTTAATATGTGCAAATAGATCAATGTAAAATAGTATATATCATTCTTTTTACCTTTTAGAGAATTTCTGACTCAAAACAAACTATGCAAAATTCACATTTATAACAATAATATGCAAAATTCACATTCATAACCCTAAACCCTAAACACTACTACAGAAAAAGAGATTGCACACGGACACAACTGGAGGAGCTACACGGATTTTCTGCCGTGTAGGCTTTAAGGGTGTATGAATAGGTAAATAATTACACACGGATATTTACCCGTGTGCAATTATAACAATTTCTACACGGATTACTTTATAAACAGCCGTGTACATGCCTGTGGTGCTCTCCATTTTACCAAGCTACACGGATATTACGTAAACGTCCGTGTACGACTACTCTTTCTACACGGACTTTTAATTTAATATCCGTGTAGCTTGCTCTTTCTACACGGACTTTTAATTTCATATCCATGTAGCTCTCTTAATTATCATACACGGACAAATATAAAATAATCAGTGTAGCTCTCTTAACTATCATACACGGACAAATATAAAATAATCCGTGTAGCTCTCTTAACTCTTTCTACAGGGACTTTGGTTAAATTTCCGTGTAGAATTACTCTTTATACACGGACTTTTAATTTCATATCCATGTAGCTCTCATAACTATCATACACAGACAAATACAAAATAATCTGTGTAGCTCTCTTAACTCGTTCTACACGGACTTTTGTTAAATATCCGTGTAGAATTGCTCATTCTTTTTTTTTTGGTTTTTTTTCGTTTCTGGGCTAGCCTCCAATTTAATTTGCTAGCCAGTTTTCCTACAAAATTCATATACACCAGATTCTGTTTTGCTAGCTAGTTTTTCAGATAATTTGACATCCAGTTTTGCTTGCTAAATTCATATACACTAAATTGTACAAAATTATACAAATTCATGTTGAGCATTACAAAATTCTAATAGAAACCACCTTGCCCACATACATCTTAGATCATCGATGTGCTCCTTGTTGTAATGATCTTGCTTTGATCCTTGCTACAATTATAAGTCCAATAAATTATATTAACTAAAACATTGTATATTAACAAAAAGAGTACACCTAGTTCTACCTATATATATTAACAAAAACATTGTATCTTTCTGTATGAAGATGTCTTCAAACGTCTGAAATTAAATTAGCTTATATTATAGTCTGAGATCAATATCACAAGTGATTCTAATTATGTTATTTTAATTAAATCGTAAATTTTCACCGATAACCCTAGGATTTTATTCACCGATACTCTAAAGTTTTTTTTATTACAAAGAATTATGTTATAAAAGCTTATCAATAATTTAATCCTATTCCTCATGAAATACCATTTCCAGTATATTTGTCAATTAACATTTGTCTATATAAATAGGTCATATCATCTGTAAACACTAAGTAGAATAATTCTATTTTTTATTTATTTCTTTTTCACACTTATCCTTCACACTTTATTGTAATCGTCGACCATTAAAACTCACGTTAATTTTTCTTAAAAGTTAAGGGAAAAGAGCTAAGGAATAAATAATATTAAAATGAGGGACGAGAAAGAAAGATTGATATGATGAAAAGAAAGGACAAAAGAGAAAGACTTGTGTGGTTGTGAAAAGAAAGGACAAAAAAGAGAAAGACTTGTGTGTAGTAGATAGTGAAGCATTTATTTGTTGTAGCTGGATTTTAACATTAAAAGACTTGACTGTTCTTAGTCCTTTTGAATTAAAACAACGACTTTGACCTAACTTTTGTTCCATCAAAGACTTTGACTAAGGAATATATTATTGTCTACGTTACCCCGAAATTTTATTTATATCCTCAGAAAAATAAATATTTGAAAGTTGTCCTTGATTTTTAAAAAATTCAAAAAAATGACTCTACCGCAGGTTTTTATCCTGAAGCACCAAAGTTCCAAAAGTCCATTACACAAACAACATTTGAAAAATTAGTTACTTAATCAATAGATAATAAATAAGTCATGAGATCCCTGACAATACTTATCTTAACGATCTTAATAATATTAAACAAAAATTTAAATAATAAAATAACATAAGAGAAGTTGTTGGCTTTTGAATTTTTTTGTAATCAAATTTCATGAAATTATGTTCTATCAAAATCTATTAATGCAAATAATTGTAATCAAGTTTCAAGTCGTTGGATGAATGGTAAGACTATTCTAAAATGACATCAAATACTGTTCATGAGCATTATATTTATATAGTATATACACGGATCACATTTCAAATTCTAATTTTAAAATTTATAGTATATACACTGATTATATTTCATTTATGAACTACTTTAACATTTCATATAAGATTTTGTCATGGACTATTATTATTTGAAAACTCTTTTGGGCATATCCGACTGCATGATTAATTATTGTAATATTTCAAAGGTTATTCATGACTCTGAAATTGCTTTAGAAATTGATTCAACACATGTTAATTAGAGGTAATTTAGAAGAGAAATAAAACCTGGATGAATAGTTAGTTTCTTCTAAATTTACTATCTAAACTCTTGTGCTACAAGATATGTTTAATGGAAGGAGCATATATAGTCTTTGAGAGAATGGCTGCTAATGGAGGATGACAACAAGTCAATCTGGAGTTTTCGATAGGCATTGAACTAAATTCGGTCCTACGACGAGTTAGATTTTTCGATCTGCATTAAAATTTGTACATACGATTTATATTAAAGTATGTCTTGTGAATTTAAACCGGATGTACAAATTTTGACACAGATCGAACAATTTCATACCGAATATCTGACCAAATTTAATCTGACGTATGATCTGATGTCCATCGAAACGCCCTTTTTTCGGAGCTATGAATGATGATAGTGACGAGGAATTTATGAGGATTAGATTTCTGCTGCTGCTATTTGACACTACAAGAAGTGATAGCTTAGAAAGTTTAATACTTTTTTGGGACTTAAAAAGCGCAAGTAATTAATTATCTCCTTTTGTGCTACATGAGATGGTTTCTATAGTTTGAAACAAGCTATAGTGCTGGTTTACTAGACAGAACTCTGCACGTGCAGCTAGTTGTTTGATCACGTGCCCCATCTGTACGCCGTAAACACACCCAGTCAACACTTCTCGACCTTTTGACTGACAATACTGACAGTGGGACCCCCACGGCCCATGAAAAAAATAAAATTCAAATAAACTGGAACTCAGGACTTGGTTAGGGTTTTAAAATTAACTGAAATCCAAGATACATGAACAATATCTTTGAAATTTTGAAATTCCTAATTCAACCGTTCAAAACTTTTTCTGTGCACGCATCTCGAAATAGCTAGTTTTTCTGTGCACGTATTTTGAAACGGTGCAACGGCTGGATTCGAGATTTCAGAAATTTTAGTGTTACTGTTCATGATTTGGATTTCAGCAGATTTGGATCCCTTGGTTAGTCTCTCTAATAGCTTCAGCAGATCCCCTCTTGTAGGGGATCCATATGACCAAAGGTACCTCAAATTTTGAATTTGAATCTGGACCGTTGATATGCTTTGGCACGAGTATTAACTATTAAAGGTTACATTCCGTCACAAATCGAATTATGCCTCATCAATTTTTACTTTTTTACTTACCAAACGTGAGATATTTAGCCAAAGTGACTTCTAATTGTTCGAATAGTAATATGATATATTTGTTCGTTTTTAAATTGTAGCCAAAGTGACTTCTAACAACGACTTTGATCTAACTTTTGTTCCATCAAAGACTTTAACTAAGGAATATATTATTGTCTACATTACACCGAAAATTTTATTCATATCCTCAGAAAATAATTATTTGAAACTTGTCCTTGATTTTTAAATTTTTTTTAAAAATGACTCTACCGCAGGTTTTTCCAGCAGTAGATGTTATAGACTACCGCTGAAAAAGCCAGTGGTAATTAAGTGAGATCTACCGCTGCCGGACTGCAATAGCCTATTATAAATTATTGTTTTTTCTCTAACAACTCTACTTCATACAAAAGAGAAAAGAGGAAGAGAAAAAAAGGAGAAAGAGGAAGAAAAGAAGAAAAAAACAAGAAAAAAGAAGAAAGAAGATAAATTATTTGTTTAATTATTTAAATTAGTATTTATTTTTATAATTAGTAAATTCTTCTTCTTTTCTCAAGTAATTAATTCAGTATTTCCGCTATTATTTCATGCAATTAATCAGTATGAAGCAGCAATTGCTGGGAGCTAGGAGGCCGTTCAATTTGGATCCAATGGTTCAAATTGAATTATTATAGACTGATTACAACTAATTTCTTATAAGACATATATATTGGTATAAACTCAGTCTTTCGTTGTAAATCAGGTAGATCAAATTTGATTTCCTATTTTAAATATGACATATGGGACTCCTCTTGAAAGTCTTCAATCTATATATCATGAGCAACATAGGGTTTAATTATTTATAAACTCAATTTAAAAATTGTCTTTTTAAAAATATATAGTATTCAATTTCAATTGATTTCACTCAACAAAATCTCTCTCTGATTTAGCACAGAAAGATCCTGACGCACCAAAGTTCCAAAAGTCCATTACACAAACAACATTTGAAAAATTAGTTACTTATAAATAGATGAGATCCCTGACAATACTTATCTTAACGATCTTAATAATATTAAACAAAAATTTAAATACTAAAAATAACATAAGAGAAGTTGTTGGCTTTTTGAATTTTTTTGTAATCAAATTTCATGAAATTATGTTCTATCAAAATCTATTAAATGCAAATAATTGTAATCAAGTTTCAAGTCGTTGGATAAATGGTAAGACTATTCTAAAATGACATCAGATACTTTTCATGAGCATTATATTTATATAGTATATACACCGATTACATTTCAAATTCTATTTAAAAATTTAAAGTAAATTGGATGGTTTTCGATATTGTCAAGTTAGTTTACTGTCAATAAATTTAAGTCCAATAATTTATTGTCAATAAATTTAAGTCCAATACACTAGTACAAAAGACCCCTACAACAACTGTTCAAATTTCCATGACTCTTATAGAGGCGTCAGTGATGGCATGCGGAAGTATAGATATACCCTTTACTGATGGGTCAAAAATAGCTAGTGTATGTCCTTAACACCAACGATTTATTTAAACCATCAGTGTAGGTCTCCAACACTGACAGGTTAAAAATAGTTAGTGAAATAATGATTTGCGTCTACAAATTAAGTTAACATTTTATATAATATTTTCTCAACGACTATATTTTTCTTACAATTAACTAAGTTCGGTAATGTGTAATCGTAAATGATTAAAACTGTAGAAGCAATAAGATCTATAAGCATACAATTAATTATGCCTCAATTTCTGCTTACCAATTGTGGATATTTAGCCAACGAGGCTATCTAATTATTCAAAATAATTGTATGATATATTTGTTTGTCCTTAAATTTTGTCTTATCAAATTGATAAAAATATTAAAAAAAAGAAATGTCAAAAAAATGAAGGAGATAAGATTTGAAGGCCAATTTATTCATTTTATAATTATTATATGTGATATAAAATATTTTCAAGCAAATTCCAACATTCAATACGTTGCAATGACAATAGCACAAATGGATGAAACAACAGTTCGATGATGTTGAAAACACAATTGGTAAAACTATGAGCTTAAAAGATAAGAAACAAATGTCCCGATATATTGGCAAATACAACAATTATCCAAATTACTATAGTAATAGTCAAAGTATCATCTTATTACTTTATTTATTAAGACAAGCTACACGTACTGTGTGACAGATACAAGAAAGCAGATCGAATCTGTAGATAGTCTTACTTTGCAACTAAATATAGCTTCATCTGTAAATAATCTAGTAATTTATTATCTCTTTAACAATATCAATGTTTGTTTCTGCTGATGAGATCTTCAACCTATCTCAAAAAAAAAAAAAAAAAAAACAAGAAGAAGAAGTTGAGAAAAAAAATGGAGTATTATGAAACAGATAAGTAGTAGATGGACTTGAAATATAGAAGGTAATGATAATATCTTACAAGCATGGCTGCAACTGCAACACCTCATACTCAAGGAGGACAGTCGGA
The DNA here is from genome assembly GCA_025461045.1 of Carex parvula. Classification (NCBI taxonomy): domain Eukaryota; kingdom Viridiplantae; phylum Streptophyta; class Magnoliopsida; order Poales; family Cyperaceae; genus Carex; species Carex parvula. Next base: position 831,531 of record JAJGRW010000522.1, on the reverse strand, counting down.
CTCAGTGCAGGGGGTCCCTCCTTCAATGGGAGAAACTCTTGGCTGACATTCGTTCGGACTCTTTTGTGTAAAAGTTGAAGAGCAATTAGTTATTTTGTAAAGGTGGAAGGCGAAATGCCTACCGAGTACTTCACTATTGTAAATTAGAGGTATCAAAATACACAGTAACAAGATAAAATAATAACGAAATTAAAAGAATGTTAAACAAACAAGAGCTCGTCACCATTCAGAAGAATACTGACCAAAATAATGGCATGTTCATTAATTGTTTATAGAAGTAATGAAACAATGTAAATTGCTTTCTATCCAGTGAATCTGAACTTGCACTGTTTAAGTTTATAAGAAAATGGATTTTGAATTCCCAAGCCTATTTATATATATACACTACATCCATGCACTGTGAAAACACAAAAGAAGAAAATCGACTGGCAAACCTAACTAGCTCAGTTTGATTCATGGGTTTGCTAATTGAGCCCTAAGTGTACGTTTTCATACCAACTTGAAAAAAAATTAATAACCAGGAATGAAACATTGAGCTTTAGTTAGGAAGCATTACCCCGCAGGGGCCTCCTGTTGCATTGACGATAAGACCGGAATGTGCCCCCATTCCGCTGAGAAATAAACAAAGAAGAAGCAAGATGGTACAGACGTGTGGGTTGGCTTTAAATTTACTCTTCATTTTGCTATCCAAAACATCTAACAAGGTCTCCTTTCTCAGTTCTTCAGCATTTTATAGTGTGAGCTATGTGAATTGATTTATATATTTGCATCTAGACCCTCTATTTGCTTATAACTATATAACAAATGCCTATTACTTGAGGTGTTCGCAAGAATAGTTGGTATGCTCTTTTGCCAACCCTGTTTACCTATTAGAAAACAGGTCTAAGTAAACATTGAACACTATGTTGAGAAATAGAAGTAATTAGGGATAATTTAATTATTAGCCTAAAAACATATGGCTATTTTCATCATTGGTTAATATGGAAAAATGCCTCTACAAAAAAAAAAACTCAACCTTTTTCCTAAAAATAGCATTGTACCGTTAGATTAGGAAGAAGAGTACCGTTGCAAGTGTGTGTATAAAACCAACATAACTTCTTTGTAAAATCAGAACAACAATAACATAAAAATTACTATTCATCATTTTTCTATCTCTCATTTATTTTCAGCACACAATCATCTTAAAGATTTTAATAGATGCAAATGTAAATAGATCCAAGTAAAATAGTATATTAATTCATTTTACCTTTCTCTATGTAAAGAGGCCATATCATTTTTAAACACTAAGAGTAAATTATATTTATTGATTTATTTTTTCACACTTCCATTAGTACACTGTCATTATAATATATAGTCCTTTAAAGGTTACGTTAAATGTTCTAAAAATGAATTTTTAAAAAAAACGAAAAGGAAGGGACCAAAGAGATAAGGAAGAAATAATCTTAAAATGAGGGACCACAAAGAAAGATTGATACAATGAAAAGAAATTCTAACAACGACTTTGAACGAATCCTCTTTATGCAATTATCATCATTAATTTGCTTAGTTGATTTCATTCAACAAAACCTCTCTGTGCCTTGGCACAAAAGGATCTGATGCATCAAATTCCGAAGACCTTTACTATTCTACATGTAATTAAGGACATCATAATCACAAGTCTTCCCCTTTGTCTTTTCTTTTCATCATTTCAATCTTTCTTTGCAATCCCTCATTTTCAATAAGCATGTACCTTGTTTGTTTTTTTTATTAATTTGGAGAGAATTGTCCCTCGAATAATAATGGGAAACAATCATCTTAAACATTTTAATATGTGCAAATAGATCAATGTAAAATAGTATATATCATTCTTTTTACCTTTTGGAGAATTTCGGAAGAATTTTTCTTTTTTTTGTTTTGTTTTGTGATGTGCTCTTTATCATAACAAGAATTATACCTTAAAATTGTAATAGACTTTATTAATTATTTATATTTAAAAGTAAGATTCCAAAATCCTCACTACTTTCCAAAGAAGAAAAACAGAAAAACGTGATATCCTATAAATCAGGTTAGATGTAATATATTTAAAACAGAAAATCAAATCTCATTGATTTCGAACAAAAGACTGAGTTTACACCAATTATATCTATAAAGAGTTTGTCATATGTCCATAATAAGTCAATCTGAACCATAGGATCCAAATTGGACGGCCTACGTACTCCCTGAAATTGCTGCTACTGATGACTTGATCGAGTAATCTCAGTAAGTATTCTCTCAAGTATTTAATCTCGTAAGGTTATTCAAATTTTAACTTTACACGATAAGATTTACACGATAAGATAAGATATCTCATGAATAATTACAGCATTTGGTAATCAATGTTCTCATGAATAATTCCAGCATTAATTTGCTATTGATGCGGCACGCCTCTAGTGATCTCAGTCTTTTTCCAATTTACTCCCTCAATATCTCCTTTTTCTCTTTTGCTTGTTATTTGAATTAGAAGGAATGGTCAGACTCTCCAAGATTGGAGGGCGATATAGTCAAGGGAACAAAAAGAATAGAATGTGGCGATGCAGATGCTGACACGTGTGAGATATTAAATTTATTTAAATAAGTGGTAAATTCAATGAATTAAAGAAAAAGAGACTGACGGGGTGTCTACATGTAATTAATTTTGGAGATTCTAACTTTGTCACTTATTCTTATTTAATTAATTGGTTACTTTGCACAAGGTCCCTCATTATTTTAGAAATAGAACTTGACATTTTAATTTCTAAGTTTTTCATGAACCTATGTTACAATATATTTTGAAATATTCTAATTAGAGTAAAACTTTTGTAGTCAGTATATGACTTCACAAGCAACTAAATTGTATATAAATAATGAAATTATTTTACTCCACTTTATGGCTAGTACAACTGTGATAGGTATGATATATTCAGAATTTCTAATTTAGCATTTCATACGTATTTCTAGTCTATTAATTACTAATTTTCAAAATACAGATTTATAATTATACTTGAAACTCTATATTGCTATTTTTAAACACACTTTACTTCAATTAAGATAATTCTCCAAGTGTTTGAAAACTAGGATGTGACATAAAATCAGAACAACAATAACATAAAAATTACTATTCATCATTTTTCTATCTCTCACTTATTTTCAGCACACAGTCATCTTAAAGATTTAATAAATGCAAATGTAAATAGGTCCAAGTAAAATAGTATATTAATTCATTTGACCTTTCTATATGTAAAGAGGCCATATCATTTTTAAAAACAAAGAGTAAATTATATTTATTGATTTATTTTTTCACACTTATCCATTAGTACATGTCATTCTAATAGTCCGTTAAAGGTTACGTTAAATGTTCTAAAAATAAATTTTTAAAAAAAACGAAAAGGAAGGGACCAAAGAGATAAGGAAGAAATAATCTTAAAATGAGGGACCACAAAGAAAAATTGATACAATGAAAAGAAATTCTAACAAAGACTTTGAACCAATCCTCTTTATGCAATTATCACCATTTATTAGCTTAGTTGATTTCATTCAACAAACCTCTCTGTGCCTTAGCACAAAAGGATCTAATGCATCAAATTCCGAGACCTTTACTATTCTACATGTAATTAAGGACATCATAATCACAAGTCCTCCCCTTTGTCTTTTCTTTTCATCATTTCAATATTTCTTTGCAATCCCTCATTTTCAGTAAGCATGTACCTTGTTTGTTTTTTTTATTAATTTGGAGAGAATTGTCCCTCGAATAATAATGGGAAACAATCATCTTAAACATTTTAATATGTGTAAATAGATCAATGTAAAATAGTATATATCATTCTTTTTACCTTTTGGAGAATTTCGGAAGAATTTTTCTTTATTTTGTTTTGTGATGTGCTCTTTATCATAACAAGAATTATACCTTAAAATTGTAATAGACTTTATTAATTATTTATATTTAAAAAGTAAGATTCCAAAACCCTCACTACTTTCCAAATTAAGAAGAAAAACAGGAAAACGTGATATCCTATAAATCAGGTTCTATGTAATATATTTAAAACAGAAAATCAAATCTCATAGATTTCGAACAAAAGACTGAGTTTACACCAGTTATGTCTTATAAAGAGTTTGTCATGTGTCCATAATAATTCAATCTGAACCATAGGATCCAAATTGGACGGCCTACGTACTCCCTGCAATTGCTGCTACTGATGACTTGATCGAGTAATCTCAGTAAGTACAAGTATTTAATCTCGTAAGGTTATTCAAATTTTAACTTAAGATAAGATATCTCATGAATAATTACAGCATTTGGTAATCAATGTTCTCATCAATAATTCCAGCATTTGCTATTAATTGATGGCAGATACTCCGGTCCCAATTCGTAACTGAATACTGAGTTACTGACCTCTTTAATCCAAGTGCCCTACCGTTTCAACAAGGTAATTCCAACATTTGGTAACCAATGTTCCCTAATTCAGAGACTACTAGTAAATTTAGTCAAAGTCATTTACGGAGCAAAAGTTAGGTCAAAGTCTTTTGTCGAAATTTCATCAAATTAGTTTTATCTGATAATTCACGATCAAAATCTATTAAATATAAATAGTTAGAAGTGTCAAATCGTGTAAAGAACACTAAAAGTCTAAAACTATATAAAATGCAAGTTTCTAAATAGCGATTATCGCTTCATCGCAGAAAGACTAAAAAAAAAAGCTATCGCGAATAGCGTAGCCATAGAGAATTAATGCTATCCTATATAGCATTTTTTTTTTCAAAAATTATAATCTATATTTCTAACATTATCTAAAGTCTCATAGAGCAATAAGTAACACCAAATTAATTAAAAAATTATAATATTTATATTGAACATATACAAAGTCCAAATTACTATGCGAAATATCACTAGTAATATCATAAACTATTTATCATTTTCTATTCAAAATAACCTAAGCATTAATTATGGCATAAACTATCTACTATTTTTTCAATTCAAAATAACATAAGTATCATGACATAAACTATATATCTATCTTTTTATATTTGAAAGCAAAAGCAATATTAGCCTTGAAAATAATTGGTCCTTAAAAGAAATTTTCAGGCTGGGTCTTTAAATAAAAGCCTATGTAGCATGGTGTGCGCTACACGAGCGGACCGCTATTACCGCTATGACGGTCGTAGCTGAATTAGCGCACTTTTATCCCATAGCTTAACGTTTAATGTCCGAAAGCACTATAGCACCGCTATTTAGAACACTGATAAAATGATATTATATACTTATTATGTACATTATACGAATATAGTATAGATTAAATTTCAAATGTTGAACTTTAAAATTTAAAATTATTTTTAATGATTGTTGATATTATCAAGTTATTATTGTTAATAAATTGCAACCCAATAAATAAAGCTTAAGCAATAACAAAGAGAAGGGAAATATAATACTTTTTAAGTTGAGAATGAGAATGAAATAAATGTTAAAGTGGAGTGAGAGTTAATTAGAAAGTACAGAGAAGACGTGGAAAGGAAAAGGCAAAACAAAAGGAAAAAATCAAAGAAAATATTTTCTGTCAATTTGGCTATATTTTGGCATTTAAACGTCAACGGCTTTCAATTTTCCCAAGTTATGCATTGAAATAAAACAAGGAAAAACAACTATTCAGATGCATATATTGAGAAATTTAATGGCTATATATATATATATTTGACTTGACCGTCATCTTAACAGTCTGTCATGTATTAACCTGACAGTGTGTAATTTAATTCCTTCAATTAATTTCTGCATTGCAAGCACTTCATACTTTAGGCAATTGGTTTTCAAAAACAAAACCTCTTATTTGTAACCATATATAAATATATTCATCAGGGAACTAAACATACACTAGTACAGAAAATGTGATCATACACGGCATATTATACACAGATGTGAAAAATTGTACATTAATAGTGTGTAATGGAGGAGGCACTCGCGCGAAAAAAAACTCCAACATACACACATGGTCTGAAAGCTTTGAACCATGTCTGAAAATCACGACTATTTGTACACGGTGTAAAAGTTTTGAACCGTGTACGGTTGTACACCTTCATACACGATCATTTATTAAATAACCGTGTATGCTTTTGCCCCATTTCCAAACTTTGTTTTTTAGTAGAAGTCGTGTAGGGTTCAATCACACCTCTCAACCAAAACCCATGTTAGTAATTAATATCGTGTATGCCTCAACCACCTTTTCACACACTTACACCATTTAAGCCCAACCCCCTCCTTTAATTTGCCTCTTCATTTTCTCTTCATTGCCTTTTTCTTCCCTCTGAATGTGAAGGTTTGATCACAATTTTTTCTTAACAAAGGAACCTCTCCTCCATGCATGGATGTAAGACCTAGACTTCGAAGAAGAGGTTCCTTTGTTGAAAAAAGTTGTGAATAATTAACCTCATTGGGCTAGAACTATGGTGAGCTAGGTATACTGGACAACATATATATATATATATATATATATATATATATATATATATATATATAGATATATATATATATATATAGATATAGATATATGTATATAACCAACATAAGTTCTTTGTAAAATCAGAACAGCAATAACAAAATAATTACTTTTAGTCATTTTTTCTATATCTAAATAATTTTCAACAAAAAAAATTACTATTAGTCATTTTTTCTGTCTCTCACTTATTTTCAACACACAATAATCTTAATAGGTGTAAATGTAAATAGGTCCAAGTAATATAGTATATTAATTCATTTTACCTTTCTCTATGTAAAGAGGTCATATCATATGTATACACAAAGAGTAAATTATATTTATTGATTTATTTTTTCACACTAATCCATTAGTACACGTCATTCTATCTAGTCCTTTATAGGTTACGTTAAATGTTATAAAAATAAATTAAAAAAACGAAAGGAAGGGACCAAAGAGCTGATTAATTAAAGAAGAAATAATATTAAAATGAGGGACAACAAAGAAATATTGATACAATGAAAAGAAATTCTAACAACGACTTTGAACTGTACTCATCACTTAAAAAGAAGTCACATATGTTGCTTAGCATTACATTATAGTATAACTAAAAATCACTTCGAGAGTGATGAATATTGAATTTTGAACCTATAACTAGTTATAACAAGAACAATTCCTTATAAATTGTAATAGACTTTAATGCTTATATTTTAAAAAGTTAGATCCTAAAACCCTCACTACTTTTACATAACGAAAAAAAAAATTTGAGATATTCCTATGAGTCAGGTTTCGCTCCATTATATTTAAAACAGAAAGTCAAATTTGATCTCCTTGATTTCGAACCAAAGACAGAGTTAACACCAATTATGACTTACAAAAATTTTGTAATCTGTTCATAATAGTTCAATGTGAATCATAGGATCCAAATTGGACAGCCTACTCTCTGCAATCGCTGCCACTGATGGCTTTAATATAATCAGCAAGTATGCTCTCAACTATAATTACGTTATTCAAAATGGTATCGATAAATATTCGGACAAATCGGAGCAGAGTACCTATGCACCCTTCTGTTGCATTGACGATAAGACCGGAATGTGCCCCCATTCCGCTGAGAAATAAACAAAGAAGAAGCAAGATGGTACAGAAGTGTGGGTTGGCTTTAAATAATCTACTCTTCATTTTGCTATCCAAAACATCTACCAAGGTCTCCTTTCTCAGTTCTTCATTTTATAATGTGAGCTATGTGAATTGATTTATATATTTGCATCTAGACCCTCTATTTGCTTATAACTATATAACAAATGCCTATTACTTGAGGTGTTCGCATGAATATGGTATGCTCTTTTGCCAACCCCGTTTACCTATTAAAAAACAGGTCTAAGTACACATTGGACACTATGTTGAGAAATAGAAGTAATTAGGGATAATTTAATTATTAGCCTAAAAAACATATGGCTATTTTCATCATTGGTTAATATGGAAAAATGGCGCTACAAAAAAAAGAACTCAAACCTTTTTCCTAAAAATAGCATTGTACCGTAAGATTAGGAAGAAGAGTACCGTTGCAAGTGTGTGTATAAAACCAACATAACTTCTTTGTAAAATCAGAACAACAATAACATAAAAATTACTATTCATCATTTTTCATTCTCTCACTTGTTTTCAGCACACAATCATCTTAAATAGATGCAAATGTAAATATATAGGTCCAAGTAAAATAGTATATTAATTCATTTGACCTTTCTCTATGTAAAGAGGCCATATCATTTTTAAACACTAAGAGTAAATTATATTTATTGATTTATTTTTTCACACTTCCATTAGTACATGTCATTATAATATATAGTCCTTTAAAGGTTACGTTAAATGTTCTAAAAATGAATTTTAAAAAAAACGAAAAGGAAGGGACCAAAGAGATAAGGAAGAAATAATCTTAAAATTAGGGACCACAAAGAAAGATTGATACAATGAAAAGAAATTCTAACAACGACTTTGAACGAATCCTCTTTATGCAATTATCACCATTAATTAGCTTGGTTGGTTTCATTCAACAAAACCTCTCTGTGCCTTGGCACAAAATTAAGGATCTGATGCATCAAATTCCGAAGACTTTACTATTCTACATGTAATTAAGGACATCATAATCACAAGTCTTCCTCTTTGTCTTTTCTTTTCATCATTTCAATCTTTCTTTGCAATCCCTCATTTTCAATAAGCATGTACCTTGTTTGTTTTTTTTATTAATTTGAAGAGAATTGTCCCTCGAATAATAATGGGAAACAATCATCTTAAACATTTTAATATGTGCAAATAGATCAATGTAAAATAGTATATATCATTCTTTTTACCTTTTGGAGAATCTCGGAAGAATTTTTCTTTTGTTTTGTTTTGTGATGTGCTCTTTATCATAACAAGAATTATACCATAAAATTGTAATAGAATTTATTAATTATTTATATTTAAAAAGTAAGATTCCAAAATCCTCACTACTTTCCAAAGAAGAAAAATAGAAAAAATGTGATATCCTACAAATCAGGTTCGATGTAATATATTTAAAACAGAAAATCAAATCTCATTGATTTCGAACAAAAGACTGAGTTTACACCAATTATGTCTTATAAAGAGTTTGTCACATGTCCATAATAATTCAATCTCAACCATAGGATCCAAATTTGACGGCCTACGTACTCCCTGCAATTGCTGCTACTGATGACATGATCGAGTAATCTCAGTAAGTATTCTCTCAAGTATTTAATCTCGTAAGGTTATTCAAATTTTAACTTTACACGATAAGATAATATATCTCATGAATAATTACAGCATTTAGTAATCATGGCATAAACTATCTATCTTTTTATATTTGAAAGCAAAAGCAATATGAGCCTTGAAAAGAAATCTTCAGTTTTGGTCTTTAAATAAAGGCTTATATACAGCATAGCGTGCGCTACACGAGCGGACCGCTATTACGCGTAGCTGAATTAGCGCATTTTTATCTCATAACTTAATGTTTAAGGTCCGAAAGGACTATAGCGCCGCTATTTAGAACACTGATAAAATGATATTATATACTTATTATGTACATTATACGAATACAGTATAGATCAAATTTTAAATGTTGAACTTTAAAATTTAAAATTATTTTCAATGATTGTTGATATATCAAGTTATTATTGTTAATAAATTGCAACCCAATAAATAAAGCTTCAGAAAAAAACAAATATAAGGGAAATATAATACTTTTTAAGTTGAGAATGAGAATGAAAAAAAATGTTAAAGAGGAGAAATTAAAGATGTGAGAGTTAATTAAAAAGTACGGAGAAGACGTGGAAAGGAAAAAGCAAAACAAAAGGAAAAATCAAAGAACATATTTTCTGTCAATTTGGCTATATTTTGTCATTTAAACGTATACGGCTTTCAATTTCCCAAGTTATGCATTGCAATAAAACAAGGAAAAACAAATATATATTTTTTTATGGAGACTACTATTAAATTTGGTAATTCCAGCATTTGGTAATCAATGTTCCCTTCGGAGACTACTATTAAATTTAGTCAAAGTTATTAATGGAGTGAAAGTTAGGTCAAAGTCTTTTGTCGAAATTTCATCAAATTAGTTTTATCCGATAATTCACGATCAAAATCTATTAAATATAAATAGTTACAAATGTCAAATCGTGTAAAAAACACTAAAACTATAATAAAATGTAAGGTTCTAAATAGTGATTATCGCTTCATTGCAGAAAGACTAAAATAGAAGCTATCACGAATCTAATTTGTGTAATAACTAATGCATCACAGAAATTTTAGCAAGTGTAAAATAAAAAAAAATATATTATGTAGCAATCTAATTCTATTATATTTATTTGACTCCTTAGTGATACATATATTAACTGATTTTAGAGGCTAAAAATTGGATAAATCATATTTTACTTGAACAGTGAAAGGTCTTCAGCATTTATTGAGAATGATGTACTAGGGGTATTTTTATAAAGAGGAGGGTTCAAATGCATCATGATTTTGTGCTCCAATATGCTCTACATTCTTTATTTCCGTTTTCAAAGTTTGAACCGTCGATCCGAATTGCTCAACATGACCTTCATAATAAAATATGCTTGGAGACCAAATTTTATATTTTTTAGAATTATTTTACTATTTTTTTAGAACAGTCGATCCTTTCTCCCTTCATCAGTATTATGTATATACTGTGAGCTATCTTATTTTTTTTTTGCATCTAGGCCCTCCATTGGTTTATATTTAAATAGTTGGTACTATCATTTTGCCAACGCCGTTTATATATATATAGATAGTAGGGTAGAACTAGGGTGTTCTTAAGTTCACCAAGCCCCTTGATGAACTCAAGTCTAAAACCCATCGGATCGGCTTCAAATGACGAATCCGAACCGTTGAAACCCGTCTACCTTACGAGTGATGCCTCTACATGTAAAAATTTTATACTTTCGAATTAATTTAGGATACAGTCAAGCGGTCAAAATTAGAAGGTTAATAAAATAATTTTAATGCATTCATTTTTTGACGTTTTTTGACCACTTGACTCTATGCAAAATTAATTTCAAAATTTAAAATTTTTGCACGTAGACGCATCACTCGTAAGGTAGATGGGTTTCAACGGTTCAGATTCGTTGTATCTTTCTGTATGAAGATGTCTTCAAACGTCTGAAATTAAATTAGCTTATACTATAGTCTGAAATTAATATCACAAGTGATTCTAATTATGTTATTTAGTTAAATGGTAAAATAATCCTAGGATTTTATTCACCGATAACTCTAAAGTTATTTTTATTACAAAGAATTATATTATAAAAACTTATCAATAATTTAATCCTATTCCTCATGAAATACCATTTCTAGTATATTTGTCAATTAACATTTGTCTATATAAATAGGTCACATCATCTGTAAACACTGAGTAGAAAAACTCTATTTTTATTTATTTCTTTTTCACACTTTATTATAATCGTCGACCATTAAAACTCACGTTAATTTTTCTTAAAATTTAAGGGACCAAAGACCTAAGGAATAAATAATATTAAAATGAGGGACGAGAATGAAAGATTGATATGATGAAAAGAAAGGACAAAAGAGAAAGACTTGTGTGGTTGTGAAAAGAAAGGACAAAAAAGGGAAAGACTTCTGTGTAGTAGATAGTGAAGCATTTATTTGTGTAGCTGGATTTTACCATTAAATGACTTGACTGTTCTTAGTCATTTTGAATTAAAACAACGACTTTGACCTAACTTTTGTTTCCATCAAAGACTTTGACTAAGGAATATATTATTGTCTACGTTACCCCGAATTTTTATTTATATCCTCAGAAAAATAAATATTTGAAAGTTGTCCTTGATTTTTAAAAAATTCGAAAAATGACTCTACCGCAGGTTTTTATCCTGAAGCACCAAAGTTCCAAAAGTCCATTACACAAACAACATTTGAAAAATTAGTTACTTAATCAATAGATAATAAATAAGTCATGAGATCCCTGACAATACTTATCTTAACGATCTTAATAATATTAAACAAAAATTTAAATAATAAAATAACATAAGAGAAGTTGTTGGCTTTTTGAATTTTTTTGTAATCAAATTTCATGAAATTATGTTCTATCAAAATCTATTAAATGCAAATAATTGTAGTCAAGTTTCAAGTCGTTGGATGAATGGTAAGACTATTCTAAAATGACATCAGATACTGTTCATGAGCATTATATTTATATAGTATATACACGGATTACATTTCAAATTCTAATTTTAAAATTTATAGTATATATACACGGATTACATTTCATTTATGAACTACTTTAACATTTCATATAAGATTTTGTCATGGACTATTATTATTTTGAAAACTTTTTAATTTGGGCATATCCGACTGCATGATTAATTATTGGAATATTTCAAAGGTTATTGATAAATCTGAAATTGCTTTAGAAATTGATGTAACACATGTTAGAGGTAATTTAGAAGAGAAAATAAACCTGGATGAATAGTTGGTTTCTTCTAAATTTACTATCTAAACTCTTGTGCTACAAGATATGTTTAATGGAAGGAGCATATATAGTCTTTGAGAGAATGGCTGCTAATGGAGGATGACAACAAGTCAATTTGAATTTTTGGATGGACATTGAACTAAATTCGGTCCTATGGCGAGTTAGATTTTTCGATCCGCATTAAAATATGTACATACGATTTATATTAAAGTACGTCTTGTGAATTTAAACCGGACGTACAAATTTTGACACATATCGAACAATTTCATACTGAATATCTGACCAAATTTAATCTGATGTATGATCTGATATCCATCGAAATGCCCTTTTTTTCGGAGCTATGAATGATGATAGTGATGAGGAATTTATAAGGATTAGATTTCTGCTGCTGCTATTTGACACTACAAGAAGTGATAGCTTAGAAAGTTTAATACTTTTTTGGGACTTAAAAAAGCGCAAGTAATTATCTCCTTTTGTGCTACATGAGATAGTTTCTATAGTTTGAAACAAGCTATAGTGCTGGTTTACTAGACAGAACTCTGCACGTGCAGCTAGTTGTTTGACCACGTGCCCCATCTGTACGCCGTAAACACACCCAATCAACATTTCTCTACCTTTGACTGACAATACTAACAGTGGGACCCCCACGGCCCAGGCGGTGGGCGTAAGCCGATAATTATACAACTTTGGGCTCTTAGCGGGCCGTAAATCCCGGAGCACAAATTAGTAGAGAGGGAAAATACGGCCCATGAAAAAAAATAAAATTCAAATAAACTGGAACTCAGGACTTGGTTAGGGATTCAAATTAACTGAAATCCAAGATACATGAACAATCAAGGTTGTAAAATGCGGTTTCTATGCGGTATGCGGAAGGCCACCGCATACCGCATATACGGTATGCGGCCGCATATGCAGATTTTCATGCGGACTTATATATGCGGGTATTAAAATGAGAATTGATATATATATAAACAAGTATGCGGTAATATGCGGTGATATGCGGTCAATATGCGGTCAATATGCGGTAATATGCGGTATATGCGGTATATGCGGTATGCGGTATGCGGTATGCGGTAATATGCGATATGCGGTAATATGCAATCGAATATGCGGCCGCATATGCGGAACCGCATATTGGGACCGCATATTGATTTTTCATGCGGTTGCCAACTGCATACGCATATGCGGCCGCATGAACCGCATTTTACAACACTGTGAACAATATCTCTGAAATTTTGAAATTCCTAATTCAGCCGTTCAACTTTTTCTGTGCACGCATCTCGAAACAGCTAGTTTTTCTGTGCACGTATCTTGAAATGGTGCAACGGCTGGATTCGAGATTTCAAAAATTTTAGTGTTACTGTTCATGATTTTGAATTTCAGCAGATTTGGATCCCTTGGTTAGTCTCTCTAATAGCTTCAGCAGATCCCCTCTTGTAGGGGATCCATATGACCAAAGGTACCTCAAATTTTGAATTTGAATCTGGACCGTTGATATGCTTTGGCACGAGTATTAACTATTAAAGGTTACATTCCGTCACAAATCGAATTATGCCTCATCAATTTTTACTTTTTTACTTACCAAACGTGAGATATTTAGCCAAAGTGACTTCTAATTGTTCGAATAGTAATATGATATATTTGTTCGTTTTTAAATTTTAGCCAAAGTGACTTCTAACAACGACTTTGACCTAACTTTTGTTCCATCAAAGACTTTGACTAAGGAATATATTATTGTCTACATTACACCGAAATTTTATTCATATCCTCAGAAAAATAATTATTTGAAGTTGTCCTTGATTTTTAAAAAATTCAAAAATTGACTCTACCGCAGGTTTTTCTAGCAGATGTCATAGACTACAGCTGAAAAAGCCAGCGGTAATTAAGTGAGATCTACCGCTGCCGGACTGCAATAGCCTATTATAAATTATTGTTTTTTCTCTCACAACTCTACTTCAAACAAAAGAGAAAAGAGGAAGAGAATTAAAAAAAGGAGAAAAGAGGAAGAAAAGAAGAAAAAAGAAGAAAAAAGAAGAAAGAAGATAAATTATTTAAATTAGTATTTATTTTTATAATTAGTAAATTCTTCTTCTTTTCTCAAGTAATTAATTCAGTATTTCCGCTATTATTTCATGCTGGGAGGAGGCCGTTCAATTTGGATCCAATGGTTCAAATTGAATTATTATAGACTGATTACAACTAATTTCTTATAAGACATATATATTGGTATAAACTCAGTCTTTCGTTGTAAATCAGGTAGATCAAATTTGATTTCCTATTTTAAAATGACATATGGGACTCGAAGTCCTCAATCTATAAACTCAATTTAAAAAGTTTAAGAAATAGTTTAACTAATTGAACAAGTTTATAAAGTTTAAGAAATCCGATCATAAGTCAATATAAGCAATAAGTAATTTTGAAAGAAACTTATCAAATAAATCAATACAATAAATTATTTATTTACTTACTAACCACAAATTAAATGTAAAATTGGAATACCTTAATCTCAAAATTTGATTTTGCAAGGGATGTGGCTTGGGTCTTGTATGGGTGCTACGAAGGAAAAAGGAATTAAATATGGGCTCCTTTCTGATTTCTGTGAAGAAAGCGAATAGATAGAGAGAGTCGGCAGAGGGGGTTAGTTAAATAATATTTACAAGGGAAGAGGCGCTATTGATTGAGGCAGTTATGCTAATTACAGGTGGTTATATTTGAGAGTTATTATTTCAATTTAAATAATTATTATTTGTCTGATTTTTGACTGCCTAGTCATATGCTTAATCGGTCACTTTACAAATACAAACTAACTTATATATTGTTATAGTATACGGATGTCGGTCAGTAATTTTATAATTATATACTATATATATATGTTATATGAGGAGGGATCAAGTTACAACAATCATTTTTTTCATTTTCAAAGTCCAAGTCGTCGATCCAAACCGTTCAACATGATCTCCACAATAAAATGTGCTTGCAGATCAAATTTTATATTTTTCTGAATTTTTTTACTATTTATTAAGTATTTTACAAAAATAGTCGACCATTGAATTTTGTACCCATCTTATTAAATAGTAAAAAAAATTCAAAATATGTAAAATTTGATTTGCAAGCACATTTTATTTAGATAATCATGTTGAACAGTTTGGATCAACGATTTGGACTTTGAAAATGAAAAAATGGTTGTTGTAACTTTGTTGTAACTCAAATTTGTTGTAACTTGATCCCTCCTCATGTTATATATATTATACGGATATTAGTCGGACCACAGAATTTCTATTCGGGAGGTTATTTTAAGTTACTTGTTCTTATTAAATTAAACTATAAATAAACCCTATTTTTAAATTGAGTTTTGGAACATAGGGTTTATTTATAAACTCAATTTAAAAATTGACTTTTTTAAAATATATAGTATTCAATTTCAATTGATTTCACTCAACAAAATCTCTCTCTGATTTAGCACAGAAAGATCCTGACGCACCAAAGTTCCAAAAGTCCATTACACAAACAACATTTGAAAAATTAGTTACTTATAAATAGATAATAAATAAGTCATGAGATCCCTGACAATACTTATCTTAACGATCTTAATAATATTAAACAAAAATTTAAATACTAAAAATAACATAAGAGAAGTTGTTGGCTTTTTGAATTTTTTTGTAATCAAATTTCATGAAATTATGTTCTATCAAAATCTATTAAATGCAAATAATTGTAATCAAGTTTCAAGTCGTTGGATTAATGGTAAGATTATTCTAAAATGACATCAGATACTTTTCATGAGCATCATATTTATATAGTATATACACCGATTACATTTCAAATTCTAATTTTAAAATTTAAAGTAAATTGGATGGTTTTCGATATTGTCAGGTTAGTTTATTGTCAATAAATTTAAGTCCAATAATTTATTGTCAAAAAATTTATGTCCAATACACTAGTACAAAAGACCCCTACAACAGCTGTTCAAATTTCCATGGCTCTTATAGAGGCGTCAGTGATGACATGCGGAAGTATAGATGTACCCTTTACTAACGGGTCAAAATAGCTAGTGTATGTCCTTAACACCAACGATTTATTTAAACCATCAGTGTAGGTCTCCAACACTGACGGGATAAAAATAGTCAGTGAAATAATGATTTGCATCTACAAATTAAGTTAACATTTTATATAATCGTAAATGATTAAAACTGTAGAAGCAATAAGATCTATAAGCATACAATTAATTATGCCTCAATTTCTGCATGCTTACCAATTGTGGATATTTAGCCAACGAGGCTACCTAATTATTCAAAATAATTGTATGATATATTTGTTTGTCCTTAAATTTTGTCTTATCAAATTGATAAAAATATTAAAAAAAAGAAATGTCAAAAAAATGAAGGGGATAAGATTTGAAGGCCAATTTATTCATTTTATAATTATTATATGTGATGATAACATATTTTCAAGCAAATTCCAACATTCAATACGTTGCAATGACAATAGCACAATGGATGAAAACAACAGTTCGATGATGTTGAAAACACAATTCCATTTCTTTATTAATTCTTTCTTTCTCAGATACTCCATAGATAAAACTATGAGCTTAAAACATAAGAAACAAATGTCCCAATATATTGGCAAATACAACAATTATCCAAATTATTATAGCAATAGTCAAAGTATCATCTTATTACTTTATTTATTAAGACAAGCTACACGTACTGTGTGACAGATACAAGAAAGCAGATCGAATCTGTAGATAGTCTTACTTTGCAACTAAATATAGCTTCATCTGTAAATAATCTAGTAATTTATTATCTCTTTAATTAACAATATCAATGTTTGTTTCTGCTGATGAGATCTTCAACCTATCTTATAAAAAAAAAAAAAAAAAAACAAGAAGAAGAAGTTCAGAAAAAAAATGGAGTATTATGAAACAGATAAGTAGTAGATGGACTTGAAATATAGGAGGTAATGATAATATCTTACAAGCATGGCTGCAGGTGCAACACCTCATACTCAAGGAGGACAGTCGGACTCAGTGCAGGGGCTCCCTCCTTCAATGGGAGAAATTGTTGGATGACAGGGTGTCGGATCTTTTTGTGTAAAAGTTGAAGAGCAATTAGTTATTTTGTAAAGGTGGAAGGTGAAATGTGTTAATTAACGGATAGAACTTACAAATTACTCCGTTAATATTCGTGCGGAAGCGGATCTTGCGAGCGTAGCAGTATCACTGGTTCTGCAAGGAATCACAAGCCGAAGCCGGAAGCCCTGCGTTTTCCACGACCTAAGACCTTCAAGTGTTAACAGAGTTTCTCTCTTTCTTTTTAGACACTATTCTGTTATGATATATCTGTTAGAGAGACAGAGGGACAGGATCTAGTATATATAATACTAACACACCTCTTCATGAAGAATCTGCATCTCTTCATAAATGGTCTGCACCTCTTCATAACGGGTCGGGTTTTGGATTCAGGTTTCCCATAACGGGCGTACCATTTAATAAATCCAACATCTCCCACTCGCACAAAATGGGATACCCGCTATAAACTAAGAGAACGTAATCTTTTAACTCTGTTAAAATTCATACAAGGAAATAGGCCGTGACCAGCATATTTTAATTTGAGAGCATATGTTGTTATCCAACTGTTAGGTATGTATAACAACATCTAAGTAGAGTAAATATGCAGTACCCCAGATCATCAAGTTACATTTTTCAAGTATTACAGGATCTCTTTTATGTATTGATACAACCATACTTATATATTCACAATTATGTTACATAAACATAATTGGTGCACCAGTGAATATAACCTAATGTAACACTCAAATGATCTTTATCTTTTATCTAGAATCTCTTCATTCCAAATCAATTGCTATTCAGATATGTTCCATTAGATCGCATCATACATGATCATTGGCAACATTCCAAAATAACTAATTGAAAGAAACTTCAAGTATTTAGTAAAAAATCGAAGAGTACTATGAGATCCTTTTTATCTCTCGGTCTCACACAACAAAGAAGAAGAGATCATATCTTCTGTTACCCTGTTGGTCAATTGCACATATGATATGAAACATATGTTACGGTACTATTCTCCATTTCTTATGGAGCGTATGTCTAAACTAAAATTCAATACCGTACAAGTGATAGTTCAGATATACACAATATCTAACTTGAGTCCACATCTCTACTTATCATATAAATCCAATAACAGGACTCCCACTTGGCATAAGACAGTTAAGGTAAATAGTGGGTATTTCACCTTCGGTCATAATAGTATATTCATATGACCTCATCTTGATTCTCTATCAAGGCGATATATATTTTAAGCACTTGCTCTCACATTTTGTATCATGTCTAGCTTAAAATCAATCTCATTTCTATGTCCTACTAAGACATAGAAGCGATTGCCTGTGTGAGAAGGCCAATCAACTGTCTGACATACCTTTCATTTTATATCTTATGTGTTATGCTAAATATATTGGTATTAAATAATTTGTAACAATTATAACATAAATGAATAAGAAATAGCATTCATTGCATTTATTCCACAAATACAAATATACATAATATACTGTTCAATCAAAAAAAAAAGTATAATTACAATCTACGTAACCCTAGAGACTTAACATGGCTAATAAACACATCTCTAGGTATTGCCTTTGTAAAGGATCTGCCACCATTTTGTGTGTAGATATGTACTGCATGCAAACTTGCTTTTTCGCCACCATGTCTTTAACGAAGTTATACTTAGTATCAATGTGTTTGGTCTTTGAGTGATACTTGGGATCTTTTGTATAAGCGATTGCTGCTTGGCTATCGCTGTATACCAACACTGAGTTAGTTTCATTCTCATCGAAACCCAAGTGATTCAAAAATCTTTTAAGCCAAACTGCTTCTTGTACTGCTGCTGAAAATGCTACAAATTCAGCTTCCATTGTGGATAAGGATATGCAACTCTGTTTCTTACTACTCCAAGAGATAGCTCCATTACTAAGTAAGAAAACATAGCCTGAGGTAGATTTTCTTTCATCTAAATCTCCTCCCCAATCAGCATCTGCGTAACCCATGAGTTGCAGATTTTCTCCTTGAAAATACAATGAATAATTTGCAGTACCTTTCAGATATCTAAGTATTCTTTTTACTGCTTTCCAATGGGACTGTGGATTGGCTTGATATCTACTCACCATCCCAACGGCGAAACTGATATCCGGCCTAGTACACATCATAGCATACATCAGACTGCCAACAGCACTTGAGTAAGGAACTTTTTCCATTTGTGCTTTTTCATCTGGAGTCTTTGGACACATTCTTAAACTAAGACCTTCGCCTTTTGCTATCGGAGTATCAATGGATTTACAGTCTTGCATATGGAACTTTTCAAGTACTTTCTTGATGTAATGCTCTTGTGATAGAGCTAACATCTTCTTGGAACGATCTCTTTCAATCTTCACTCCAAGAATGTATGCTGCTTCACCCATATCCTTCATATCAAAATTAGAGGATAACCATTCTTTAATGATTTTCACATACTCTTTATTGTTACTAGCCAACAATATGTCATCCACATAAAGCGATAGAATCACAAATTTTTCTTTGGATCTTTTGACATACACACAATGGTCTTCATCACTCGTTTCGAAATCAAATGATATGATTGCTTGATGAAACCGAATGTACCACTGTTTGGAAGATTGTTTGAGACCATAAATAGATCTCAACAATTTGCACACTTTGTGCTCTTGACCTTCAGCAAAAAAACTGACAGGTTGTTCCATATATATCTCTTCTTCCAGATTGCCATTTAGAAACGCAGTTTTAACATCCATTTGATGCAATTTCTAATCTAAACTGGCAACAATAGCTAGTATCAATCGTATAGAAGTAAATCTTACAATAGGAGAGAAAGTCTCTTCATAGTCTATCCCCTCTTGTTGTGCATACCCCTTAGCAACAAGACGTGCCTTATACCTCTCAATCGAGCCGTCAGCTAGACGTTTAATCTTGAGAACCCATTTGTTCCCAATTGCCTTGCGTCCTTCAGGGAGATCAACTAATTCCCAAACATTATTTGATCTCATTGACTCCATTTCTTCTTCCATTGCTTTCATCCATTTCTCTTTAGCAGGACAAGTGAGAGCCTCTCGAATATTTCTTGGCTCTTCTTCATCTTGCATGACAATCATGTAAGATTCATTTTCGATTGGAAAATGACGTTTAGGAACTCTAGCACGATTGCTATGCCTAATTTGTGATTGTGCTGAACTTGGCTCAGCATCATCTACTGACTTGCTCCCACTTGGATGAGATACTGTTGGAGGTTCAGGAATATGCACCAAACGATTTGCTACAATCAAATCATCTTGCTCCTCTTCTTCATATAGAGAAAATTCCTGACCTATCTCACCCTTTCTTGGAAATTCATTTCCAAGAAAATGACATCTCGGGACTCAAATTCTGTTACACTCCCACTCGATTGTTCACCAATGAACACATAACCTTTGGAATGTTCAGAGTATCGTATAAATATACTCTTTTTATCTCGTGGACCCAATTTACCATGTTGATGAGACGAATCATGAACAAAGGCTGTACATCCCCAAGGTCTCAGATTACTAAGATCTGGTTTTCTATTATTCCAAAGTTCGTAAGGAGTTGAAGAAACAGATTTAGAGGGTACTCGATTTAGAATATAGGCAGCAGTCAATAATGCATCACCCCAAAAATTGATTGGCAGATTTGCTTGAGCCATCATTGACCTAACAATTTCCAAAAGAGTTCGATTTCTCCTTTCAACCACTCCGTTTTGCTGTGGAGTATATGGTATGGTTAGTTGCCTAAGTATTCCTTTTTTATCAGTAATCATTTCACTATGTAAAACTCCCACTGAAAATTATACAAATAATGCACAACAATTTTTTTTTTTTATTAAAAAAATATTCGAACTAATTATGCATAACAGAATAATTTGATACAAAAAAAAATTATTCGGACTGCTTATATAAGTTAAAAAAAATCCGTATGGTTCTAAAAAAAATTCATTAATAACATCAAAAAATAGTTTCATAAAAATAATTTCGATTTTTCAAAACCACTGTTATGTAATATGTATATATAAAATAGAGAATCAAGACAATACAAGAAAGTCATTGTAGTGTGGTGGTAAGGTCTTTGTCACATGTTGCATAGGACTTGGGTTCAAGCCCCAGCGGCTACAATGAACGTCTTTATTTTCGCGGTTCATCATCAACATATGGACCAAGTCTATTTAGCTTGAACCCGTGTATACAATCTCTCCATTTCCCAGTGTAATGGACACATCCATTAGCGCAGGTTGGATTAAAATTGGATCTCATACAATTTGGAAGTATAAAAATGGTCCACACCAAATATCAACCATCCATCTTTTATTTTTGTGATGTGCTCTTTATCATAAGTTGTAATAGACTTTATTAATTATTTATATTTAAAAAGTAAGATTCCAAAACCCTCACTACTTTCCAAAGAAGAAAAACAGAAAAACGTGATATCCCATAAATCAGGTTCGATGTAATATATTTAAAACAGAAAATCAAATCTCATTGATTTCGAACAAAAGACTGAGTTTGCACCAGTTATGTCTTATAAAGAGTTTGTCATATGTCCATAATAAGTCAATCTAAACCATAGGATCCAAATTGGACGGCCTACGTACTCCCTGCAATTGCTGCTACTGATGACTTGATCGAGTAATCTCAGTAAGTATTCTCTCAAGTATTTAATCTCGTAAAGTTATTCAAATTTTAACTGTACACGATAAGATAAGATATCTCATGAATAATTACAGCATTTGGTAATCAATGTTCTCATGAATAATTCCAGCATTAATTTACTATTGATGGCAGATACTCCGGTCCCTATTCGTAACTGAATACTGAGTTACGTACTGACCTCTTTAATCCAAGTGCCCTACGGTTGTAACATTCTTTGCCCTACGGTTAGTGATAACGGTAACATTCTTTGGACGGTTGTAATTCATTTGGACCGAAAAATTGTCCAACCCAGTTGTATTAGATCCAAAATAAACTAAAAATGCATTGTTTTGCTTTGCATCTCCAATTTCCACTGTACAAGACCACTATTTTGCTATGCATCTCCAAAAGATGCATTTAAAAAAAAAATCTCCAAAACAGTTCATTTAATCTAAATACGTTTTATAAAATAAAATTTGTATTCAGATTTATCAAATTTACAAAAAAAAATTGTAAATCAAATCTGAAAATTTCTATATAGACAAATTAATTAATTTTGCAAATCTAATTTATTTTCGAATAATTTGTCAAATCAAGCCAAAACAGTGAACAAATTTGGCGTTTCTGAAACATAAGAATTAATTTAAAAAAAAATCCGTATTATGTATTATAAATACCAGAATACGTGAAATTAGTTTTAAACATTATTCTAATGTATAAACAGATTTTACTGAAAATTTAAAACCAGAATACATGCTATAAAAGCTCTGATACCAATGTTAATTAACGGATAGAACTTACAAATTACTCCGTTAATATTCGTGCGGAAGCGGATCTTGAGAGCGTAGCAGTATCACTGGTTCTGCGAGGAATCAAAAGCCGAAGCCGGAAGCCCTGCGTTTTCCATGACCTAAGACCTTCAAGTGTTAACAGAGTTTCTCTCTTTCTTTTTAGACACTATTCTGTTATGATATATCTGTTAGAGAGACAAAGGGACAGGATCTAGTATATATAATACTAACACACCTCTTCATGACGGATCTGCATCTCTTCATAAAGGGTCTGCACCTCTTCATAACGGGTCGGGTTTTGGATTCAGGTTTCCCATAACGGGCGTACCATTTAATAAATCCAACAAAATGCCCACCGAGTACTTCACTACTGTAAATTAGAGGTATCAAAATACACAGTAACAAGATAAAATAATAACGAAATTAAAAGAATGTTAAATAAACAAGAGCTCGTTACCATTCAGAAGAATACTGACCAAAATAATGGCATGTTCATTAATTGTTTATAGAAGTAATGAAACAATGTAAATTGCTTTCTATCCAGTGAGTCTGAACTTGCACTGTTTAAGTTAATAAGAAAATGGATTTTGAATTCCCAAGCCCATTTATATATACACTACATCCATGCACTGTGAAAACACAAAAGAAGAAAATCGACTGGCAAACCTAACTAGCTCAGTTTGATTCATGGGTTTGCTAATTGAGCCCTAAGTGTACGTTTTCATACCATGTTGAAAAAAAATTAATAACCAGGAATGAAACATTGAGCATTAGCTAGGAAGTATTACCGGGTCGCATATGTCTAATAGCAGTCTACCTGTGTGCCCTTCTGTTGCATTGACGATAAGATCGGAATGTGCCCCCATTCCGCTGAGAAATAAACAAAGAAGAAGCAAGATGGTACAGAAGTGTGGGTTGGCTTTAAATTTACTCTTCATTTTGCTATCCAAAACATCTACCAAGGTCTCTTTCTCAGTTCTTCAGCATTTTATAGTGTAAGCTATGTGAATTGATTTATATATTTGCATCTAGACCCTCTATTTGCTTATAACTATATAACAAATGCCTATTACTTGAGGTGTTCGCAATAATAGTTGGTATGCTCTTTTGCTAACCCCGTTTACCTATTAAAAAACAGGTCTAAGTACACATTGGACACTATGTTGAGAAATAGAAGTAATTAGGGATAATTTAATTATTAGCCTAAAAATGGCGCTACAAAAAAAAGAACTCAACCTTTTTCCTAAAAATAGCATTGTACCGTAAGATTAGGAAGAAGAGTACCGTTGCAAGTGTGTGTATAAAACCAACATAACTTCTTTGTAAAATCAGAACAACAATAACATAAAAATTACTATTCATCATTTTTCTATCTCTCACTTATTTTCAGCACACAATCATCTTAAAGATTTTAATAGATGCAAGTAAATAGGTCCAACTAAAATAGTATATTAATTCATTTTACCTTTCTCTATGTAAAGATGCCATATCATTTTTAAACACTAAGAGCAAATTATATTTATTGATTTATTTTTTCACACTTCCATTAGTACACGTCATTATAATAGTCCGTTAAAGGTTACGTTAAATGTTCTAAAAATAAATTTAAAAAAAAAATGAAAAGGAAGGGACCAAAGAGATAAGGAAGAAATAATCTTAAAATGAGGGACCACAAAGAAAGATTGATACAATGAAAAGAAATTCTAACAACGACTTTGAACGAATCCTCTTTATGCAATTATCACCATTAATTAGATTAGTTGGTTTCATTCAACAAAACCTCTCTGTGCCTTGGCACAAAAGGATCTGATGCATCAAATTCCGAAGACCTTTACTATTCTACATGTAATTAAGGACATCATAATCACAAGTCTTCCCTTTTGTCTTTTCTTTTCATCATTTCAATCTTTCTTTGCAATCCCTCATTTTCAATAAGCATGTACCTTGTTTTTTTTTATTATTAATTTGGAGAGAATTGTCCCTCGAATAATAATGGGAAACAATCATCTTAAACATTTTAATATATGCAAATAGATCAATGTAAAATAGTATATATCATTCTTTTAACCTTTTGGAGAATTTCGGAAGAATTTTTCTTTTTTTTTTGTTTTGTGATGTGCTCTTTATCATAACAAGAATTATACCTTAAAATTGTAATAGACTTTATTAATTATTTATATTTAAAAAGTAAGATTCCAAAACCCTCACTACTTTCCAAAGAAGAAAAACTGAAAAACGTGATATCCTATAAATCAGGTTCGATGTAATATATTTAAAACAGAAAATCAAATCTCATTGATATCGAACAAAAGACTGAGTTTGCACCAATTATGTCTTATAAAGAGTTTGTCATATGTCCATAATAATTCAATCTGAACCATAGGATCCAAATTGGACGGCCTACGTACTCCCTGCAATTGCTGCTACTGCTGATGACTTGATCGAGTAATCTCAGTAAGTATTCTCTCAAGTATTTAATCTCGTAAGGTTATTCAAATTTTAACTGTACACGATAAGATAAGATATCTCATGAATAATTACAGCATTTGGTAATCAATGTTCTCATGAATAATTCCAGCATTTGCTATTAATTGATGGCAGATACTCCGGTCCCTATTCGTAACTGAATACTGAGTGACCTCTTTAATCCAAGTGCCCTACCGTTTCAACAAGGTAATTAATTCCAGCATTAATTTGGTAACCAATATATGTACCCTTCGGAGACTACTAGTAAATTTAGTCAAAGTCATTTACGGAGCAAAAGTTAGGGCAAAGTCTTTTGTCGAAATTTCATCAAATTAGTTTTACCCGATAATTCACGATCATAAATAGTTACAAGTGTCAAATCATGTAAAGAACACTAAAACTATAATAAAATGTAAGGTTCTAAATAGTGATTATCGCTTCATTGCAGAAAGACTAAAATAGAAGCTATCACGAATCTAATTTGTGTAATAACTAATGCATCACAGAAAATTTTAGCAAGTGTAAAATAAAAAATAAAAAAATATTATGTAGCAATCTAATTCTATTATATTTATTTGACTCCTTAGTGATACATATATTAACTGATTTTAGAGGCTAAAAAATGGATAAATCATATTTTACTTGAACAGTGAATGGTCTTCAGCATTTATTGAGAATGATGTACTAGGGGTATTTTTATAAAGAGGAGGGTTCAAATGCATCATGATTTTATGCTCCAATATGCTCTACATTTTTTATCAAAGTCTGAACCGTCGATCCGAATTGCTCAACATGATCTTCATAATAAAATATGCTTGGAGACCAAATTTTGTATTTTTTAGAATTATTTTACTATTTTTTTAGAACAGTCGATCCTTTCTCCCTTCATCAGTATTATGTATATACTGTGAGCTATGTTTATTTTTTTTTTTTGCATCTAGGCCCTCCATTGGTTTATATTTAAATAGTTGGTACTATCACTTTGCCAATCCCGTTTATATATAGATAGTATATTAAGAGTAGAACTAGGGTGTTCCTAAGTTCACCAAGTACCTTTGTGAACTCAACTGTAAAATCTATGGGATTGGCTTCAAACGACGAATCCAAACTGTTGAAATCCTTCTACTTTACGAGTGATGTATCTACATGTTAAAATTTTAAACTTTCAAATTAATTTAGTATAAAGTCAAGTGGTCAAAATTAGATGGTTTATAAATTAATTTTAATGCATTAATTGTTTGAAATTTTTAACCGCTTGATTCTATACAAAATTAATTTTAAATTTAATTTTTTTGCATGTAGACGCATCATTCGTAAGGTAGAAGAATTTTAACAGTTTGGATTCATCGTTTGAAGCCAATTTCATAGGTTTTAGAGTTGAATTTAAAAAGAAGCTTGATGCACTTAGGAACACCCTAGTTCTACTCAGTATATTAATTCATTTTACATTTCTCTATATAAATAGGCCATATCATGTGTAAACACTAAGTAGAATAACTCTATTTTTTATTTATTTCTTTTTCACACTTATCCTTCACACTTTATTGTAATCGTCGACCATTAAAACTCACGTTAATTTTTCTTAAAAGTTAAGGGACCAAAGAGCTAAGGAATAAATAATATTAAAATGAGGGACGAGAAAGAAAGATTGATATGATGAAAAGAAAGGACAAAGGAGAAAGACTTGTGTGGTTGTGAAAAGAAAGGACAAAAAAGGGAAAGACTTGTGTGTAGTAGATAGTGAAGCATTTTTTTGTTGTAGCTGGATTTTACCATTAAAAGACTTCACTATGTTCTTTGTCCTATTGAATTCTAACAACGACTTCGACCTAACTTTTGTTCCATCAAAGACTTTGACTAAGGAATATATCATTGTCTACATTACACCGAAAATTTTATTCATATCCTCAGAAAAATAATTATTTGAAAGTTGTCCTTGATTTTTAAAAAATACGAAAAATGACTAACATAGGGTTTTTATAAACTCAATTTAAAATTGTCTTTTTTTAAATATATAGTATTCAATTTCAATTGATTTCACTCAACAAAATCTCTCTCTGAT
Source organism: Carex parvula (assembly GCA_025461045.1). NCBI lineage: Eukaryota > Viridiplantae > Streptophyta > Magnoliopsida > Poales > Cyperaceae > Carex > Carex parvula. Next base: position 804,036 of record JAJGRW010000522.1, on the reverse strand, counting down.
TTAGCACAGAAAGATCCTGACGCACCAAAGTTCCAAAAGTCCATTACACAAACAACATTTGAAAAATTAATTACTTAATCAATAGATAATAAATAAGTCAGGAGATCCCTGACAATACTTATCTTAACGGTCTTAATAATATTACATTAGTCAAATTACACAGTTACAAGACAAAATTAAAACAAAGATGAAAGAACAATGCTAATTTTAGTTCAGAAGCATTAGCAAAAACTGAGGAAGCATTTTCAAAAACCGAGGGTCAAGTTGTCGCCTTGCATTGACGGTAAGACCGGAATGTGCGGCCATTCGGCTGAGAAATAAACAGAGAAGAAGCAATATTGTACAGAAGTGAGGGATAAACTCTATATACATAGTGATTAGTTCATTTTACATTTCTCTATATGAATAGCTAGGTCATATCATTTGTAAACACTAGGGTAAACTCTATTTGTTGATTTTTTTTTTCATACTTATCCTTTACACTTTATTATAATTGTCCATTAAAAATCACGGTAAACCTTTTACTCGAAAGAAAAAATCACGGTAAATCTTCTAAACAAAATTAAGAAACATAGTACCATGCATTTCTTTATAGGAGCGAAAAAGCAGGGACCAAAGAGCCAAGGAATAAATAATATTAAAATGAGGGACGCGAAAGAAAGATTGATATGATGAAAAGAAAGGACAAAGGAGAAATTAAGACTTGTGTGGTTGTGAAAAGAAAGGACAAAAAAAAAAGAAAGACTAGTGTGTAGTAGATAGTGAAGCATTTTTTAGTTGTAGCTGGATTTTACCATTAAAAGACTTGACTATGTTCTTAGTCCTATTTTCTAACAACGACTTCGACCTAACTTTTGTTCCATCAAAGACTTTGACTAAGGAATATATCATTGTCTACATTACACCGAAAATTTTATTCATATCCTCAGAAAAATAATTATTTGAAAGTTGTCCTTGATTTTTAAAAATAATTCATGCTCCAATTTTTAAAAATAGATTTTGGAGAATATATTGTATGCCCTTGTATACCCTTGAAGTTGTTTAATTTTGTAGGATATGTTAGTGGAGAAAAGTAAAACAATTTAATTAGTATATGTTATTTTGTAATAATTTAGGATTATTGTAATTTGGTGAACTTGAACTTGTTTAATTTTAAGTATGTATTATTTTGTAATAATTTAGGATGTGTTATTTTGTTCCATTTCATATGTCGCATATTGTTGCTTGTTTCATATAGGCCAACAGCAAAAAAAAAAAAAAAAAAAAAGCAACAGGAACGGTCGTTTATTAAAAGGTCGTTCCTGATGATTAAAATCAGTATCGGTTGTTCTTAAAGGCCGTTCCTGATTATCAACATCAGTATCGGTTAATAACAAATGACCGTTCCTGATTGTCAACATCAGTATCGGCTATTATAAACGACCGTTCTTGATTATGGAATCAGTATCGGCTATTTGACCGATCCTGATTAGTGGTACTATCAGCATCGCCTTGGTCAGTATCGCCTCGATTCCTTTCCTGATAGGCGATTTTTGACCATTCCTGATAGATGATTTTCCACTATATATTAGAGTACCCGGTGAGAAAGAAAGAGGTGAGCTACATCTCTTCATTGTGATATCTTTTACACTATAGGTTTCAAAGTAATAAGCTTATCATAATTGCTAATTTGAAAATTTCAGTCATTGTGCAAACCTAACTTGTTTCAAAAACTAGGGAGAGCAAAGCCTAATTTCAGTTTAAGCAAACCATACTAAATAACTATTAAAAGATACATAAACTAAAGAAGAGGAAAGACATCTAGCATATAAATTTAAGCACTGTTGAGAATACACTTGGCAACTAAAGATCTGGGAATCAAACAAGATATGCTAGGATCCATATCAAATTGAAGAAGGAAAGAAGATGTGAAGAAAGGAAGATGGATATGCACAGCCTATATATTATTCCATATATAGATAATAGTTGATTTCCTTCTAATATCAAATTATTGTATTCTATGTTTAATGCATATACTTGATTTACTCAAGATACCAAGTTGTGTTGATAAATAGGAGATGCTACAGCCGTGTAATTTATCATTGAAAAACAGAGAGATAAAATCGGGTGGGAATGGAGCTTTCTTGGGAGTCTTGTGTTCTCTTTATTTTTTCCGTTAATTTAACATGGTATCAGAGCGTGGTTGCTTGGTGGTATAGCTAGGGAAATTGTTGCCCTTCTTGTCTTTAACTTCAATTTCCCGTGCTATACTGCTCTAAGGAGCTGTCCACACTTTCTTGATAAAACAATGTCAGAAGCTGACTCCCAAGAATCAACCACCACGGCTGCGTTGATTGAGCAGATGGCAAGAATGATGACTCAAATGGCGGCTATACAAGCTGCTGCCATAAACAACCCTCAACCGGCAACACAAATCATAACTCAACTTGCTGCCATGACCGAGGGTACAATTCATTCAAGCGCTATTGATGTAAAATTTGATGGCACAAACTACTCTTTTTGGAGCCAAGCGGTGACGATGCACGTCCGTGGCAGAGAAAGGATGAGGCATCTCACAGGAGAACCGGCCCCACCACCTATAGCTGAACCATCATACCAAAGATGGGCAACTGACGATGTTGTAGTAAAAGGCTGGATTATTAATTCCCTTGAACCTCGATTAAGGGGGAGTTATATTCGGTATCCAACTGCTAGAGATGTGTGGAAGGCAATAGCAACAACATACTACGACAACAATGATGAGGCTCAGGTTTATGCCCTCAACCGTCAAGTCATGCGTGTGAGACAAGAAGGGCGAGCTATTGAAGAATATTTCGACGAACTTCAAGGATTGTGGCAAGAGATTGACTTCCGATGCCCAAACCCCATGGAGTATGCCGTTGATATCGACAAATTCAACACCTTTATTCAGAAGACAAGGGTGTACACCTTTCTTGATGGACTTGATGACTTGTTAGATGGTGTAAGGGCACAGGTGGTGCTGCTCAGTCCGTTTCCTTCTATTGAGCAGGCATATAGGTATGTAAGAAGAGAAGCCAATCGCCAAGGAATCATGGTTAAGGGAGGTACGGATTCAAACTCATTAGCAATGGTTTCCAAGGGATACAAACCTGGTAAGATGTATGATTTCCAAGGAAAGAAAAATTTTCATATTGACAAATCCAAACTGAAGTGCATGACTTGTGGAAAAAGTCGGCACACAAAGGAGAATTGTTTTGAAGTGGTAGGTTATCCTGATTGGTAGAAAGGTGACAAGAAGAAGATTGAAGAAAAAGGCAAAGGAGTAGCAGCCACAACAGCAGCTATTAACAGCCGAGAGGCTAGCAAGCAGCAAGTAGACCCGAACCAGCATGGCCAGCAGCAGCCAGCGGCAGCAACCAGAACCGGCCAGCAGCCAACAGCAGCCAGAACCGAACCTTAACTGTGAAGGTAAAAATAGCGGTTTTAAAATCAGCATGGGTAAGTGTAATATCTCAGATGTGAACAGGAAAAATGAAGGTTGGGTTATTGATTCGGGTGCAACCGACCATATGACACACGAAAAAACTGCTTTAGAAACCATGTGTACACCACGTAAAACCGGAATAATTAATGCAAATGGGGAAGTTTATCCTGTAGAAGGTGCAGGGGAAATTGTGTTATCAAACCAAATCAAGTTGAAAAATACGCTTGTGGTCCCTTCTCTTGCAACAAAATTGATATCCGTTAGTCAACTCACAAAGGATCAAAATTGCAGTGTGCTTATGTTTCCTGACTATTGCGTATTCCAGGATATTCTCACGAAAAGGATCATTGGCCATGGTACTAGACGAGATGGGTTGTATTACTTGGATGAATTCAAAACCGGTAGTAATTATATAGCTAGAGGGGATCAAATATCTAGTAGGGATAAAATTTGGTTATGGCATAAAAGACTAGGACACCCATCATTCGGGTATATGAAAAGGTTGTTACCTGATTTATTTGTGAATCTAGATCCTAAAGATCTTGTTTGTGAAACTTGTATCAAGTCCAAGAGTCATAGAACAACTTATCATAGTAGTATGAATAAATGTGCAAGTCCTTTTGATTTGGTGCATACATATGTTTGGGGACCATCCCCGATTATTTCTAAATCTGGTTGTAGATGGTATATTTCCTTTATTGATGATTGTTCCAAAATGATTTGGCTTTATTTACTGAAAACAAAAGATGAAGTTTAAAGTTGCTCAAGATTTTCACAAAATGGTGCATACTCAATTTGGAAAAGAAATAAAAATCATAAGAAGTGATAATGGGACAGAATACGTGAATAAATGTTTGTAGAATTTTTTTAAGGAGAATGGAATTATTCATGAGACAACATGCATAGGGACACCACAGCAAAACGGAATTGCAAAACGCAAGAACATGCACCTCCTTGAAATAACCCGATCACTACTACTTGAGAATAAGGTACCACATATATTTTCGGATATTGCACTTTCATATGCGGTATATCTCTCTAATCGGACCCCCACAAGTGCAAATGATTACAAAACACATATTCAAGTCCTCTCTTCTCACGTGTCCATGTCATCTGTCATTAATCTACCACAAAAAATGTTTGGCTGTATAGCCTACATCCATATACAAAAACCATTTCGCACAAAATTAGACCCAAGGGCTGAAAAATGTGTTTTCTTAGGCATAGGGGCAAACCAAAAAGGGTATAAATGTTACAATCCCGGTACCAGAAAATTCTACACCACCATGGATATTACCTTTCTGGAACATGAGTCATATTTCCAACAAATCCAAGTCCTGATTCAGGAGGACAGCAACAATGGTGAACCGGGCTTTGATCTGGATTTTTTATCAAGTCTAATAGCTGATTCAAGTACAGGTCCAGCAGCTGATTCGGGTGCAGAACCAGCAGCCAGTTCGGGTACAGCAGCTGATTCGGAAAAAAATCCAGTAGCTGACTCGGGTTCAGACAAGGATGAAGATTCAGCAGGAGATACGGGTCAGCCAGACTCTTCACCAAATGGAATTAGACTCTGGATAGATCTTAATGAGGCAATGCAACAAGATGTTACTGTCCCGAGGTCACAATCTGTGGAAGATAACAATGAGGTATGTTCTTATGAAACCCAGACTAGATATCCTTCACGTGTTAATTGTGGCAAACCACCAAGGAAATACATCCCGGAAGATGGGACGAGTAAAGAAATAACATATCCTATTGCAAACTATACCTCAACAAAAAAATTGCCACAACCATTAAAAAACTTTGCAGAACAATTGTCCTCTGTTGCCATACCCGAAAAAGTTGAAGATGCAAAAAGGAGTGAAAAATGGACTAGAGCAATGGATACAGAAATGGAGGCTCTGGAAAAAAACTGTACATGGAAATGGAGGCTCTGGAAAAAAACTGTACATGGAAAATAGTTAATTTACCACCAGGAAAAAGGATAGTTGGGTGTAAATGGGTGTACACAATTAAGTATAATGCAGAGGGAAAGATTGAAAGATATAAAGCCAGGTTAGTAGCAAAGGGGTATACACAGACGTATGGGGTTGACTTTCAGGAGACTTTTTCACCTGTTGCAAAACTAAATTCGGTTCGAGTTTTATTGTCCCTTGCAGCTAACTTTGACTGGCCATTACATCAATTCGATGTAAAAAATGCATTTCTTCATGGAGACTTGGAAGAAGAAATCTATATGGACCTACCCCCTGGTTACGAACACATTGGATCAACAAACAAGGTGTGCAAGTTGGAGAAAGCTTTGTATGGCTTGAAACAATCGCCAAGAGCATGGTTTGGAAGGTTCTGTAGGGCAATGAAAAACTATGGGTATAATCAAGGAGATTCCGATCACATCATGTTCTTTTGAAGGACTGAAGGTAAAATTGCAATTCTTATTATCTATGTTGATGACATGATTATTACAGGTGATGATAGAGCTGAGATTGAAAGGCTTGAAATGAAGCTCTCGAAAGAATTTGAAATGAAAAATCTGGGAGGTCTAAAATATTTCCTGGGGATTGAAGTGTCACGAACTCAAAAGGGTATATTTCTTTCTCCAAGGAAATATGTTCTTGATCTCTTGGCCGAAACTGGGATGATGGATTGTAAACCGGTTAGTACCCCAATGGAACAAAATGTGAAATTTGAAATTTGTCCTGAACAATGCTCCACAAACAAAGAAAGATACCAGAGGTTAGTCGGTAAATTAATATACCTGTCACACACCCGACCAGACATAGCGTATGCAGTAGGGGTAGTGAGTCAATTTATGCACAACCCAAGTGAAGATCACATGTGGGCTGTCATAAGAATATTGCGGTACCTCAAAGGGACACCCGGTAAAGGAATCAAGTTTGAAAAGAATAAACATATAAATATCGAAGGATATATAGATGCAAATTGGGCATGAAACATCATGGACAGAAAATCAACTTCTGGTTACTTTACATTTGTTGGGGGTAACTTGGTAACTTGGAGAAGTAAAAAACAGAATGTGGTAGCATTATCCAGTGCTGAAGTTGAATTCAGGGGAATGGTGAAAGGAATTTGTGAGCTACTGTGGTGAAAAATGATTACTGAGTTAGGAGTGGAATACAAAGATGATATGAAATTGTATTGTGATAACAAGGCTGCTATTGACATCTCACACAATCCAGTACAACACGACAGGACGAAACACATAGAGGTAGATCGACACTTTATTAAAGAAAAACTTGATTCTAATATTATCTCTCTACTGTTTGTTAGATCTACAGAACAGGTGGCGGATATCTTAACGAAGGCAGTGGCAACTAAATCTTTCGAAGAGATGCTAGAAAGAATTGGAATGGTGGATATCTACTTGCCTTCGTGAGGGGGAGTGTTGAGAATACACTTGGCAACTAAAGATCTGGGAATCAAACAAGATATGCTAGGATCCATATCAAATTGAAGAAGGAAAGATGAGGTGAAGAAAGGAAGATGGATATGCACAGCCTATATATTATTACATATATAGATAATAGTTGATTTCCTTCTAATATCAAATTATTGTTGTTTGACCCTAAAAAGTCAGAAAAAATAAAATTAATTAAATGGCCGAACCATGATATTGGTAAGAAATAATTACTAAGCTCAATGGATTAAATGAATTGGGTTGTTAGAGTTGGCCGAAATTAAATAGGCTAGCCCAATTGTTGCATGGCCCAATTTGAGAGGATAGAATATACTCTAGATATTTTATTCTCATGGACACATGTCACTTTACCAATGAAGATGCCAAAATGGGAGGGAAGAATATATTCTAGAATATGATCTAGATATTTTTATTCCTATGGACACATGTCACACTACCAATGAAGATGCCAAAATAGGAGGGAAGAATATATTCTAGAATATGCTCTAGATATTTTGCTCCCATGGACACATATCACATGGCCATTGAAGATGCCAAGATGGGAGGGAAAATATATTCTAGAATATGCTCTAGATATTTTGCTCCTATGGACACATGTCACATGACCAATGAAGATGCTAAAATGCTAAAAATATTCTCTTCAAGCTTGAGGGATAAGCATGACACTTGGATGCATCTAAACATTTGGATGAGAGTTAATGCAAAGGAGTGGTGGGGATCATGCCAACAAGGCTCCTCTAAACCCTAGGCTCTACCCCTTGCCATAGCCTATATAAACCCCTCATTTGAAGAAGAAAAAAAGATAGACAAGAGAGGCACAATATATACAAGGGAAACCACACATATACAATATATACACCACACAACACAAAACACACAAATACACCCAAGGCCGAACCTCTTCTTCCTCTACAAAATTCAAAATAGAAATAGGTAGAGATTTTGCAATGTAAAAGCTCAATGGAGCTTGATGTTCATGTAAGCTAATCAAGAAGAAATAAAGAGATGTTCTTGCTTTGAGATTTTCTTTCTTTCTCTTTTATGCAATTTGAGCTTTTATTTGTTAATTTCTTCCTTTTAATCTCCTTCTTCTTCTTTCTCTTATGTTCGAATTTGATGAAGATTGAATGCTTCTAACTCACATGAATGAGTTTAGAAGCATGAAATCATATAAATGAAATAAACCCCTTTTATATAATAATCAAATATTAAATTAAAAGGTTTAAAAATGACAAATGAAATAGAGGAGGCATTAGTAGCTCTTATAGCTAGCTTTCAAGCCTATGATTCTAAATAAAATATATGCATATGTAAATATTTGTGATTTTCTTGCCCTCTTTGTCTTCTCTACTTCATCTTCCTCTTTCTTCTTTTCTTTTCCTTTTCTTTTTCTTCATTTTATGTTGCAAAGAAAAAGGATGAAAACACACAATTACACAAAAATATATAAAAATGATACATATTTAAAGTGACATTTTGTATTATAAGAAATATAAAAGAAGAAGATACTAAAAGTTGATGTTTAACTACATCCTTTTAAATATCCAATTCTTGCATAGTTCTTTTAATATAAAATCAACTAAAAGTGCAAAACAAATAAAAAAAAGAATTTAAATAAAATAGGGATTGATGTTTAACTACATCTCCTTATTTATCATCTTTGGACTTTTGAAGGACCTTGATGCATAAAAGAGAAGTAAGACAAGTAATGCATGAAAGATTGATGTTTCACTACATCTCTTTCTATATTATGAGTTTTATTAATCTTTAAAAGGCCTAGATGCATAATTGTTGAAGAAGAGAGCAAATGAAAAGAGGGAAATAACCAATCCCAATGAAATGATGCTCAAGGACCTTCACATAATTATGCAAATGACATAGGACCTATATGCAAATTCGAAATGGTATTGGTAAGTGATATATTGTGATACCAATGCCTCTTTTGATTCTTGATCTTGACACAAGGGCTTAGATATAGTCTAATCAAACCAAATACCCCATGATATCTCAAATACCCCAAATATCTCAAAATGACCTGCTGTCACAAACCGGCCAATATGAACTGATCACGAAACTCAAACCAGAAATCCAAATACACAGTTAGATAGAGGACTCAAAAACACACAATTTAGACTCAAACTTTACATCTATAGCATTTTTACACGATTTACTAGCTATTTTTAAAGTTGGCTTTCCCAAAATACAAAAAAAACTGATAGATAAGCTTGCTGTCCCAGAACATGCCTCCTACAAAATCACAAATTAAAAATAGATTTAGGCCTTCTAAATTCTTGAAACTTTTTGAGGATATAGATTGTGCTTTCCTGAAGATTTTGGTACCAAGAACACTCAAATCGGAGTTGTAGTCTGTCTTGTACAAATTTTACAAAAATAATTGTCAGCAAACAAAACTGGTACTAGACTGAAATGACCCTCTCTGGTAAAATGATTAATCTAGACCAGAATAAAGGCTAAAATGCAAAATGGACTGCACCAAAATGTAAATAACTTCAAAACACACAAGATAGACGCAAAGTTCATATTATTTGGATTTTAGTTCGATTTAATATGGATTTTTGAAGTTCAGCTTTTCAAAATGGAAATACAAAAACTGTAGAAAGAAAAACTGCATCTTTTACCAGTCTATCTCTGCACTCAAGCACCTGTTAAAAATGGTTAGAAAAGTGCAAAGATCTTGAAATTTGGCATGCATATAGAGTAGACTTTTCTCTACACTCTCATAAAAAGAACCAAAAATTTGGCTTTGTAGATTGTCCAGAATAAATTCTTAAAGATTGGTCGTCAGAATAGCAAAACAGCAGCTGAAAATAAAATACCAGCAGATACCCCTGCCTTTGCATGCCCTTCAAGCATAGAAAAAGAACTCCAAATCCCATGAAATTTCACAGAGTTATAGATTGAATTCCCCTCTGTAAAACCATATAAAGAATACAAAATTTGGTTTAGCCAATTGTCGGAAAATGGTCTTCAAAGTTCAGCAAAACAGAAAACTGCTGTTCCATCTACCATCAGACACCTCTGCACGAAAACACACATTTGGCATAGTTCTGAATAGAGTCTTGCAAAACTGCTATACATGCATATAGATCATGACTAAACAAACATTTTCATATGCAGGATACAAGATTTGGTGTGGCCAATTGGCAGGAATCAACCTTCGAAGTTCAGCAGTTCAGAAAAACAGAAAACTGCTGGTCACTACTTGGAATTTCCGTTTGACATTGCTAAACACCATGAAAAATCATGAAAGTTGGCTGACTTATAGTCCTGATATCATAGTATAAGACGGCAAAATTCCATTTAAAACTATCAAGTGAATTGAAAGATATGAAGTCTCAAAAACTAACCAAACTGGTAAAACTGCACATGTAAAAGTAGCAGCTCTTACGTCACCCGTGCCTTTGTGCAATCTTAAGACCCAGAAATAATGTGCTAAAATTCTCATATGCCCTCCAGATCTAATGTTTCATACTTGCAGGTTAAAACCATGCCATCATATGGTCAAATTCCATGAAAAATGAGTTGTTGACATTCATTTAAAGCAATGTCGAAAGCTGGCAAGAGTTACTCATCTACAAAATCCAATTCGCAAAAGAATTAACCGAAACCACGAAGAACATGAAAGCAGCAATAGCAAGAGGCCCTCAACACAAACCTTGAAGGATCAATACAGATCTCAAAGCCCCGAATAACAAAGAATCGAAACCTTTTTTCAAACAGACCCTTATGACAAAAGAAGTCACAAGTGCAGTCCTTCGACATCCACAAATCAGTCCTTGACGTCTTGCAAACTTCTCAAACAAAGTCCTTGGAAATCCCACTTACAGCCCAAACTTCATCTCAAATCCAAATTACAAATCTCAATCCTTTCAGCTTCACAAATAAGTCCCTGAAAAACATAAAACTTCACAAACAAGCCTTTTCCACCCCTTTTTGGCCATAACTTCTTCATTTCAAATCTAAATCAACTCAAACCAACTCTAAATGACCCCAAATCAAATCCTTCATATTTCTAAATCGAAACCAAGCATAATCAAACAACATACAACCTGCCAAATGACCAAAATACCCTTTTCTTCATGTTTAAATCATTTCCTCTTAAATAAAATATAAATAAAGCACAAATATATTTTCTCAAATACAAATATGTTTCTAAAATAAATAAAAAGGTATAATAAATGTATTTTAATAACATTCATTGCATTTGTGCATACATATTAATTAAATACCTAAAACAATGATAATCAAAGGAACACAAAAAGACCAAGTACATGAGTTCTCCCCTTTTAGCCCCTTTATTCAATTCACAGCAAATAGGCTTCAAATCCTGGAATGAACGAGGTGTTCAGTATGGCTTGGAAGGGTCATCTGATGTAATTAACAGCGGGGGCTTGCGCCCGCTGGGAGTTAAACGTCCCCACAATCATTAAACTCTCTCGATGGACTGATTATGAACAGTAGGTCCGTCGAGGGTGAACCGGAAGGAATAGCAGAAAGGAAGAAAACGAATGTTTCAAGTTTGATGTTCTTTAACCAATCGAGGGCATTGAACCATGAGACATTTAAATACACATTGCACACACCTTCCATACTAGCTGTGCAACTTTCTGCGCCCTACAGGTTTTGGCACGCCCGGTGGGACATTCTCCTCCTCACAGGTTCGGGATCCGATACGAAGATAAAAGGAACGTACTCAAGTAGCCAATGACTTCAAAACACTCAAACAACGAGTCATTGGACCGCTTGAGTTATGTCATTTCCTTTTATATTCGATATCGACGCCTATGGATTGAATAATTGGGCTAATACTCGTGTATAAGTTTACATATAAAAATTGACTAATGAAATCTTGAGTTTGCTTGTTTGCAGGAATGGCTTACACCGCGACCAACGCACGCTCGTTTGCTCAAGTTACCAGCCTTCCTGCTGGCGAAGAGGTGGTCTACTTTGGGACTTTCGCAGTCCCCATCAATGAAGTCAGGGCATTCGAAGCCCCTATTCCTGCTCCAATGAATGAGCAGCTGTCCCTCGGGTCCATCACCGAGGAAGAAACCGAAGATGATGAGGAAGTATGCTACTTTCTCATCCCTAAGGGAATGGACGGCAAGACGTTCATTCCACTCTCTAAAACTAGATGCGCAAGAAGATGCGCGTCTAAGAAGACAACCAAAGTCAACCAAACTCCCGTGACCCCTCTGTCGGTCACCAAGAAAAGAAATCTCCAAGCCTACCAGAATGAGTTGGTGGCCGAACCAGCCCTTTCCGTCAGCAACTCGTTCTCCCCACTAAGGATAGTGAGGAGGAATTCTTCTACTGCACACATACGTGCAGCGGGAGAAGTCCCTCAAACTGCTTCATTCATCCATGAACCGAAAAGGATGAACACCAACCGCAAAATAGTTGATGACACTACTATGGCCATTCATAGGGCCCACAAACAGCTTCGCATGTTGAGGCAGCGCAGGAATCGACACTACGTACATCCGGTGCAAGAAACCTCTACACCCACTTCTGTCAAGTCTAGATTAACATTTCCAGCCCAGAAGCTGGGGGCATCTAATAATGCCCAACCCTCGATCAAATCGAGGCTGATACTCCCAGCCTCAAAGCCTAAGGCACATGACGGTGCCTTCCTCCCGAAACCAAAACTAATGTTCTCAGCCCCAAGGCTGGGGGCACCTCACAGTGCCTCGCTGAAACCAAAACTCCGTCGAGAGATGCGTGCAAGCACCTCTCAAAGCTCAAACAATGAGGGATCAAATCAAACCCCTCAAATTCTGAGAAAACCAGCCAGCATACATGATAGGCTGGGGGCACGAATATATCCGCACCCCTCCAACGCTGGAAGCTTGACAATAGTGGCGCCAAATGCCACTCACAAAAAGCGAAGGGTCATTGAAACACACCCAAAACAAGAAGAAGAAGCGACAGTCTTCATGATAACCACTAATGAAGACCTCGAAGAGGAAGATGACTATCCTGTCGAACCCTCCAATCCCACCGTATGCATGGTAAAAAAGGGAAAAGACCCCATCGTCAAAAATCCGAGTGACGACGAGAAAGGGTCTGATGCAGCATGCCTTCCTCCCATAAATGCCAAACCCAAGAACGCGAGTGGCTCAGACGTAGGTCACATGGATGGGCCCGCGTTAGGTAACTTCTATACCGTCTTGGCAACCTCTCCATGTGCTGGTGAAAGTCAAACCGGTGCACAAACGCAAGAGCAAATGTTATCCGCCTTCAACCAAATGCAAGCTGAGATACAAAATCTTAGGGCTGAGGTACATCAAGCCCACGAAAGGGAACAAAGGTTGATAGCTGAAATCCGAGGAAAATGCCTCGCTAGCTGGCCCTGAACTCGAAAGAGGAGAAACGTCAAATCGGTCTAGCCCTGTAAGCGGGCTTGAAAGACTAGAAAGACCAAACCCTCAAGAAAGACGTAGAGTGCATTGGGAGGATAAAAGGCGAGAAGCCTCCCCAACCTTTGCTGCGGTTGATGTTCAAGAAATGATCAGCCGTCAGTTACAAGAAATGGGGATTGCCCCAAAATAGACAACACTGCGAATAGGGAAACCATACCCTCCCGAATTCGATATACCAAAATACCCCCCAACATACAATGTTCCCTTATTCTCCAAGTTCTCAGAAAATGGGACAGATGAGACGGGACCTGAACAACATGTCAGCCACTTCATGATTCAATGTGGAGACTCATCAAGAGACGAAGTATTCCTTTGTCGCCAATTCGCTAGAAGTCTTTCAAGACCAGCGTTTCAATGGTATTGCTCTCTAGAACCAGGAAGTATGAAATCTTGGGACCAAATGGCACGTGCCTTTATAGACAGGTTCGCCACCACGAGTAGTCCTGTAAGGCTTGCTGATTTAGCATGGGCCAAACAAGGGCCAAACGAAACTCTCCTGACATATATCAACTGATGGAGAAATATAAGCATCAAGTCGAGCCATACTATACCCGAAAGGGAGGCAGTTGACTTGCTCATAAGAAGTACATCTGGTAAAATGAGGCAGATGTTAATCGTCGCTAGTCCTAATAGTTATCAAGATCTGGTAGACACCGTATCCAGATTGGGGCAAGCGGATATAGAAGAGAAGTCAGCGGTCTTCCAACTAAAGAGAGACTTCCCAAAGAAAAGGGAATCAAAGACAGTATATGCTGTCAAGACCAACAAAGCCAACAAAACCGAAAAATGAGATTCTGACTCTTCCGATGAGGAGGCGAGACAAGTCGATAGCCAACCCACTCAGCCAGTTCCTCGCGATAACTAAAATAGTCGTTACTCCAAATCGGTAGAGGAACTAAAGAATAAGAAATACTCTTTCAAAAAGGAGAAAATGGCTAAAATATTCAAGCAAGCATTGGAAGATGGTATGAAATTACCTCCAAGCAAAACACCCCGATTAGGCAGATAAGGTTGATCACCCTAACTATTGCCCATATCATAGGGTGATAAGTTATAAAATAGAGGACTGTTGGGTCTTTAAAGACCTAATAGAAAGAAGGATACAAGAAGGTCGCATGCAACTAGCGCCAAGTGCCATGCAGCAACCCGATCCTCATGAGCAAGTTAATGTTATCTCTCATGTTGAGGTAGTTGAAGAAAAGAGGGTTGAAGATCCCGCAAACGAGACATGGGAATTTCACCTCTACAAGAAGACTAAAAAGTTGCTGAGACAGCTCCTGAAAGAGCCTCAAGTCAAATGGGACAGCAACTTAAACCCCACAATGCCAAGGCCCCTAAAACGGGTCATCCATCGCAAGCCAAACAAGAACGGCAACCAAAAAGGCAAGAAATCGCCCAAACCAATAGAGTTGCCTGCACCTTCTGAAATCCAAAAGCACATACAAGCCTTAGAGAATCATAAGCGAGGTACTCCGCTACCGTTGACCCTCTTAGACTTCTTAACAGAAGATGTATTGGCCTTAATGTTGGGCCTCAAAACTGAGAAAGGGGAAACGAGTAAAACCCCTTAAGATAAAGAAAACAACTGATGATGACCATGAATATGTAACGTAGTTGTCCTATGGAGGAAGTCCCTCAAGTGACTTAGATGACGGTGAAGTTGTCTTTGTCAAAACCAAGAAACCTGATCGCCAAGCAGTGCTTCGCTCGGGTATGAATATCCCTGAGCGCCAGCCACCCCAAGAAGATGAGGTTGGGAGGTCAAAAGCTAAGGCAAAAAGGAAAAGAACCCGCTATACAAGATGAACCAGCACCTAAGAAATACATGGTGCAAGATTGTAACATCCTCGCCCAGCTTAGAAAGATACCAGCTGCGGTAAGTGTGTTCGATATTTTGAATGATGCCCGCTGAGATGAGAGAAGTGCTCATTTACGCACTTCAACACCCAAAAGAATTTCAAGTGCACTTCGCCGAAAAGAAGATGCAAGGAATAACGCTGGTGGACAACAAGAGTCCAACTATCATATTCAATGATGATGATCTCATAGGCACGTCTGACCACAATAGGCCATTATTTCTCACTGGTAAGTATGAAGGCCAAAGGGTAACCCGCATGTGAATTGATCCGGGTTCCTCTGTCAATCTTATGCTCAAGCGAACTTTAGACCGTCTCATTTTGAGCACGAAGTTCCACACCAAAGACAAAGTTACCTCCCATGGCTTCAATCATAAAATGGAGCAATCGGCGGGGGCAATCAGCTTGCCTTTTAAAATTGGTGATATACAAGAATGGGTGAAGTTCAATGGGGG
The DNA here is from genome assembly GCA_025461045.1 of Carex parvula. Lineage (NCBI taxonomy): Eukaryota > Viridiplantae > Streptophyta > Magnoliopsida > Poales > Cyperaceae > Carex > Carex parvula. The sequence goes on along the minus strand of JAJGRW010000522.1, from coordinate 788,395 downwards.
CAGTCAGCCTGCCTCTCAAAATTGGTGATATACAAGTTCTATGTCATCGACACCAAAACAACCTACAATGCCCTGATAGGTCAACCATAGCCACATAAGAACAATACCGTTCCCTCGACCTTGCATCAATGCCTGAAATATGTGAAGGATGGCGAAGTCAAGCAAATCGATGGAGAAATAAAACCATGTGAAGCGCATGAAATCGGGTGGAAAGACGTGAAATACTTCTTGGATAAACCCGCCAGAAAAAATAAACATTCAAAAGGTCAACAGGTTATGAGACCTGTGCTGTACAGAACAGATACTGACTCTTCAAGAGGAAATGCAGATGAAAGTGGGATCCTCTCATCCTACATAGTCCCTTCAGAAGACGAAGAAGAACCGGGTCAATCCTCTTTGATGATCGAGCGAATACCCAAAGACCATTTCAAAGACCTCACACTAAGAGAGGTTAATCAAGATCCTTGAAACCATGAACCCAATGTTAATAACCAGTTTTAGGGTGAAGCAATTTGAAAAAAATGTTGACTCATCGCGTCAACATGATCATAGGTCCTGATGAGAAATCAAAGAATACTCGAGGTCTCGGGTATGAAGAATCCAATGTCGGGTTCGATGATGTCAAGTTCATTCCCGTACAAACTTATAGAAATATTGGGTCACCTATATGCGACCTAAACGAGATGTAAAGAAAGGCTTTCCATGCCAACTTAGAAATGGCCCTATGAAGTGATCATGAAAAAGGTCGCAAGATGAACCGTAAAGGAGGTGCTCCTCCACCTAGATGGTCAAAACCAAATCAAACCATCCTCTAGACAATGCTCTGAAGACGCATGAAACACAGTCTATTCAAGGTTTGTTCGAGCAAAAGAAAACCCTAAACATCTGCTCTGACTATAGCCAAAACAAACCAAGAAACAACAGAAAGCAAGCAAAGGCTTCAATTGCGATCGATGCCATAGAAATTCTTTCGCAGTGCACAACCGAGAGAAAAATAGAACCTAAAAATGATGAAAGATCCTTCGATTGTTATTATACGCCTTGCAAGCGCTATGTTGAAGCTGAAGAGAATGAAAGGAAATACAAAGAAGGAAGAAAAGAATAAACAAGCCTTCAAGTCCAAAAAGAAGAAGAGCGAAAGTTATAAATCAAAGTCCTCAAGGAAGTAGCATAATGATGCACCAATTGGCTCTTGTCAAATCGAAGTCCTGGTTAGATGTTCTCAAACCTTATGCCGATAAAGGCTCCATTCCAATTAAAACCCACAACTAGGCTTTGTTCAAACCGAAGGCCATGATCAAGCTTTCTTCAACCCTTATGCCCACGAAAGGCTCTATCCAGACTAAAGGCCGTGACTAGGCCTTGTTCAAACATACGCCATAAGAGGCTTCCTGTTAAAGTCAAAGCCCATTATCAGGCTTTTCAAAGACTCATGCCCATAGGAGACTCCATTAGGTTCGAAGCCAATGGTTAAGCTTTCTTTAAATCAAACCCATCCATTGGGTTTCCATCAAATCAATACCCATCAGACGAGTTCTAGTCAAATCGGTATCAGCAAAAGAAAAATTTTCAAGTCCCATGGCCGGGCCTCCTAAGCTTACGCGCGTAGGAGGCTTCCTTTAAATCCAAACCCATGAGTCAGGTTTCATTCAAACTCATGCCCACATTTAGGCTCCCATTAAACCGAAACCCATACTTAGGCTTCTCAAAACTTATGCTCATAGGAGGCTCTATACAAATCCAAACCCATCAATCGGGTTTCCATCAGACCGAAACTTGTAGTGAGGCCTCTCAAAGACTTATGCCCAAAAGAGGGACTTTCATTAAAATAAGGCACATGATCAAGCCTTCTACCAAACCAGCACCCAAGGTGGATTCCTATTAAAACCAAAGCCCATGGTTAGGCCTTTCATCTAAAACAGCGCCCAACACGGGCTCACATCAAAACCAAGGCTCATGTTCAAGCCTCTTGTTCAAATCTGCGTCCAAGATGGGCTCGCATTAAAACCAAGGTCCATGGTTAGACCTTCCATGCAAATCAGCACCCAATACGGGCTTGTATCAAAACCAAGGTCTATGGCTAGACTTTATACTCAAATCCGAAAACACAAACTCAAAACGAAATCTTCTCTTCAAGTCCTACCTCACGATCTCCAAAACTTTGAGATCAAAAACTCCACAAAATATTCAAAATTCCAATAAAACCTAAAGTCTAATATCCACGAATAAAATGTTCCAAACAAAACTCTATAAATATCCAAAATTCCAATAAAGCCTAAATTCCAATATCCACAAATAAAATAGTCCAATAAATATGCATAAGCGAAAACTTCTACGAATAAAAGGACCAAAACCGCTACATGAGTGAAATTGTCTCGAGCGAAAAGTAAGGTCCCCTAACTGTCCATAAAATCCATAAAGGCCTCTCGCCACAAAATGGGTTTTGTTAAGTTTGTACCCTTAAACAATTAACACTGGCAAAGTTTGTCCAGCCAGTTCTGAATATGGACAAACAAGTTTTATATTTTGTACTTTAAACAAGATATGGGCTTTGGTGTTGTGCCCATTTGAAACAACTATCACTGGTTTTGTCTTTCCTCCCAGTTCGAAAAAAGGAGAGACAAGGTTTCTTCATTGTCCTTTAAACAATGGAGTGCCTAATGATGATATCTCAAATAAAATCAAAAGATTAAAGAAAGTGGTCGTTTAGACTATTTAAATTCTGAAGGCACAAAATCCCTTTTAAAACAAAGTTTTCAAAACAATAGTGTTCGCATTTCCCGCGATACTCTCGCCTAAGGATTGAGGCCATATAGGCTATTCAAGAAGGCACGAGAGGAGTGAATAAGATGCCACCCTCAAGCAAGTGCATGCATGCACCTACATCCCACCATAATATAAAAAGAGTGGAGAGATGTAAGGCCCACAAAGAAAGCCTCAAGCACAAAATGGGCTTTGTCAAGATTGTGCCCTTAAAACAATTGTCACTGGTACGCTCGTCTAACCAGTTATCTAAAATGACGAGCAGGCTTTATATATTTGTGCCGAACAAAATAAGGCTTTGATGTTGTGCCTAGGCCACGTGAGCACTAAAACAATTATTATGGCCCAAAATAAGAGAAACTGAGAGCCCAAAGGCAATAACCCTAATCTGGTTCTCACCAAACCAATCTCTGCAGAAGCAAGCCTCGAGCCAAGTCAACGCCCATGAATGATATACTTATAGACCAATGCCCCTCGGGCCACAATCCAAACTAGAGTTTAAGAACAAAAACCCTTGACTCCAAAGACCAAAACCCATAATTTGGCGAGTAAACACCCCAAAATCCCATGAATGACAAGCGAATACCCTAAGACCCAAGCATAATTCGGCATACCCTGTTCATATACGTCCCACGGGTGACAGCTGAACCCAAAACCAGAGAATGCCTTTCAAGCACTAGAATGAAACCTATAACAAGCGAGCTAAGCTTCACTCATAAGAGAAGCGTCGCTTCACTATGTCGCATCAATCTCATGGAGATGCATAAACATCTAACCTTAACGGGTTCCGTATGACCAATGAAGCCTCTGAGCAAAACGGTTCTACAAAGTCATACATGCTGGGGTCGCCTCTTTTGTGGGGGGCAGCATGAATGAATGTTCGACCTTAACGGGTCCCGTATGACCGGTGTTACCCTTAAGTGGGACGGTTTTTACGTAGTCATACATGCTGGGGTCGCCTCTTTTGTGGGGGCAGCATGAATGAATGTTCGACCTTAACGGGTCCCGTATGACCGGTGTTACCCTTAAGTGGGACGGTTTTTACGTAGTCATACATGCTGGGGTCGCCTCTTTTGTGGGGGCAGCGTGAATGAATGTTCGACCTTAACGGGTCCCGTATGACCGGTGTTACCCTTAAGTGGGACGGTTTTTACGTAGTCATACATGCTGGGGTAGCCTTTTTTGTGGGGGCAGCATGAATGAAGATTCGACTTTAACGGGTTCCGTATGACCAATGAAGCCTCTGAGCAGAACGGTTTTACATAGTCACACATGTTGGGGTAGCCTTTTTTGTGGGGGCAGCGTGTGTGAGAATCAGACCTTAAAGGGTCCCGTATGACCGATGTCACCCTTAAGTGGGACGGTTTTTACGTAGTCATACATGCTGGGGTAGCCTTTTTTGTGGGGGCAGCATGAATGAAGATTTGACCTTAACGGGTCCCGTATGACCGGTGTTACCCTTAAGTGGGACGGTTTTTACGTAGTCATACGTGCTGGGGTAGCCTTTTTTGTGGGGGCAACACGAATGAATGTTCGACCTTAACGGGTCCCGTATGACCGGTGTTACCCTTAAGTGGGACGGTTTTTACGTAGTCATACATGCTGGGGTAGCCTTTTTTGTAGGGGCAGCATGAATGAATGTTCGACCTTAACGAGTCTCCATATCACCGGTAGCCTTTTTGTGGGAGCGGCGCATGAATCATGAAAATAGAAAACCAAACCTAAGCCAACTGAAGATGTTTGATCGCTTAGAACCCGATTGAATAGACGCAGAAGGCTTGAGGTACAGCTTGAGTCCAATGAAGATGCCTTGTCGCTTAGAGCCCGATGGGGAAGATTTAGAAGATTCAGGATTGAGCCCTGACTTTACAAGTATATCTGGTCGCTTAGAACCCGATTAGAGAAAACTTGAAAGGTTCAGGAGAAAAACCGAGTTAAGCAAGTTTATTCAATCGCTTAGAACCCGATTGGAGAAGGCTTGAAGAGTTCGTCGACAAAAAGAGAATAAAGGAGAAAGCCAAGTCAACAAGGCTATCCGATCGCTTAGAACCTGATTGGAGAAGGTTTGGAAGGCTTGAGAGAAGAAAAAAAAACCGAACTAGACGGGTTTATTTGATCGCTTAGAACCCGATTAAAGAAAGCTCGAAGAACTCGGCCCAAAAAGAGAAAGAAGAAAAATAAAGAAAAGATTCGAGCCAATAAGTTTATTTGATCGCTTAGAACCCGATTGGAGAAAACTTAGAAAGTTCGATTCCAAAATAAAAAGAAAATTACAAAAGAGACACATAAGGCATGATAACCAGGTAAGGTGTAGCCACCGCAAGAACACCCTGGGGGCAGTCAAGAATCCCTCCGGTCATGTGATTAAGCACGCATGCTACAACCTAATCTGACTCTGCATGGAAGATAAGGAGTCAAGAGGGGAACACATCGAATTCATTGGGCAATGAAAATTGTGAGTACTACTTTGTCCTTTGTTCTCTTTAAAATTTCTCAGTTTATTTCTAAAGCAATAGAGAAAATTGAATCTGAGAAAATAAAGCAAAGCAACCCGCAAATGGAAAATTATGAAAGTTGTTTGCAAAAAATGAAGTTTGAAAGAAAATTTGGGCAAACTTTGAAAATTTTCCAAGAACATTTTCTGATATTTTGAATAATTTTAGCTAATCCCATATTAAATGAAAGAAGTCCCTCGTATAAATAGCTTACCTGATAGGTTTTGTATAAACTCCTTAAGATTAAAGGTGTTGGGATATATCTTTCTTTTTATAAATTGATCCCGGAAAAATAATTCAATTTCATATAAAAAAAAGGGGGGGACACAAACGTATAAAAAAAAAAAAAGAAGTGAAGAAAAAAAAAATTGTGAGGAAGAAATAAAAAAAAAGAGAGAAAGATAAACAATGAAAGGAAAAAATAGGAACTATTTTTCTCGACACACTACACCGCTGATTTAGACCTGATAAAGTTCATGGGTGCATTCGTGACGCATCACCCCATGTTTGTATCCGTGCAATGGAAAGGTTTTAGGTCATGAGTATGCATAGCACCCTATTCTATGTGGTAATACTAGGATGAGTAGGGAAGAGTCTCATTATGTTTATTCCAGCAAATAAAATTGAACAACTTTCCGAGCATTGATATATAAAGAAAAGGATAAATTTTGACACCTTTTAATCCAAGAAAATTTACAAAACATATTGATTAGGCGTTTTATTGAAGGGACATTGAGTAAGATACTTTGTGGGATGAACATAAAATTTTTCCAAGGTATAACCTAAATGTTCTTCCAAAATTTATAAGTTATGTCCAAAATTTCATGATTAAATTTCATTTCTGTGAACATCTTTAACAAATTCCTTATGCGGATTTGCTTAAAGGCAAGATAAAGAAAATTCAAACATAATAAATATGATAAAAGCCAAATGAACATCCAACAAAAATAAAGTACTTTAAGATTTGAATACTGCCGAGATTTGGAATGTTTTGATTTCAGGATCCATGACCTCGTCAATGTATAAGAAGAAATCCAAACTGAACGCAAAAGTGAAGAAAGGTGCAAGCTCCCACCTCCTCATGGAAAAAACGCAAGAGTCGGCATAGGCTCGTGTCGGGTGAACAGAACACCTGCACGATCAATCAAACGATGATGGATTGGTCCGAAAAGACCCTAAACTAAAACCCATAAAGAGGGAGTGGTCCGAAAAGACCCTAAACTAAAACCCATAAAGAGGGAGTGGTCCAAAAAGACCCTAAACTAAAACCCACAAAGAGAGAATGGTCCGAAATGACCTTAAACTACAAGCATGGTCCGAAATGACCTTAAACTACAAGCATGGTCCGAAAAGACCTTAAGCTACCCCAATAGTCCGAAAAGACTTTTAAACTACAAGCCAAAACCAAATCCCAACCAAGCATGGTCCGAAACGACCTTAAACTACAACCATGGTCCGAAAAGACTTTAAACTACAACCAAAACCAAGTCCCAACCAAGCATGGTCCGAAACGACTTTAAACTACAACCATGGTCCTGAAACGACCTTAAACTACAAGCATGGTCCTGAAACGACCATAAACTACAACCATAGTCCGAAAAGACTTTAAACTACAAGCCAAAACCAAAGGTCTAAGAAGACTTTAAACCACATCAACAGTCCGAGAAGACTTTAAACTACAATCCAAAATCAAATCCCAACCTGATATGACCCAAGAAGACCCTGAGATACAAGCCAAAACCAACCCTGGTTAGCCAAAGACCCCACCGAGAAGCACACGAGACAAACTGGATCAAAACCCGAGATTATGCCTACAACCGGAAGGCCATTTTATCTAAACTCTCAATTTTGCAAGTTACCCGCATGATTCCCGTACTAGATCAGAGATGAAATTCTCCTGTCTGTAATTCCTCCTCGGTTAGACAGGTTTTCCCCAATGAATGTGAGTTTGGAGTACAGTCACTGTCTGAAGCCCCCAATGTATGAGCAAGGGACCAATTGCTCAGACAAACCCCGAAGAACGCACATTCAGCCCTCACCCAACCATGCAAGTATTAGCAAGATGAGATAAAGATAACATACCTTCTTGAAGTAGATGTGATCGAAGAAGATGATCAGACCCGCTTCCGAGCTCAATGCCCAATATGGAGTTCCAACGCCTGAGATTCAAACAAGAAAAGCAACTCAGAAAGGATTCCATAAAGTTCAAGAGGAACACTGGGGGCACCTGGCTAAGCTGTTCAATCCTAAGGTCTTCGCACCTCACCCAGGTGGGGGGCATTTGTTTGACCCTAAAAAGTCAGAAAAAATAAAATTAATTAAATGGCCGAACCATGATATTGGTAAGAAATAATTACTAAGCTCAATGGATTAAATGAATTGGGTTGTTAGAGTTGGCCGAAATTAAATATGCTAGCCCAATTGTTGCATGGCCCAATTTGAGAGGATAGAATATACTCTAGATATTTTATTCTCATGGACACATGTCACTTTACCAATGAAGATGCCAAAATGGGAGGGAAGAATATATTCTAGAATATGATCTAGATATTTTTATTCCCATGGACACATGTCACACTACCAATGAAGATGCCAAAATAGGAGGGAAGAATATATTCTAGAATATGCTCTAGATATTTTGCTCCCATTGACACATGTCACATGGCCATTGAAGATGCCAAGATGGGAGGGAAAATATATTCTAGAATATGCTCTAGATATTTTGCTCCTATGGACACATGTCACATGACCAATGAAGATGCTAAAATGCCAAGAATATTCTCTTCAAGCTTGAGGGATAAGCATGACACTTGGATGCATCTAAACCTTTGGATGAGAGTTAATGCAAAGGAGTGGTGGGGATCATGCCAACAAGGCTCCTCTAAACCCTAGGCTCTACCCCTTGCCATAGCCTATATAAACCTCTCATTTGAAGAAGAAAAAAAGATGGACAAGAGAGGCACAATATATACAAGAGAAACCACACATATATACACCACACAACCCAAAAACACACAAATACACCCCAAGGCCGAACCTCTTCTTCCTCTACAAAATTCAAAAATAGAAATAGGTAGAGATTTTGCAATGTAAAAGCTCAATGGAGCTTGATGTTCATGTAAGCTAATCAAGAAGAAATAAAGAGATGTTCTTGCTTTGAGATTTCCTTTCTTTCTCTTTTATGCAATTGGAGCTTTTATTTGTTAATTTCTTCCTTTTAATCTCCTTCTTCTTCTTTCTCTTATGTTCGAATTTGATGAAGATTGAATGTTTCTAACTCACATGAATGAGTTTAGAAGCATGAAATCATATAAATGAAATAAACCCCTTTTATATAATAATCAAATATTATATTAAAAGGTTTAAAAATGACAAATGAAATAGAGGAGGCATTAGTAGCTCTTATAGCTAGCTTTCAAGCCTATGATTCTAAATAAAATATATGCATATGTAAATATTTGTGATTTTCTTGTTCCTCTTTGTCTTCTCTACTTCATCTTCCTCTTTCTTCTTTTCTTTTCCTTTTCTTTTTCTTCATTTTATGTTGCAAAGAAAAAGGATGAAAACACACAATTACACAAAAATATATAAAAATGATACATATTTAAAGTGACATTTTGTATTATAAGAAATATAAAAGAAGAAGATACTAAAAGTTGATGTTTAACTACATCCTTTTAAATATCCAATTCTTGCATAGTTCTTTTAATATAAAATCAACTAAAAGTGCAAAACAAATAAAAAAAAAAGAATTTAAATAAAATAGGGATTGATGTTTAACTACATCTCCTTATTTATCATCTTTGGACTTTTGAAGGACCTTGATGCATAAAAGAGAAGTAAGACAAGTAATGCATGAAAGATTGATGTTTCACTACATCTTTTTCCATATTATGAGTTTTATTAATCTTTAAAAGGCCTAGATGCATAATTATTGAAGAAGAGAGCAAATGAAAAGAGGGAAATAATCAATCCCAATGAAATGATGCTCAAGGACCTTCACATAATTATGCAAATGACATAGGACCTATATGCAAATTCGAAATGGTATTGGTAAGTGATATATTGTGATACCAATGCCTCTTTTGATTCTTGATCTTGACACAAGGGCTTAGATATAGTCTAATCAAACCAAATACCCCATGATATCTCAAATACCCCAAATATCTCAAAATGACCTGCTGTCACAAACCGGCCAATATGAACTGATCACGAAACTCAAACCAGAAATCCAAATACACAGTTAGATAGAGGACTCAAAAACACACAATTTAGACTCAAATTTTACATCTATAGCATTTTTACACGATTTACTAGCTATTTTTAAAGTTGGCTTTCTCAAAATACAAAAAAACTGATAGATAAGTTTGCTGTCCCAGAACATGCCTCCTACAAAATCACAAATTAAAAATAGATTTAGGCCTTCTAAATTCTTGAAACTTTTTGAGGATATAGATTGTGCTTTCCTGAAGATTTTGGTACCAAGAACACTCAAATCGGAGTTGTAGTCTGTCTTGTACAAATTTTACAAAAATAATTGTCAGCAAACAAAACTGGTACTAGACTGAAATGACCCTCTCTGGTAAAATGATTAATCTAGACCAGAATAAAGGCTAAAATGCAAAATGGACTGCACCAAAATGTAAATAACTTCAAAACACACAAGATAGACGCAAAGTTCATATTATTTGGATTTTAGTTCGATTTAATATGGATTTTTGAAGTTCAGCTTTTCAAAATGGAAATACAAAAACTGTAGAAAGAAAAACTGCATCTTTTACCAGTCTATCTCTGCACTCAAGCACCTGTTAAAAATGGTTAGGAAAGTGCAAAGATCTTGAAATTTGGCATGCATATAGAGTAGACTTTTCTCTACACTCTCATAAAAAGAACCAAAAATTTGGCTTTGTAGATTGTCCAGAATAAATTCTTAAAGATTGGTCGTCAGAATAGCAAAACAGCAGCTGAAAATAAAATACCAGCAGATACCCCTGCCTTTGCATGCCCTTTAAGCATAGAAAAAGAACTCCAAATCCCATGAAATTTCACAGAGTTATAGATTGAATTCCCCTCTGTAAAACCATATAAAGAATACAAAATTTGGTTTAGCCAATTGTCGGAAAATGGTCTTCAAAGTTCAGCAAAACAGAAAACTGCTGTTCCATCTACCATCAGACACCTCTGCACGAAAACACACATTTGGCATAGTTCTGAATAGAGTCTTGCAAAACTGCTATACATACATATAGATCATGACTAAACAAACATTTTCATATGCAGGATACAAGATTTGGTGTGGCAGGAATCAACCTTCGAAGTTCAGCAGTTTAGAAAAACAGAAAACTGCTGGTCACTACTTGGAATTTCCGTTTGACATAGCTAAACACCATGAAAAATCATGAAAGTTGGCTGACTTATAGTCCTGATATCATAGTATAAGACGGAAAAATTCCATTTAAAACCATCAAGTGAATTGAAAGATATGAAGTCTCAAAAACTGACCAAACTGGTAAAACTGCACATGTAAAAGTAGCAGCTCTTACGTCACCCATGCCTTTGTGCAATCTTAAGACCCAGAAATAATGTGCTAAAATTCTCATATGCCCTCCAGATCTAATGTTTCATACTTGCAGGTTAAAACCATGCCATCATATGGTCAAATCCCATGAAAAATGAGTTGTTGACATTCATTTAAAGCAATGCCGAAAGCTGGCAAGAGTTACTCCTCTACAAAATCCAATTCGCAAAAGAATTAACCGAAACCACGAAGAACATGAAGGCAGCAATAGCAAGAGGCCCTCAACACAAACCTTGAAGGATCAATACAGATCTCAAAGCCCCGAATAACAAAGAATCGAAACCTTTTTTCAAACAGACCCTTATGACAAAAGAAGTCACAAGTGCAGTCCTTCGACATCCACAAATCAGTCCTTGACGTCTTGCAAACTTCTCAAACAAAGTCCTTGGAAATCTCACTTACAGCCCAAACTTCATCTCAAATCCAAATTACAAATCTCAATCCTTTCAGCTTCACAAATAAGTCCCTGAAAAACATAAAACTTCACAAACAAGCCCTTTCCACCCCTTTTTGGCCATAACTTCTTCATTTCAAATCTAAATCAACTCAAACCAACTCTAAATGACCCCAAATCAAATCCTTCATATTTCTAAATCGAAACCAAGCATAATCAAACAACATACAACCTGCCAAATGACCAAAATACCCTTTTCTTCATGTTTAAATCATTTCCTCTTAAATAAAATATAAATAAAGCACAAATATATTTTCTCAAATACAAATATGTTTATAAAATAAATAAAAGGTATAATAAATATATTTTAATAACATTCATTGCATCTTGTGCATACATATTAATTAAATATCTAAAATAATAATAATCAAAGGAACACGAAAAGACCAAGTACATGAGTTCTCCCCTTTTAGCCCATTTATTCAATTCACAACAAATAGGCTCCAAATCCTGGAATGAACGAGGTGTTCAATATGGCTTGGAAGGGTCATCTGATGTAATTAACAGCGGGGGCTTGCGCCCGCTGGGAGTTAAACGTCCCCACAATCATTAAACTCTCTCGATGGACTGATTATGAACAGTAGGTCCGTCGAGGGTGAACCGGAAGGAATAGCAGAAAGGAAGAAAACGAATGTTTCAAGTTCGATGTTCTTTAACCAATCGAGGGCATTGAACCATGAGACATTTAAATACACATTGCACACACCTTCCATACTAGCTGTGCAACTTTCTGCGCCCTACAATTGTATTCTATGTTTAACGCATATACTTGATTTACTCAAGATACCAAGTTGTGTTGATAAATTGGAGATGCTACAGCCGTGTAATTTATCATTGAAAAACAGAGAAATAAAATCGGGTGGGAAGGGAGCTTTCTTGGGAGTCTTGTGTTCTCTTTATTTTTTCCGTTAATTTAACATTTTTAGAGCTAAAACAAGAAGAAAACGATGCATTCGGACAACAGGTTCACTTTGCGCGAATCGGTCACTAAACACATGCACTTAGAAGCAAACAACCGAACATAATACTTAGCGATTTCCTTCTGCAGCTTGTATTATGTTCGGTTGTTGGCTTCAAAGTGCATGTGGTTCTTGACCTATCCGCACAAAGATTGATATGATGAAAAGAAAGGACAAAAAAGGGAAAGACTTGTGTGTAGGAGATAGTGAAGCATTTTTTTGTTGTAGCTGGATTTTACCATTAAAAGACTTGAGTGTTCTTAGTCCTTTTGAATTAAAACAACGACTTCGACCTAACTTTTGCTCCATCAAAGACTTTGACTAAGGAATATATTATTGTCTACATTACACCGAAATTTTTATTTATATCCTCAGAAAAAGAATAATTTGAAAGTTGTCCTTGATTTTTAAAAAATTCGAAAAATGACTAACATAGGATTTATTTATAAACTCAATTTAAAAATTGTCTTTTTTTAAATATATAGTATTCAATTTCAATTGATTTCACTCAACACAATCTCTCTCTGATTTAGCACAGAAAGATCCTGACGCACCAAAGTTCCAAAAGTCCATTACACAAACAACATTTGAAAAATTAGTTACTTATAAATAGATAATAAATAAGTCAGGAGATCCCCGACAATACTTATCTTAACGATCTTAATAATAATAAATAAAATTTAAATAATAAAAATAACATAGGAGAAGTTGTTGGCTTTTTGAATTTTTTTGAAATCAAATTTCATGAAATTATGTTCTATCAAAATCTATTAAATGCAAATAATTGTAATCAAGTTTCAAGTCGTTGGATTAATGGTAAGACTACTCTAAAATGACATCAGATACTTTTCATGAGCATTATATTTATATAGTATATACACCGATTACATTTCAAATTCTAATTTTAAAATTTAAAGTAAATTGGATGGTTTTCGATATTGTCAGGTTAGTTTACTGTCAATAAATTTAAGTCCAATAATTTATTGTCAAAAAATTTAAGTCCAATACACTAGTACAAAAGACCCCTACAACAGCTGTTCAAATTTCCATGACTCTTATAGAGGCGTCAGTGATGGCATGCAGAAGTATAGATATACCCTTTACTAACGGGTGAAAATAGCTAGTGTATGTCCTTAACACCAACGATTTATTTAAACCATCAGTGTAGGTCTCCAACACTGACGGGATAAATATAGTCAGTGAAATAATGATTTGCGTCTACAAATTAAGTTAACATTTTATATAATCGTAAATGATTAAAACTGTAGAAGCAATAAGATCTATAAGCATACAATTAATTATGCCTCAATTTCTGCTTACCAATTGTGGATATTTAGCCAACGAGGCTACCTAATTATTCAAAATAATTGTATGACATATTTGTTTGTCCTTAAATTTTGTCTTATCAAATTGATAAAAATATTAAAAAAAAGAAATGTCAAAAAAATGAAGGAGATAAGATTTGAAGGCCAATTTATTCATTTTATAATTATTATATGTGATGATAAAATATTTTCAAGCAAATTCCAACATTCAATACGTTGCAATGACAATAGCACAAATGGATGAAACAACAGCTCGGTGATGTTGAAAACACAATTCCATTTCTTTATTAATTCTTTCTTTCTAACTACTACATAGACCATACTATGAGATTAAAATATAAGAAATAAAGGTCCGGATATATTGGCAAATACACGAATTATCCAAATTACTATAGTAATTAATAGTCAAAGTATCATCTTATTACTTTATTTGTTAAGACAAGCTACACGTACTGTGTGACAGATACAAGAAAGCAGATCGAATCTGTAGATAGTCTTACTTTGCAACTAAATATAGCTTCATCTGTAAATAATCTAGTAATTTATTATCTCTGTTTGTTTCTGCGGATGAGATCTTCAACCTATCTCAAAAAAAAAAAAAAAAACAAGAAGAAGAAGTTCAGAAAAAAAAAATGGAGTATTATGAAACAGATAAGTAGTAGATGGACTTGAAATATAGAAGGTAATGATAATATCTTACAAGCATGGCTGCAAGAGCAACACCTCATACTCAAGGAGGACAGTAGGACTCAGTGCAGCTGCCAGGGCCTTTAACGGGAGAATATTTTGGCCCACAGTTGTCCGGTCCCTTTTGTGTAAAAGTTGAAGAGCAATTAGTTATTTTGTAAAGGTGGAAGGCAAAATGCCTACCGAGTACTTCACTATTGTAAATTAGAGGTTTCAGAATACACAGTTACAAGATGAAATAATAACGAAATTAAAAGAATGTTAAACAAACAAGAGCTCGTCACCATTCAGAAGAATACTGACCAAAATAATGGCATGTTCATTAATTGTTTATAGAAGTAATGAAACAATGTAAATTGCTTTCTATCCAGTGAATCTGAACTTGCACTGTTTAAGTTTATAAGAAAATGGATTTTGAATTCCCAAGCCTATTTATATATACACTACATCCATGCACTGTGAAAACACAAAAGAAGAAAATCTACTGGCAAACCTAACTAGCTCAGTTTGATTCATGGTTTGCTAATTGAGACCTAAGTGTACGTTTTCATCCAAACTTGAAAAAAAATTAATAACCAGGAATGAAACATTGAGCTTTAGTTATATAGGAAGTATTACCGGGTAGCATTCGTATAGCAGTCTACCTGTGCGCCCTTCTGTTGCATTGACGATAAGACCGGAATTGGCCCCCATTCCGCTGAGAAATAAACAAAGAAGCAAGATGGTACAGAAGTGTGGGTGGGCTTTAAATTTACTCTTCATTTTGCTATCCAAAACATCTACCAAGGTCTCCTTTCTCAGTTCTTCATTTTATAATGTGAGCTATGTGAATTGATTTATATATTTGCATCTAGACCCTCTATTTGCTTATAACTATATAACAAATGCCTATTACTTGAGGTGTTCGCAAGAATAGTTGCTATGCTCTTTTGCCAACCCCGTTTACCTATTAAAAAACAGGTCTAAGTACACATTGGACACTATGTTGAGAAATAGAAGTAATTAGGGATAATTTAATTATTAGCCTAAAAAACATATGGCTATTTTCATCATTGGTTAATATGGAAAAATGGCGCTACAAAAAAAAGAACTCAACCTTTTTCCTAAAAATAGCATTGTACCGTTAGATTAGGAAGAAGAGTAACGTTGCAAGTGTGACTGTATAAAACCAACATAACTTCTTTGTAAAATCAGAACAACAATAACATAAAAATTACTATTCATCATTTTTCATTCTCTCACTTGTTTTCAGCACACAATCATCTTAAATAGATGCAAATGTAAATAGGTCCAAGTAAAATAATATGTTAATTCATTTTACCTCTCTCTATGTAAAGAGGCCATATCATTTTTAAAAACTAAGAGTAAATTATATTTATTGATATATTTTTTCAGACTTCCATTAGTACACGTCATTATAATCTATAGTCCGTCAAAGGTTACGTTAAATGTTCTAAAAATAAATTTAAAAAAAAATGAAAAGGAATAAGGGACCAAAGAGATAAGGAAGAAATAATCTTAAAATGAGGGACGACAAAGAAAGATTGATACAATGAAAAGAAATTCTAACGACTTTGAACGAATCCTCTTTATGCAATTATCACCATTAATTATATTAGTTGGTTTCATTCAACAAAACCTCTCTGTGCCTTGGCACAAAAGGATCTGATGCATCAAATTCCGAAGACCTTTACTATTCTACATGTAATTAAGGACATCATAATCACAAGTCTTCCCCTTTGTCTTTTCTTTTCATCATTTCAATATTTCTTTGCAATCCCTCATTTTCAATAAGCATGTACCTTGTTTGTTTTTTTTATTAATTTGGAAAGAATTGTCTCTCGAATAATAATGGGAAACAATCATCTTAAACATTTTAATATTTGCAAATAGATCAATGTAAAATAGTATATCATTCTTTTTACCTTTTGGAGAATTTCGGAAGAATTTTTCTTTTTTTTTGTTTTGTGATGTGCTCTTTATCATAACAAGTATTATACTTAAAATTGTAATAGACTTTATTAATTATTTATATTTAAAAAGTAAGATTCCAAAACCCGCACTACTTTCCAAAGAAGAAAAACAGAAAAACGTGATATCCTATAAATCAGGTTCGATGTAATATATTTAAAACAGAAAATCAAATCTCATTGATTTCGAACAAAAGACTGAGTTTACACTTATTATGTCTTATAAGAAGTTTGTAAGCTGTCCATAATAATTCAATCTGAACCATAGGATCCAAATTGGACGGCCTACGTACTCCCTGCAATTGCTGCTACTGATGACTTGATCGAGTAATCTCAGTAAGTATTCGATCTCTCAAGTATTTAATCTCGTAAGATTATTCAAATTTTAACTTTACACGATAAGATTAAGATATCTCATGAATAATTACAGCATTTGGTAATCAATGTTCTCATGAATAATTCCAGCATTAATTTGCTATTGATGGGGCACGCCTCTAGTGATCTCCGTCTTTTTCCAATTTACTCCCTCAATTCTCCTTTTTCTCTTTTGCTTGTTATTTGAATTAGAAGGAATGGTCAGACTCTCCAAGATTGGAGGGCGATATAGTCAAGGGAACAAAAGGAATAGAATGTGGGGATGCAGATGCTGACACGTGTGAGATATTAAATTTATTTAAATAAGTGGTAAATTGTAAATTCAATGAATTAAAGAAAAAGAAACTGACGGGTGTCTACATGTAATTAATTTTGGAGATTCTAACTTTGTGACTTATTCTTATTTAATTAATTGGTTACTTTGCACAAGGTCCCCCATTATTTTAGAAATAGAACTTGACATTTTAATTTCTAAGTTTTTCATGAACCTATGTTACAATATATTTTGAAATATTCTAATTAGAGTAAAACTTTTGTAGTCAGAATATGGCTTGACAAGCAACTAAATTGTATATAAATAATGAAATTATTTTACTCAACTTTATGGCTAGTACAACTGTGATAGGTATGATATATTCAGAATTTCTGATTTAGCATTTCATACGTATTTCTAGTCTATTAATTACTAATTTTCAAAATACAGATTTGTAATTATACTTGAAACTCTATATTCTTATTTTTAAACACACTTTACTTCAATTAAGATAATTCTCCAAGTGTTTGAAAACTAGGATGTGACATAAAATCAGAACAACAATAACATAAAAATTACTATTCATCATTTTTCTATCTCTCACTTATTTTCAGCACACAATCATCTTAAAGATTTTAATAGATGCAAATGTAAATAGGTCCAAGTAAAATAGTATATTAATTCATTTGACCTTTCTATATGTAAAGAAGCCATATCATTTTTAAACTAAGAGTAAATTGTATTTATTGATTTATTTTTTCACACTTCCATTAGTAAACGTCATTATAATATATAGTCCTTTAAAGGTTAAGTTAAATGTTCTAAAAATAAATTTTAAAAAAAACGAAAAGGAAGGGACCAAAGAGATAAGGAATAAATAATCTTAAAATGAGGGACCACAAAGAAAGATTGATACAATGAAAAGAAATTCTAACAACGACTTTGAACGAATCCTCTTTATGCAATTATCACCATTAATTAGCTTGGTTGGTTTCATTCAACAAAACCTCTCTGTGCCTTGGCACCGAAGGATCTGATGCATCAAATTCCGAAGACCTTTACTATTCTACATGTAATTAAGGACATCATAATCACAAGTCTTCCCCTTTGTCTTTTCTTTTCATCATTTCAATCTTTATTTGCAATCCCTCATTTTCAATAAGCATGTACCTTGTTTGTTTTTTTTATTAATTTGGAAAGAATTGTCTCTCGCATAATAATGGGAAACAATCATCTTAAACATTTTAATATGTGCAAATAGATCAATGTAAAATAGTATATATCATTCTTTTTACCTTTTGGAGAATTTCGGAAGAATTTTTCTTTTTTTTTGTTTTGTGATGTGCTCTTTATCATAACAAGTATTATACTTAAAATTGTAATAGACTTTATTAATTATTTATATTTAAAAAGTAAGATTCCAAAACCCGCACTACTTTCCAAAGAAGAAAAACAGAAAAACGTGATATCCTATAAATCAGGTTCGATGTAAAATATTTAAAACAGAAAATCAAATCTCATTGATTTCGAACAAAAGACTGAGTTTACACTTATTTTGTCTTATAAGAAGTTTGTAAGCTGTCCATAATAATTCAATCTGAACCATAGGATCCAAATTGGACGGCCTACGTACTCCCTGCAATTGCTGCTACTGATGACTTGATCGAGTAATCTCAGTAAGTATTCGATCTCTCAAGTATTTAATCTCGTAAGGTTATTCAAATTTTAACTTTACACGATAAGATAAGATATCTCATGAATAATTACAGCATTTGGTAATCAATGTTCTCACGAATAATTCCAGCATTAATTTAATTGCTATTGATGGGGCACGCCTCTTGTGATCTCCGTCTTTTTCCAATTTACTCCCTCAATTTCTCCTTTTTCTCTTTTGTTGTTATTTGAATTAGAAGGAATGGTCAGACTCTCAAGATTGGAGGGCGATATAGTCAAGGGAACAAAAAGAATAGAATGTGGCGATGCAGATGCTGACACGTGTGAGATATTAAATTTATTTAAATAAGTGGTAAATTCAATGAATTAAAGAAAAAGAGACTGACGGGGTGTCTACATGTAATTAATTTTGGAGATTCTAACTTTGTCACTTATTCTTATTTAATTAATTGGTTACTTTGCACAAGGTCCCTCATTATTTTAGAAATAGAACTTGACATTTTAATTTCTAAGTTTTTCATGAACCTATGTTACAATATATTTTGAAATATTCTAATTAGAGTAAAACTTTTGTAGTCAGAATATGACTTCACAAGCAACTAACTTATATATAAATAATGAAATTATTTTACTCAACTTTATGGCTAGTACAACTGTGATAGGTATGATATATTCAGAATTTCTGATTTAGCATTTCATACGTATTTCTAGTCTATTAATTACTAATTTTCAAAATACAGATTTGTAATTATACTTGAAACTCTATATTCTTATTTTTAAACACACTTTACTTCAATTAAGATAATTCTCCAAGTGTTTGAAAACTAGGATGTGACATAAAATCAGAACAACAATAACATAAAAATTACTATTCATCATTTTTCTATCTCTCACTTATTTTCAGCACACAATCATCTTAAAGATTTTAATAGATGCAAATGTAAATAGGTCCAAGTAAAATAGTATATTAATTCATTTGACCTTTCTATATGTAAAGAAGCCATATCATTTTTAAACTAAGAGTAAATTATATTTATTGATTTATTTTTTCACACTTCCATTAGTACACGTCATTATAATATATAGTCCTTTAAAGGTTACGTTAAATGTTCTAAAAATAAATTTTAAAAAAAACGAAAAGGAAGGGACCAAAGAGATAAGGAATAAATAATCTTAAAATGAGGGACCACAAAGAAAGATTGATACAATGAAAAGAAATTCTAACAACGACTTTGAACAAATCCTCTTTATGCAATTATCACCATTAATTAGCTTGGTTGGTTTCATTCAACAAAACCTCTCTGTGCCTTGGCACCGATGGATCTGATGCATCAAATTCCGAAGACCTTTACTATTCTACATGTAATTGAGGACATCATAATCACAAGTCTTCCCCTTGGTCTTTTCTTTTCATCATTTCAATCTTTCTTAGCAATCCCTCATTTTCAATAAGCATGTACCTTGTTTGTTTTTTTTATTAATTTGTAAAGAATTGTCTCTCGAATAATAATGGGAAACAATCATCTTAAACATTTTAATATGTGCAAATAGATCAATGTAAAATAGTATATATCATTCTTTTTACCTTTTGGAGAATTTCGGAAGAATTTTTGTTTTTTTTTGTTTTGTGATGTCCTCTTTATCATAACAAGTATTATACCTTAAAATTGTAATAGACTTTATTAATTATTTATATTTAAAAAGTAAGATTCCAAAACCCTCACTACTTTCCAAAGAAGAAAAACAGAAAAACGTGATATCCTATAAATCAGGTTCGATGTGATATATCTAAAACAGAAAATCAAATCTCATTGATTTCGAACAAAAGACTGAGTTTGCACCAATTATGTCTTATAATTAAAGAGTTTCTCATATGTCCATAATAATTCAATCTGAACCATAGGATCCAAATTGGACGGCCTACGTACTCCCTGCAATTGCTGCTGCTGATGACTTGATCAGTAAGTACAAGTACTTAATCTCGTAAGGTTATTCAAATTTTAACTTTACACGATAAGATAATATATCTCATGAATAATTACAGCATTTAGTAATCATGACATAAACTATCTATCTTTTTATATTTGAAAGCAAAAACAATATGAGCCTTGAAAAAATTTGGTCCTTAAAAGAAATCTTCAGTTTTGGTCTTTAAATAAAAGCTTATATATAGCATAGCGTGCGCTACACGAGCGGACCGCTATTACCGCTATGACGGTCGTAGCTGAATTAGCGCACTTTTATCCCATAGCTTAACGTTTAAGGTCCGAAAGCACTATAGCGCCGCTATTTAGAACACTGATAAAATGATATTATATACTTATTATGTACATTATACGAATACAGTATAGATCAAATTTTAAATGTTGAACTTTAAAATTTAAATAACATATCTTAACGATCATGAGATCCCTGACAATACTTATCTTAACGATCTTAATAATATTAAACAAAAATTTCAATAATAAAAATAACATAAGAGAAGTTATTGGCTTTTTGAATTTTTTTTGTAATCAAATTTCATGAAATTATGTTCTATCAAAATCTGTTAAATGCAAATAATTGTAATCAAGTTTCAAGTCGTTGGATGAATGGTAAGACTATTCTAAAATGACATCAGATACTTTTCATGAGCATTATATTTATATAGTATATTCACCGATTACATTTCAAATTCAAATTTTAAAATTTAAAGTAAATTGGATGGTTTTCGATATTGTCAGGTTAGTTTATTGTCAATAAATTTAAGTCCAATAATTTATTGTCAAAAAATTTAAGTCCAATACACTAGTACAAAAGACCCCTACAACAGCTGTTCAAATTTCCATGACTCTTATAGAGGCGTCAGTGATGGCATGCGGAAGTATAGATATACCCTTTACTGACGGGTCAAAAATAGCTAGTGTATGTCCTTAACACCAACGATTTATTTAAACCATCAGTGTAGGTCTACAACACTGACGGGTTAAAAATAGTCAGTGAAATAATGATTTGCGTCTACAAATTAAGTTAACATTTTATATAATCGTAAATGATTAAAACTGTAGAAGCAATAAGATCTATAAGCATACAATTAATTATGCCTCAATTTCTGCTTACCAATTGTGGATATTTAGCCAACGAGGCTACCTAATTATTCAAAATAATTGTATGATATATTTGTTTGTTCCTTAAATTTTGTCTTATCAAATTGATAAAAATATTAAAAAAAAAGAAATGTCAAAAAAATGAAGGAGATAAGATTTGAAGGCCAATTTATTCATTTTATAATTATTATATGTGATGATAAAATATTTTCAAGCAAATTCCAACATTCAATACGTTGCAATGACAATAGCACAAATAGATGAAAACAACAGTTCGATGATGTTGAAAACACAATTCCATTTCTTTATTAATTCTTTCTTTCTCAGTACTCCATAGATAAAATTATGAGCTTAAAATATAATAAACAAATGTCCCGATATATTGGCAAATACAACAATTATCCAAAATTACTATAGTAATATTCAAAGTATCATCTTATTACTGCATTTATTAAGACAAGCTACACGTACTGTGTGACAGATACAAGAAAGCAGATCGAATCTGTAGATAGTCTTACTTTGCAACTAAATATAGCTTCATCTGTAAATAATCTAGTAATTTATTATCTCTTTAACAATATCAATGTTTGTTTCTGCTGATGAGATCTTCAACCTATCTCAAAAAAAAAAAAAAAAAACAAGAAGAAGAAGTTCAGAAAAAAAATGGAGTATTATATATGAAACAGATAAGTAGTAGATGGACTTGAAAGACAGAAGGTAATGATAATATCTTACAAGCATGGCTGCAAGTGCAACACCTCATACTCAAGGAGGACAGTCGGACTCAGTGCAGGGGCTCCCTCCTTTAATGGGAGAAAATGTTGGCCCACATTGTATACTTTGACTATATACATTGATATAGTCAAAGGGACATATACTTTGACTATATACATTGTATAGTCAAAGGGACATATACTTTGACTATACACTGACTATACTTTGACTATACATTGATATTGAAGATCGGTGTTTGGGACATACACTGACGGTTTAAATAAACTGTTGGCGTTGAAGACCTACACTGATTATTTTGACCCATCATAAATTTGAACAGCTGTTGTAGGAGATCTTTTGTACTAGTGGATTGGACTTAAATTTATTGACAATAAATTAACTTGACAATATCAAAAATCATCCAATTTATACAATGCAGATGAAGTATTTGATGTCAGTATAGAATAGTTTTACCCAAAGATTTAAATAGCTAGCGTTTATCGCGTCATAGCAGAATGGCTAAAAAAAAGACGCTATTGCTATATTGCGCTTCCATAGTGCGCTATAGCGTGTTATAGCACCAATAGCTCCATAGCTTTTGTGGTCCGAAAACGCTATAGCGCGCTATTTAGAACCCTACAATGATTTGCATTTATATAGCACCAATAGCTGCAGGGAGGAGGCCGTTCAATTTGGATCCTATGATTCAGATTGAATTATTATCGGACAGCTTACAAACTTCTTATAAGACATGCATGCATATTGGTATAAACTCCGATTTGTCCGAATATTTATCGATCCGATTTTGAATAATGTAATTATAGTTGAGAGCATACTTGCTGATTATTAAAGCCATCAGTGGCAGCGATTGCAGAGAGTAGGCTGTCCAATTTGGATCCTATGATTCACATTGAACTATTATGAACAGATTACAAAATTTTTGTAAGTCATAATTGATGTTAACTCTGTCTTTGGTTCGAAATCAAGGAGATCAAATTTGCCTTTCTGTTTTAAATATGATGGAGCGAAACCTGATTCATAGGAATATCTCAAGTTTTTTTTTCGTTATGTAAAAGTAGTGAGGGTTTTAATTAGGATCTAACTTTTTAAAATATAAGCAATAAAGTCTATTACAATTTATAAGGAATTGTTCTTGTTATAACAAGTTATAGGTTCAAAATTCAATATTCATCACTCTCGAAGTGATTTTTAGTTATAATATAATGTAGTGCTAAGCAACATATATATGTGACTTCTTTTTAAGTGATGAGTACAGTTCTCAATCTATATATGAGCTACGTAAAATAAAACGTGTTGAATATTTTTTAGATATATATATAGATTCAGTTTTAATAAATATCTCCATTAATAAGCTTAATTTGTTGCATTCAACAAAATCTCTCTCTCTGCCTTGGCACAAAGAGTATCATCAGAGGGATTGCAAAGAAAGATTGAAATGATGAAAAGAAAAGTCAAAGGAGAAGACTTGTGATTATGATGTCCTTAATTACATGTACAATAGTAAAGGTCTTCGGAATTATGATGCATCAGAATAGTAAAAGGTCTTGGAATTTTTTGCATCAGATCATCCTTTTGTGCCAAGGCACAGAGAGGTTTTGTTGAATGAAACAAACTAAGCTAATTAATGGTGATAATTGCATAAAGAGGATTAGTTCAAAGTCGTTGTTAGAATTTCTTTTCATTGTATCAATATTTCTTTGTTGTCCCTCATTTTAATATTATTTCTTCCTTAGTTAGATCTTTGGTCCCTTCCTTTCGTTTTTTTAATTTATTTTTAGAACATTTAACGTAACCTATAAATGAATAGATAGAATGACGTGTACTAATGGATTAGTGTGAGAAAATAAATGAATAAATATAATTTACTCTTATTGTATACATATGATATGACCTCTTTACATAGAGAAAGGTAAAATGAATTAATATACTATATTACTTGGACCTATTTACATTTGCACCTATTAAGATGATTGTGTGTTGAAAATAAGTGAGAGATAGAAAAAATGACTAATAGTAATTCTTTTGTTATTGCTGTTCTGATTTTACAAAGAACTTATGTTGGTTATATACATATATCTATATCTATATACATACATATATATATATATATATATATATATATATATATATATAGGACAGTGCTACCGTGCTACGGCTCACTTTTTGAGTTTTCAAAATCCTAACGGTCGATCCGAACCGTTCAACATGATCTCCATATTAATATGTACTTGCAAACCAAATTTTACATTTTTTAGAATTTTTTTACTATTTATTAAGCCACTTTGAAAAAACACTAATTTGTACACAACAGTAAAATCTGCTGGACCATTGGATCAGCGATTTTCAAAGTGGCTTAATAAATAGTAAAAAAATTCTAAAAAATGTAAAATTTGGTTTCCAAGTACATATTAATATGGAGATCATGTTGAACGGTTCGGATCGACCGTTAGGATTTTGAAAACTCAAAAAATGAGCCGTAGCACGGAGAGGCTCTATGCTACGCGTAGCATATTAGCAAAATCCTATATATATATATATATATATATATATATATGTTGTCCAGTATAGCTAGCTCACCATAGTTCTAGCCTAATGCTTTCAAGGTTATTCACAACTTTTTTCAACAAAGGAACTTCTGCTTGGAAGTCTAGGTCTTACATCCATGCATGGAGGAGAGGTTCTTTTGTTAAGAAAAAGCTGTGATCAAACCTTCACATTCAAAGGGAAGAAAAGGGCAATGAAGATAGAGAAAATGAAAATGCAAATTAAGAGAGGGGGCTGGACTTAAATGGTGTAAATGTGTGAAGAGGTGGTTGAGATGTACAAGATATTAATTACTAACAGGAGTTTTGGATGAGAGGCGCAATGAACTGTACACGGCTTCTACTAAAAAATAGTGTTTGGAATATGAGCAAAAGCATACACAGTTATTTAATAAAAGACTGTGTATGAAGTCGTACAACCGTATACGGTTAAAAATATTTTTATACCGTGTACAAATAGTCGTGACTTCCGGACATGGTTCAAAACTTTCAGACCGTGTGTGTATGTTGGAGTTTTTTTTCGCGCGAGCGCCTCCTCCATTGCATACTATTAATGTACAATTTTTTTCACATCTGTGTATAATGTGCCGTGTATGATCACATTGTCTGTACTAGTGTATGTTTAGTTCCCTGATGAATATATCTATATATTGTTACAAATAAGAGGTTTTGTTTTTGAAAATCAATTGCCTAAAGTATGAAGTGCTTGCAATGCAGAAATTAATTGAAGGAATTAAATTACACAGTACTGTCAGGTTAATACATGACAGACTGTTAAGATGACGGTCAGGTCAAATATATATATAGCCATTAAATTTCTCAATATATATATGCATCTGATTAGTTGTTTTTCCTTGTTTTATTTCAATGCATAACTTGGGAAAATTGAAAGCCGTTGACGTTTAAATGCCAAAATATAGTCAAATTGACAGAAAATATTTTCTTTGATTTTTTCCTTTTGTTTTGCTTTTTCCTTTCCACGTCTTCTCTGTACTTTTTAATTAACTCTCACATCTTTAATTTCTCCTCTTTAACATTTTTTTTCATTCTCATTCTCAACTTAAAAAGTATTATATTTCCCTTCTCTTTGTTATTGCTGAAGCTTTATTTATTGGGTTGCAATTTATTAACAGTAATAACTTGATAATATCAACAATCATTAAAAATAATTTTAAATTTTTAAGTGCAACATTTGAAATTTAATCTATACTATATTCGTATAATGTACATAATAAGTATATAGTATCATTTTATCAGTGTTCTAAATAGCGGCGCTATAGTGCTTTCGGACCTTAAACGTTAAGCTATGGGATAAAAGTGCGCTAATTCAGCTACGACCGTCATAGCGGTAATAGCGGTCCGCTCGTGTGGCGCACACTATGCTACATAGGCTTTTATTTAAAGACCCAACCTGAAAATTTCTTTTAAGGACCAATTTTTTTCAAGGATAATATTGCCTTTGCTTTTAAATATAAAAAGATTGATAGTTTATGTAATGATACTTAGGTTATTTTGAATTGAAAAAACTTTATGCCATAATGCGTAGGTTATTTTGAATAGAAATTAAAATGAAAGATAGTTTATGATATTATTATTGATATTTTGCATAGTAATTTGGACTTTGTATATGTTTAATATAAATATTATAATTTTTTAATTAATTTGGTGTTACTTATTGCTCTATGAGACTTTAGATAATGTTAGAAATATAGATTATAATTTTTGAAAAAAAAAATGCTATATAGGATAGCATTAATTCTCTATGGCTACGCTATTCGCGATAGCTTTTTTTTTTAGTCTTTCTGCGATGAAGCGATAATCGCTATTTAGAAACTTGCATTTTATATAGTTTTAGTGTTCTTTACATGACTTGACACTTGTAACTATTTATATTTAATAGATTTTGATCGTGAATTATCAGATAAAACTAATTTGATGAAATTTCGACAAAAGACTTTGACCTAACTTTTGCTCCGTAAATGACTTTGACTAAATTTACTAGTAGTCTCCGAATTAGGGAACATTGGTTACCAAATGCTGGAATTACCTTGTTGAAACGGTAGGGCACTTGGATTAAAGAGGTCAGTAACTCAGTATTCAGTTACGAATAGGGACCGGAGTATCTGCCATCAACAGCAAATTAATGCTGGAATATTCGTGAGAACATTGATTACCAAATGCTGTAACTATTCATGAGATATCTTATCTTATCGTGTAAAGTTAAAATTTGAATAACCTTACGAGATTAAATACTTGAGAGAATACTTACTGAGATTACTCGATCAAGTCATCAGTGGTAGCAATTTCAGGGAGTACGTAGGCCGTCAAATTGGATCCTATGTTTCAGATTGAATTATTATGGACATATGACAAACTCTTTATAAGACATAATCTGTGTAAACTCAGTCTTTTGTTCGAAACCAATGAGATTTGATTTTCTGTTTTAAATATATTACATCGAACCTGATTTATAGGATATCACGTTTTTCTGTTTTTCTTCTTTGGAAAGTAGTGAGGGTTTTGGATCTTACTTTTTAAATATAAATAATTAATAAAGTCTATTACAACTTTAAGGAATAATTCTTGTTATGATAAAGAGCACATCACAAAACAAAAAAAAAGAAGAAAAATTCTTCCGAAATTCCCCAAAAGGTAATAAGAATGATATATACTATTTTACATTGATCTATTTGCACATATTAAAATGTTTAAGATGATTGTTTCCCATTATTATTCGAGGGACAATTCTCTCCAAATTAATAAAAAAAATAAACAAGGTACATGCTTATTGAAAATGAGGGATTGCAAAGAAAGATTGAAATGATGAAAAGAAAAGACAAAGGGGAAGACTTGTGATTATGATGTCCTTAATTACATGTAGAATAGTAAAGGTCTTCGGAATTTGATGCATCAGATCCTTCGGTGCCAAGGCACAGAGAGGTTTTGTTGAATGAAACCAACCAAGCTAATTAATGGTGATAATTGCATAAAGATAGGATTCGTTCAGAGTCGTTGTTAGAATTTCTTTTCATTGTATCAATCTTTCTTTGTGGTCCCTCATTTTAAGATTATTTATTCCTTATCTCCTTGGTCCCTTCCTTTTCGTTTTTTTTAAAAATTTATTTTTAGAACATTTAACGTAACCTTTAAAGGACTATATATTATAATGACGTGTACTAATGGAAGTGTGAAAAAATAAATCAATAAATATAATTTACTCTTAGTTTAAAAATGATATGGCTTCTTCACATATAGAAAGGTCAAATGAATTAATATACTATTTTACTTGGACCTATTTACATTTGCATCTATTAAAATCTTTAAGATGATTGTGTGCTGAAAATAAGTGAGAGATAGAAAAATGATGAATAGTAATTTTTATGTTATTGTTGTTCTGATTTTATGTCACATCCTAGTTTTCAAACACTTGGAGAATTATCTTAATTGAAGTAAAGTGTGTTTAAAAATAAGAATATAGAGTTTCAAGTATAATTACAAATCTGTATTTTGAAAATTAGTAATTAATAGACTAGAAATACGTATGAAATGCTAAATTAGAAATTCTGAATATATCATACCTATCACAGTTGTACTAGCCATAAAGTTGAGTAAAATAATTTCATTATTTATATACAATTTAGTTGCTTGTCAAGCCATATTCTGACTACAAAAGTTTTACTCTAATTAGAATATTTCAAAATATATTGTAACATAGGTTCATGAAAAACTTAGAAATTAAAATGTCAAGTTCTATTTCTAAAATAATGGGGGACCTTGTGCAAAGTAACCAATTAATTAAATAAGAATAAGTGACAAAGTTAGAATCTCCAAAATTAATTACATGTAGACACCCGTCAGTTTCTTTTTCTTTAATTCATTGAATTTACAATTTACCACTTATTTAAATAAATTTAATATCTCACACGTGTCAGCATCTGCATCGCCACATTCTATACCTTTTGTTCCCTTGACTATATCGCCCTCCAATCTTGGAGAGTCTGACCATTCCTTCTAATTCAAATAACAAGCAAAAGAGAAAAAGGAGAAATTGAGGTAGTAAATTCGAAAAAGACGGAGATCACTAGAGGCGTGCCCCATCAATAGCAAATTAATGCTGGAATTATTCATGAGAACATTGATTACCAAATGCTGTAATTATTCATGAGATATCTTATCTTATCGTGTAAAGTTAAAATTTGAATAATCTTACGAGATTAAATGCTTGAGAGATCGAATACTTACTGAGATTACTCGATCAAGTCATCAGTAGCAGCAATTGCAGGGAGTACGTAGGCCGTCCAATTTGGATCCTATGGTTCAGATTGAATTATTATGGACAGCTTACAAACTTCTTATAAGACATAATAAGTGTAAACTCAGTCTTTTGTTCGAAATCAATGAGATTTGATTTTCTGTTTTAAATATATTACATCGAACCTGATTTATAGGATATCACGTTTTTCTGTTTTTCTTCTTTGGAAAGTAGTGCGGGTTTTGGAATCTTACTTTTTAAATATAAATAATTAATAAAGTCTATTACAATTTTAAGTATAATACTTGTTATGATAAAGAGCACATCACAAAACAAAAAAAAAAGAAAAATTCTTCCAAATTCTCCAAAAGGTAAAAAGAATGATATATACTATTTTACATTGATCTATTTGCACATATTAAAATGTTTAAGATGATTGTTTCCCATTATTATTTGAGAGACAATTCTTTCCAAATTAATAAAAAAAACAAACAAGGTACATGCTTATTGAAAATGAGGGATTGCAAATAAAGATTGAAATGATGAAAAGAAAAGACAAAGGGGAAGACTTGTGATTATGATGTCCTTAATTACATGTAGAATAGTAAAGGTCTTCGGAATTTGATGCATCAGATCCTTCGGTGCCAAGGCACAGAGAGGTTTTGTTGAATGAAACCAACCAAGCTAATTAATGGTGATAATTGCATAAAGTGGATTCGTTCAGAGTCGTTGTTAGAATTTCTTTTCATTGTATCAATCTTTCTTTGTGGTCCCTCATTTTAAGATTATTTCTTCCTTATCTCTTTGGTCCCTTCCTTTTTGTTTTTTTTTAAAATTTATTTTTAGAACATTTAACGTAACCTTTAATGGACTATATATTATAATGATGTGTACTAATGGAAGTGTGAAAAAAATAAATCAATAAATATAATTTACTCTTAGTTTAAAAATGATATGGCCTCTTTACATAGAGAAAGGTCAAATGAATTAATATACTATTTTACTTGGACCTATTTACATTTGCATCTATTAAAATCTTTAAGATGATTGTGTGCTGAAAACAAGTGAGAGAATGAAAAATGATGAATAGTAATTTTTATGTTATTGTTGTTCTGATTTTACAAAAAGTTATGTTGGTTTTATACAGTCACACTTGCAACGGTACTCTTCTTCCTAATCTAACGGTACTGTGCTATTTTTAGGAAAAAGGTTGAGTTCTTTTTTTTGTAGCGCCATTTTTCCATATTAACCAATGATGAAAATAGGCATATGTTTTTTAGGCTAATAATTAAATTATCCCTAATTACTTCTATTTCTCAACATAGTGTCCAATGTGTACTTAAACGTTCGTGTATGACTACTCTTTCTACACGGACTTTTAGTTTAATATCCATGTAGCTTACTCTTTCTGTACGGACTTTTAATTTCATATCTGTGTAGCTCTCTTAACTATCATACACGGACAAATATAAAATAATCCGTGTATCTCTCTTAACTATCATACACGGATAAATATAAAATAATCCGTGTAGCTCTCTTAACTCTTTCTACACAGACTTTGGTTAAATATCCGTGTAGAATTACTCTTTCTACACGGACTTTTAATTTCATATCCGTGTAGCTCTCGTAACTATCATACACGGACAAATATAAAATAATCTGTGTAGCTCTCTTAACTCGTTCTACACAGACATTTGTTAAATATCCGTGTAGAATTGCCCAATTTTTTTTTTTTGGTTTTTTTCATTTCTGGGCTAGCCTCCGGTTTAATTTGCTAGCCAGTTTTACTACAAAATTCATATACACCAGATTCTGTTTTGCGAGTCAGTTTTTCCGATAATTTGACATCCAGTTTTGTTTGCTAAATTCATATACACTAAATTGTACAAAATTATACAAATTCATGTTGAGCATTACAAAATTCTAATAGAAACCACATAGCCCACATACATCTTAGATCGTCGATCTGCTCCTTGGTGTAATGATCTTGCTTTGATCCTTGCTACAATTATAAGTTCAATAAATTATATTAACAAAAACAGTACACCAAGTTCTACCCATATATATTAACAAAAACATTGTATCTTTCTGTACGTATGAAGATGTCTTCAAACGTCTGAAATTAAATTAGCTTATACTATAGTCTGAGATCAATATCACAAGTGATTCTAATTATGTTATTTTAATTAAATGGTAAATTTTCACCGATAACTCTAGGATTTTATTCACCGATACTCTAAAGTTATTTTTATTACAAAGAATTATATTATAAAAACTTATTAATAATTTAATCATATTCCTCATGAAATACCATTTCCAGTATATTTGTCAATTAACATTTGTCTATATAAATAGGTCATATCATCTGTAAACACTAAGTAGGATAACTCTATTTTTTATTTATTTCTTTTTCACACTTATCCTTCACACTTTATTGTAATCGTCGACCATTAAAACTCATGTTAATTTTTCTTAAGAGTTAAGGGACCAAAGAGCTAAGGAATAAATAATATTAAAATGAGGGACGAGAAAGAAAGATTGATATGATTAAAATAAGGGACCAAATGCACCATGATTTTGTAAAGAAGAGGGTTCAAATGCACCATGATTTTGTGCTCCAATATGCTCCACATCTTTTATTTCCATTTTCAAAGTCTGAACAGTCGATTCGAACCGCTCAACATGATCTTCATAACATAATATGCTTGGAGACCACATGCATTTTATATTTTTTAGAATTATTTTAAGATAAGTACAAAATCACTATTTTAAGGAGA
Source organism: Carex parvula (assembly GCA_025461045.1). Lineage (NCBI taxonomy): Eukaryota > Viridiplantae > Streptophyta > Magnoliopsida > Poales > Cyperaceae > Carex > Carex parvula. Next base: position 756,469 of record JAJGRW010000522.1, on the reverse strand, counting down.
TCCTCGACCATCCGAAAAAGTGATATTGTACCTATGTAAAAAAATAGTATAGAAATTCTAATAAATATAAAATTCGGTCTCCAAACATATTTTATTATAAATATCATGTTGAGCGGTTCGGATCGACTGTTTGGACTTTGTAAACGGAGATAAAAAATATGAAGTATATTGGAGCACAAAATTATAGTGCATTTGAACCCTCCTCTTTTATAAATTATCATGGCCCGTTGTCTTTTATTGATCAATAATGATGTCACATCCTCTCTATATAAAGCAAGAGGTCTCTCCATAGAGTTTCACAAAAAAAACTCACTAGCGAGAAGCGAGAAGTGAGAAGTGGTAGTCCCTCAATTTGAGAACTGCGGCTTAATCTCCAACAACAATGCCTCCCTCTCACACACACACTGCACCATTCCTTTCACTTAGTATTGCCTTCTTTCTCTTTTTCTTTTCTCAATCCATTTCCGCTACCACAAATTTCACTGATCGTGATACCCTTCTTCAATTCAAATCACAACTCACTGACCCACTTGGAGCTCTCTCCTCATGGAGCAGCAACACATCACTCAACTTGTGCAAATGGCGGGGAGTCACATGTGGCCAGAATAACCATTCTCGTGTCATAGCATTAGATCTTGATTCTCTCGGTCTTTCCGGCTCACTGCCTCCATATGTTACCAACCTCACTTTCCTAAACCGGTTTAATGTTCCAAATAATTCCCTAAGTGGACACATTCCTTCCGAGCTTGGCCTTCTTCAACACCTCCAATACCTTAACCTGAGCATGAATTATTTTCAAGGCGAGATCCCATCCAACCTATCGTCTTGCACAAATCTTGAGGTGCTTAGCCTATCAAGCAACCGACTGGGAGGTGAGATACCACCAAACCTAAGCCAGTGCAAGAATCTTAAGATTATCGCACTCACTGACAATGCAATTGAGGGGGCTATACCAGAAGAATTTGGCCAACTCCAGAATCTCACAAAAATATTCTTTCAAGATAACAACCTTACTGGTACCATTCCTTGGCAGTTGGGAATGAGCTCCTCCCTAACTCATGTTATTCTTTCAAATAATAGTCTTACCGGTGAAATCCCACCTTATCTTGCTAATAGCACTTCATTGCATGCTCTATATCTCTCGCATAATAAACTTATTGGTGAGATACCTCCCACTCTCTTTAATAATCCAAATCTTGCTTACATTCAGCTTATGAGTAATGAATTTTCTGGTCATATCCCACCATTCTCATTAAATCCATCACCAATTATTTATCTTGCGCTGTCTATGAACACTCTTACGGGACCCATCCCATCCTCAGTGGGAAATTTAACTTTGCTTGATACTCTCCTTTTGGCTGACAATTATTTGGAAGGGAGCATTCCACAAGAATTACAAAAAGTTTCCAGTCTAAAAGGATTGGATTTATCCATAAACCGCTTGTCTGGACCAATTCCTCACTTTGTGTATAACATCTCATCTCTAGTTTATTTGGGTTTAGGAAACAACAACTTCTCTGGAGAACTACCACAAGATATAGGTTACACACTTCCAAATCTTCAATACTTGATCATGACATCCAACAAATTAAAAGGCCCAATCCCGAGTTCACTAGCTAAACTTTCTGGACTAGTCACACTTGATTTTAGTGGTAATGCTTTCAGCGGAGTGGTACCAGATTTAGAAACACTGATTAGCCTTCACGAATTAGATTTGGGGTGGAATCAACTGGAAGGCAGTATAACAACTATCCTCCACTCATTAACAAACTGTCCCGAGTTGGTAAACCTGTATCTAGAGGATAACAACTTTGAAGGAACCTTGCCACGATCCATAGGTAAGCTTTCCCAAAATCTTCAGTTGATGATGTTGGGTGGAAACAAAATTTCTGGGACCATTCCCATTGAGCTTGGTAACCTGACGAGTCTCTATACCCTTTTTATCGATCGAAATTTGCTTTCAGATAGCATTCCTCCTATAGGCAATCTCACCCAATTGGTCTTCCTTAGGTTGTCTAGAAATAATCTCTCGGGTCCTATTCCATCTTCTTTGGGAAATTTGGATCAATTAAGTCAGATTTATTTGAATGAAAATCAGCTGAACGGCAGCATACCCAAAAGTTTTGGTAATTGCATCCATCTGAACATGGCAAACTTCTCCTGTAACAACCTTCAAGGTCAGATCCCAAACGAGCTTGTTAGCATTTCATCATTCACACAAGCCTTAGACTTGTCACATAATTCCTTAACAGGACCAGTACCTCTTGAAGTTGAGAAGTTGAACAATATTGGAGTTCTAAACATGGTTCTGAAATTCGGAATCGGAATCGGAATCGGGTTTTTGACCGTCGAATCGGAATTGGGTGAATCAGCCGGAATTGGCCGAGTTGACTCGGTAACTCGGTTTTTTTTAGCAGAAGCTTATTTTGTAGCCAAAAAATAGAAAAAAATTGGTAAAAAAATAATTTGTAGAAAAACTATGTTAAGACAAAATATTACACTCAAATAATCCACTAATTATATAATATAATATAAGCATTACAAATAGAATACACTTTTTATTGCCAAAAGCTATGCGAGCTGGCTGGATCATCTCATCGTCCTCTGTATTAAAATATGAATGGGGATATTTAACTTTAACCACAGTGTTAAGTAAAATAATAATTTAACTTTAACCACAATGTACTTCATGTAATATAATATATAGGAGATTAAGTACAACAAACAAAAGCATGCAATATAATATAACCACAGTGTACTTCATGTAATATAATAATTTAACTTTTTTTTTTTTTTATATCTTGGCAGAAGCTGCCAAGGGCTTTTAATAGAAATAAAGAGTCATATTACAGCAATTATGTAGTGCATCCATCGGAAATGTAAAGTTAACTTGGGGTTCGAACTACAAAGTTCTCCAAATAAAGCTTTCTAAAAAAAAAAAGCATTTTCCCAAAGACTTGGGGTTCGAACTGCAAAGTTCCCAGAAACACTGTCCGTGAGACTCGGCTGAATGCTTCGTTCAAAAAGAAAAAGCTTCTGTCTTCTCCAAAAGAAAAAGCTTCTGTCTTCTCCAAAAAGAAAAAACTTCCTTCACCAAAAACAAGCTTCGTTCTTAAAAAAAAATGCTTCGTTCAACAAAAAATGCTTCGTTCTATAAAAGCTTCGTTCTCCAAAAGTCGGTTGAATCAGCCTAAAATCGGTTGACTCGGCCAAAAATCGGTTGAATCAGCCTAAAATCGGTTGAATCGGCTTGACTCGGCCTAGAAATCGGCTAACTCGGCCGAGTCAAGCACTGTTCATCCGATTTTTACTGAAAAACGCGCACGGGCGTGAGACTCGGCCTAATATCAGATCGGTGATGGCCGATACCGAGTTGACTCGGCCGAGTTGACTCGGAATCGGCCGATTTTCCAAACCATGGTTCTAAATATCTCTCATAATCAATTCTATGGTGAAATCCCATCTAGCCTTGGCAATTGCCTTCTTTTGGAGTATCTTCACATGGAAGGCAACCTCCTTGAAGGGAGCATTCCAAGCTCATTCACTGCTTTGAAAGGTCTTAATGAGATCGATCTTTCTTCGAACAATTTATCTGGAAAAATTCCTGACTTTTTCAAGTCTTTCAGTTCCTTATATTATCTTAATCTCTCTTTCAACGATTTTGATGGGTCAGTACCTACTGGTGGCATCTTTAGCAACCAAAGTGAGTTATTTATTCAAGGAAACAAAAAGCTCTGTGCAAATGACCCCAATATCTTTCAAGAAATATCATCATGTCCTGCACCGGCCTCAAGAAAATCAAACTCTCATTTATTGATGATAGTGGTGTTAGTTATTGGAATAATTGTTATTCTAGCCTTTGTTGTATCATCACTGCTCCTTTTATGGAGGAAGGCTCACAGAGGAGTTTCCTCTCCAGATCAGGCAAAGGAGAAATTCAGAAAAGTCTCTTATGCTGACCTTCAAAAAGCAACCAATGGATTCTCTCCAGGAAACTTGGTGGGAAGTGGTCGTTTCGGTTCAGTGTACAAAGGAACGATAGAGTTTGAAGTCAATCCAGTTGCTATTAAAGTTTTCAACCTTAATCTTCGTGGAGGAATGAAGAGTTTCACTACTGAGTGTGATGCTCTGAGAAACCTTCGGCATAGGAATCTCGTCCGAGTTATTACCTCTTGTTCCACCATAAATCATTTTGGAAATGACTTTAGAGCACTCGTTTTTTAATACATGCCGAATGGAAGCCTAGAAGAGTGGTTGCATCCAAAGTCTACTGGTAAGGAACTAACCCTGGCCCAGAGGATATGCATAGCAATTGATGTGGCTTCTGCTCTAGAGTATCTTCATGATGGGTGCGGGCTTCCTATTGTTCACTGTGATGTGAAACCAAGCAATATTCTACTGGATAATGCTATGACTGCTCATGTGAGTGATTTTGGTATAGCTGAGTTTTTGGTTCGTACCATGGAAAAAATGAAGAATTCTTCAAGCTTGCCTGGGCTAAGAGGTTCTATTGGCTACATAGCACCTGGTAAGATCAATTTATATTTCATTAATTTATTTCCTTGTTCGTATACATCGATCAACATAAACCCTGCAATACCTACTTAGTTTTTTCCTTTTCCATCTATAAATGCTTCAGTTCCTATTTCTATGGCTAATAACATTTCTTTTCCTATGGATCATGGGGAAAAAACTGTAGAGTATGGAATGGGTTGCAAAGCCACAACTGCGGGAGATGTTTATAGCTTTGGAGTATTACTGCTAGAGATGCTTACAGGGAAAAGACCTACTGATGAGACTTTCAAGGAAGGTTTAAGCCTGCCATCGTTCGTTAATGAAGCATTTCCAGAAAGAATCATCGAGATTGTGGACAGTGGAATCTTGCGGAAGATGAGTAATGTAGAATCAGATCTTCCAGACCAGAGAACAATAAGGTGCGTGATCCAGTTAATTAAGGTTGCTCTGTCGTGCACGACACAGTTGCCAAAGCATCGGATTAAGATGCAACAAGTAGCTGCTGAGATTGCTTCTATTTGGCAAGTGTTTTCGAATTGGTCCCTGAGTGAGCATTAAAAGAACAAAAAAATAAATAATTCTTCTTTTTTTTTTTTTTTTGGTTGAAACAATAATTGAAGGATATATTCAAATCAATGTAAGTTGCAGTATTTAGTGCTTATTCGAAGAGTTGAACTTGTATTATAGTACTGTTGGAATAAGTTTGTCAAGAGGATGTACCATTTGGCAGTAATAAAGTATGATGAGTACCTTGTATGTACGAGGATTTTCCTCGGATAATAGTGGAAAATTACTTTGAGTTTGCCTTTTCAATACGTGCAACTATGTCCTATTTATGGCCAAAATTGCTTCAAAGAGTTCCAAGGAATTATTCTTTCACATTCCATCCCTAATACAAAAAGGAAGACATTTACAATTTGTGAAGCTAAACCACATAATATCTAATTTCTTGTTGCATGACAAATAATTTGTTATGGCTTCGTTAAACAAAATAAATCAAATCTATAAATTAATAAAGCAGGAGAACTTCTATAACAGCTACCATAGGCCATGTAAATTAGTACCCCTGTAGAGTAGCTTTCCCCAGCCAAGTCCAGCTTGGGGATACAGCACATTAATTGCTATAATCTCCTAGCCACAGTTGCCAGGCAATTTTACCAGCATTTTCCTGTTAAAAGTGTTTAAAGCTAAAACATGCCATTCAGATCAGCAGTACTTGCTGAAGTGATGACCGATTAATTTACAACTAAAGAAGCAATTTAAACCAAAGCAATCCCACAAGATCATGGGTACCTAATTGCATGTCTTACCTTTTGACAATATTTACACAGAGGTCGGCTACTTAACAGTAGCCAGATCGTAGTAAGATATTACTCTCTATTTATTAAAGAGGCCCGCTAACAACACTAAGAAGGCCATAACCTTGTCTAGACCCTGCCCTCCTCTTTGTACCCTAATTTTGAGTGCCCTAACTAAAAAGTATCCAGTTATGAACATCGATTGCCGCCGCATTGATGAGAATATGCTCTAGTTTCCACTGCAAGGTGATCACTGAAGGTCCATCGGTTTCTTTCCTTCCATAGTGCCAACAAGCCAGCCGCCCAGGCCACATCCCACCTCCTCCTCTGCTCTCCTCCCATTTGCTTTCTTGGGTTCTACAAAATATTTTCGGATCTGTACCTATTGGTCCTGGAATGTTGAGTTGGGCGGTCTTACAGTTATCACTGTATTGTTGTTTTTGAATAAATTAGTAATAGAAATCAAGGCTAATTTTAAGAAGAGATTTATATTATTCATCTAATTAAGATAAACTAGTTTATTGTAGCTTTGTTATGTTAAATGATATTTAGTGCATTAACATTTACTTTATTTTTGTAAGAAAACTTAATTAGTGTATTAATTTGAAGTTCGTATGTTATTGAATTAACTTCTAATAAAAAGCTGAAATCAATCAAGTAGGACGTAAATTTCTCATAAAAAGGAATGCATCTATCTCATGATCTTAAGTTAAAACTTCAATTCCCAAAGTGCAACGCTCTCATATCAAATAGCATGAACATAAATTTACAACATGCATTGTCTTAACATAAACATTAGTTTTTCGGAATTGCAATGCTAATGTATCATGTTAAATATGCAAATATTCATGTGCAACTGTTTGATATTCATTCAATTTTACTTATTCATGAAGAGTAAAATCACATTTTATTAGGTAACCGGTTAGGTATTTGGAATATTTCAGTGTGATATCCGAATAACGATGCCTACCTAAATTCATCTATGCGCTACCCAAATAATGGCGCTACATAACCCAGCTATCGACTACCTGTATAATTGTTCCTACAAAGTCCATCTATGCGCTAGCCGAATATTGGGTCTGAAACTCAGATTTTTTTTATTTATAAAAGCTTGTCTTGTACTAAAAAAATTGATAAAAAAAAATAATTTGTCAAAAAAATTACACTAAAGTAATATAATATAAACATTCAAAATGTATAGTCATGACAATTGGGTTGGAACGAAATACAATTTTAGGACCAATAATTGAGCCCAGATATAAAATGGTCAAGGTTCACCATAAACCACTAGAAATTTTAAAATTTCCTGTAGTTAAAAAACTCCCCTTCAATTTATGGACGTTCTTGTGGCTTTGGAAGGAAATCAGACTGTTCTAGAATGAGATCTTCTCATGCACGATTCTGCAAATCTGGCATAAATTTGCATGTCTGCGACTAGGCCTGCTAAATGGACAGGACGGCCCGTGGACAAACGGGCCGAGTAGCTAGTTAATTATTGAATGCTGGACGAGCTGTGGTCCGAACAGAGCCCATAATTCGGTTCAATTTCAAATTATATTTTTCATGTGAATTGGATCTGGACGATTACCGAACAGCCCGTTAAGCAGCTCATTCTTGTCCGTTGAGTTGTCCATGGACAAGTCCATTTGAGCAGCGATCGATCTCATACGAGATTTTAAATATCTAATACGAGAAGTTGTGTTGTTGTATTTTGCACCTTTTTTTACTAGGTTTTGTTTTGTACAAAATTTGTAATATTGTTGATACAAAATTTGTAATATTGTTGATAAGTTGAGATTTTAAATATCCATATGTTGTCCATACAAAGATCTGTTTATTGTCCATATTTTGGCCCTGTTGGCTGAAATTGATGTTTTACGAACTGAGTAAGTAATGATCATGGACAATTTCTGAACAAAATTGGACGAACTGATAATGGACAAAAGCTCTTTATATTTGGGCCGATCATAGACTGGACACTTCATATTTAAATTTTGAACAGGGCTGAGTATGAACTGAAGCACGCCCTCTCATTAGTAGCCTTATCTGTGACCCGTCACGAGAATCTTGCGGCCCGCCATTTGTTATATTGTGGCGCCTTCCTTATCTGAAATCTAGGTTTTGGACTTATTGCGGCCTGCTAAACCCTTAGTCTGGAGCTTAAGTTGATTTCTTCTGTCTTCAGCCTGATGGCGGACCGCCAAGAGAGAGTTTTGGCCCACATGGAGAGTAAATAGGCCATCTTTTCATCGTTTTCCTACAATAAATCTAATTCTAGGTAGTAACTTGAACTTTAAAGAAATCTAAGACTAAATTTAGGTTAATGACACTAAAATACAAGAAATATTGGTATAGTTTTAGATACGAAACCTTAGCCAAATGTGTATTTGATTGTGCCTTATCATAATCTTCCAAGGTAAAGTAGTAAATTTCTCCAAAAAAGGTACCGTTGATAATATTTCCTCAAATTGATGTTGAGGAATAATGGTAGGTTCACAAGTTGTCTTAACTCTTTGACAACACGCACGTCCGCACTACCTTCATTGTCACGAGCAACCCTAGATTAGAGAAGAATTGGGTCGGACAAATTGCTGATGAAGTCACAATTTCGAGTATGGCTAGTATGACATCAGTGTCATTTCAGCCTATATAACACCAACTCCAAAACCTATCGAATTGACTTCAAACAGTGAATCCAATCCGTTCAAACTGATATATTTCAGTAGTTGTGCGTTTACATGCAAAATTTATAATTTTTTGAATTTATTTAGTATCAAGTCAAGCGGTCAAATGTGTGAGTTTTTAAGTTAATTTTAATGCATTCATTTTTTAACATTTTTTACCGCTTGATTTGATACTAAAATAACTAGAAAATATAAAAATTTTGCATGTAAACACATCACTAATAAAGTAAATCGGTTTGAACGGTTTGGATTAGTCGTTTGAAGTATATCCAATAAATTTTGAAGTTGATGCCATACTAGCCGGACTCTATTATAAAATACTCAAGTAGTAGTACTCTTCAAGCATTATTTGAAGAACGTTATACATCTAACAGTTCATAGTTACAAAATATTATTTAACTTTCTAATGCATGACTTCTATCATTTATTTACTAACTTTTTTTATTACAACTATTTTTGCAATTTCAGTTAATAAAGATGTCGCACGCATTCTAGTAGTCATGCCACTAGTTATAAATAGTTGGCTTGATTAAATAGATTTCAAAATTACTCACAAAATTTCTGAATTTTACAGAATTTATGAATTAGTAATTATTATTGAATTAATTTTCCAAATTATTAAACATAAGTGATGGTTCTTCTCAATTTATAACAACAATTTATGTGAGGAAGGAAATATACATATTTGTTTCGTATCTACATGTCAATAATATTTTTCTAATTTAGGGAAACCCTTTTGAGTAAATTATTTAACAAGTATTTATGCAACCACTAACTGTTTTTAGATCTTTGGGAAATACATGTCTAGCACAATTTCGTAAAATACAGAGTATATGACTTGCTTTTCTCTCCAACAATAGTGCATGCAGAAAAAGCTAACTATATACTAATTAGTTTTTTAAAATTATGTATACTAATTAATTACTAGAAATAATGTGTTAGCGTAGTATTATTATTTTATTCTGACAATATATTAGTAGACTAAAACACATGTAATGCGCAGATAATTGCTTGTAATAACAAATTTTTTTTGAGATAACTTGTAATAACAAAATTGATGGACAGAACAGCTAATCAATATAAGTAATGAAACAAACTTTGGAAACCTAACTAGTAGATTACATATTGTTTTGTTGGAGAACAAATTTCTAATCACTCAAAAGCCCATTGATTTTCACGGCGAATCTCCTCTTCCTCCTCCGGAGTGAAATCATTTTCTATGTTGAAGATCCAACGAATCTCCTCAGGATTCTTCCCCTTTATCATGTTGGCCATTTTTGGCATGCCAGATTCAGTAGCTCCTTGATATCTAGATAATTAGCCGCCAAGATGATTTCGTAAAGCCTATCCAGATCAATATCAATGAAGTTCTCATCCCACTTCTTGAGTTCCTCCTCTGATTTAATTTCTCTTCAAAACCTCTAGCGGGAGGGATGAAGTTACGATAATGACTTGAAAGATTTATTGGTATACTGGTCATAAAAATATATAAAAATTATGAAGTTACGATTATGAAATGGGGGAAAATAAAAATATTAAAAATGAAGTTACGATTGTGACTTGAAATATTTATCGGTATACAGGTCATAAAAATATGTGGTATAATTTAAATACATTTACTTTTTCCGCAAAATATGGTACTAATATTGTCAATATTAGCATTTTTTTTAAGAAATGAAAGATTTTTATGGTATTCATATTGTTTGATATTAAATACCTTTTAATTTCACCTACATTAATAGCTATAATCTCCTAGCCACAGTTGCCCAGCAATTTTACCAGCATTTTCCTGTTAAAAGTGTTTAAAGCTAAAACATGCCATTCAGATCAGCAGTACTTGCTGAAGTGATGACCGATTAATTTACAACTAAAGAAGCAATTTAAACCAAAGCAATCCCACAAGATCACGAGTACCTAATTGCATATGTCTTACCTTTTGACAATATATACTGAACTAGACTTCAGATGTCTCGAGCATGGCTCTGAAAATCGGGATCGGAATTGGTCACTTAACCGTGAAATCGGAATCGGAAAAATCAGCCTAAATCGGCCGAATCAAATCGGAAACTTAGACTTTTTTTGGTAGAAACTTGTTTGGTACTAAAAAAAAATAATTTGTCAAAAAAATTTGTGAGGACAATTAAAGAATTACACTGAAATAATCCACTAATATAATCATTCTTCAAATTTTTCAATCCACGATAGTTAACTGTTTAAATATAAATAATACTCATCATAATTAAATTCTTCAAATTTTGCAACATGCATTGTCTTAACATAAACATTAGTTTTTCGGAATTGCAATGCTAATGTATCATGTTAAATATGCAAATATTCATGTGCAACTGTTTGATATTCATTCAATTTTACTTATTCATGAAGAGTAAAATCACATTTTATTAGGTAACCGGTTAGGTATTTGGAATATTTCAGTGTGATATCCGAATAACGATGCCTACCTAAATTCATCTATGCGCTACCCAAATAATGGCGCTACATAACCCAGCTATCGACTACCTGTATAATTGTTCCTACAAAGTCCATCTATGCGCTAGCCGAATATTGGGTCTGAAACTCAGATTTTTTTTATTTATAAAAGCTTGTCTTGTACTAAAAAAATTGATAAAAAAAAATAATTTGTCAAAAAAATTACACTAAAGTAATATAATATAAACATTCAAAATGTATAGTCATGACAACTGGGTTGGAACGAAATACAATTTTAGGACCAAAATTGAGCCCAGATATAAAATGGTCAAGGTTCACCATAAACAACTAGAAATTTTGAAAAATTTCTGTAGTTAAAAAACTCCCCTTCAATTTATGGACGTTCTTGTGGCTTTGGAAGGAAATCAGACTGTTCTAGATTGAGATCTTATCACGATTCTGCATATCTGGCAGAAATTTGCATGTCTGCAACTAGGCCTGCTAAATGGACAGGACGGCCCGTGGACAGACGGGCCGAGTAGTTAATTATTGAATGTTGGACGAGCTGTGTGGTCCGAACAAAGCCCATAGTTTGGTTTAATTTCAAATTATATTTTTCATGTGAATTGGATCTGGACGATTACCGAACAGCCCGTTAAGCAGCACATTCTTGTCCGTTGAGTTGTCCATTGAGTTGTCCATGGACAAGTCCATTTGAGCAGCAATCGATCTCATACGAGATTTTAAATATCTAATACGAGAAGTTGTATTGTTGTATTTTGCACCTTTTTTTACTAGGTTTTGTTTTGTACAAAATTTGTAATGTTGTTGATAAGTTGACTTGGCTATTGTCCATATGTTGTCCATACAAAGATCTGTTTATTGTCCATATTTTGGCCCTGTTGGCTGAAATGGATGTTTTCCGAACTGAGTAAGTAATGATCATGGACAATTTCTAAACAAAATTGGACGAACTGATCATGGACAAAAGCTCTTCATATTTGGGCCTATTATGGACTCGACACTTTATATTTAAATTTTGAACAGGGCTGAGTATGAACTGAACCCGCTCATTAGCAACCCTATCTGTGACCCGTCACGAGAATCTTGCGGCCCGCCATTTGTTATATTGTGGCGCCTTCCTTATCTGAAATCTAGGTTTTGGACTTATTGCGGCCTGCTAAACCCTTAGTCTGGAGCTTAAGTTGATTTCTTCTGTCTTCAGCCTGATGGCGGACCGCCAAGAGAGAGTTTTGGCCCACATGGAGAGTAAATAGGCCATCTTTTCATCGTTTTCCTACAATAAATCTAATTCTAGGTAGTAACTTGAACTTTAAAGAAATCTAAGACTAAATTTAGGTTAATGACACTAAAATACAAGAAATATTGGTATAGTTTTAGATACGAAACCTTAGCCAAATGTGTATTTGATTGTGGCTTATCATAATCTTCCAAGGTAAAGTAGTAAATCTCTCCAAAAAAGGTACCGGTTGATAATATTTCCTCAAATTGATGTTGAGGAATGGTAGGTTCACAAGTTGCCTTAACTCTTTGACAACACGCACGTCCGCACTACCTTCTTTGTCACGAGCAACTCTAGATTAGAGAAGAATTGGGTCGGACAAATTGCTGATGAAGTCACAATTTCGAGTATGGCTAGTATGACATCAATGTCATTTCAGCCTATATAACACCAACTCCAAAATCTATCGAATTGACTTCAAACAGTGAATCCAAACCGTTCAAACCGATATATTTCAATAGTTGTGCGTTTACATGCAAAATTTATAATTTTTCGAATTTATTTAGTATCAAGTCAAGCGGTCAAATGTGTGAGTTTTTAAGTTAATGTTAATGCATTCATTTTTTAACATTTTTTACCGCTTGATTTGATACTAAAATAACTAGAAAATATAAATTTTTTGCATGTAAATGCATCACTAATGAAGTAAATCGGTTTGAACGGTTTGGATTAGTCGTTTGAAGTATATCCAATTAATTTTGTAGTTGATGTCATACTAGCCGGACTCTATTATAAAATACTCAAGTAGTAGTACTCTTCAAGCATTATTTGAAGAACGTTATACATCTAACAGTTCATAGTTACAAAATATTATTTAACTTTCTAATGCATGACTTCTATCATTTATTTACTAACTTTTTTTATTACAACTATTTTTGCAATTTCAGTTAATAAAGATGTCGCACGCATTCTAGTAGTCATGCCACTAGTTATAAATAGTTGGCTTGATTAAATAGATTTCAAAATTACTCACAAAATTTCTGAATTTTACAGAATTTATGAATTATTAATTATTATTGAATTAATTTTCCAAATTATTAAACATAAGTGATGCTTCTTCTCAATTTATAACAACAATTTATGTGAGGAAGGAAATATACATATTTGTTTCGTATCTACATGTCAATATTTTAATTTAAATGGTATATGAAAAACAATTATTTCTGTAAACATCTATAAAACAAGGAAAGAGGAAAACCGTTCTATTGTGGCATATGCCATATAAATAAAAGATAATTATATTCGATTGAATCAATAATATTTTTCTAATTTAGGGAAACCCTTTTGAGTAAATTATTTAACAAGTATTTATGTAACCACTAACTGTTTTTAGATCTTTGGAAATACATGTCTAGCACAATGTCGTAAAATACATAGTATATGACTTGCTTTTCTCTCCAACAATAGTGCATGCAGAAAAAGCTAACTATATACTAATTAGTTTTTTAAAATTATGTATACTAATTAATTACTAGGAATAATGTGTTAGCGTAGTATTATTATTTTATTCTGACAATATATTAGTAGACTAAAAACACATGTAATGCGCAGATAATTGCTTGTAATAACAAAATTGATGGACACAACAGCTAATCAATATAATTAATGAAACAAACTTTCGAAACCTAACTAGTAGATTACATATTGTTTTGTTGGAGAACAAATTTCTAATCACTCAAAAGCCCATTGATTTTCACGGCGAATCTCCTCTTCCTCCTCCGGAGTGAAATCATTTTCTATGTTGAAGATCCAACGAATCTCCTCAGGATTCTTCCCCTTTATCATGTTGGCCATTTTTGGCATGCCAGATTCAGTAGCTCCTTGATATCTAGATAATTAGCCGCCAAGATGATTTCGTAAAGCCTATCCAGATCAATATCAATGAAGTTCTCATCCCACTTCTTGAGTTCCTCCTCTGATTTATGCGGATTGCAATCCAGTAGCTAGAGTTTCCTCCCCGGTGACATGTTTCTTGCAACACTCAATCACAATCGAGAGGATCTTGGCACTGACGTTGGGTACCGGGATGATGCCCTCAGTGTAATTGTCTTCTATAATGTGGCGGATTGATTGAGACATAAGAGCTATTGTCTTGGAAACCATAAAGTATTCTCCGTCGAAGCTCCTTAGCGTGACCATCTTCTCAGCTTCATTGTTTGCCATGTTTTTTTATTGGAAACAAATGGGCAAATCAAACAAAGGGTCAGAATACGAGCTTGAGAGAGATGAGGGAGACAAAACTTGGGATTTTAAAAGCAACATATACCCTTTGACCTCAAACTATTATGATCTTAAATAGGAAACGAAAGAGCAACCACATGTTCTATATTTAAACAGATCATTTTTGTACTCATGAGTCATGTCTATATTTGAATTTGTTCTTTAATAAGTAACACTTTAATGTAACCTTTCGTTTTTTAAGCTTCTTTCTTTGAGCCGCAATTTATTTTTAAAGAGCTATTTTGAGTGCACATATTGTAATTTATACCAAATTTCCATCAATAAATAATGTCCCTTTTAATTAGATCCATACTCATAATACAATTATCAACGGAAACATATAACACAATGGTTAAAGATAGTATAACTCTTTAAGTATGTAAAATGACATCTATATAATTAGAATTATTGTGGCTGTGATCTACTTATATATACGAAATTGACCAAAAAAAAGTTCACAATCCTTTTATATTAGACAAGTTTTACTATCATTATACCAATTTTTATGTCACAATATAGACAGATTTGACAATTTAACATGTTAATTCAAAAAATATAGATCATGAGATTATCATTTTTATTAGTATAAAAATATTGAATAACTGTGTACAATCATATTATTTGGATTACGTATCCATATATGTTAATGGGTTTCTGTAGCAAAAAATATCATCCTAATTAAGCTATGTAATAAATATTTGTCTTGTGACCTAAAGGTAGATTAGAACATGTTAAAATAATATTTTCAAGTTATTGGAATTTTGTGTAATTGTCTTTCTTTTATTAATGTGACAATGTACTTTAATTAAAATTGGTCAATAAATGTAGATTAAAACATAACAGATGCTCTTTTTTTTTTGGCTAAATAGTATAATTGCATCTTAAAACATGGATAATAGAGTTTGAAAATTTATAATACATCTTTTAAATAAATATCTCTACTTCCTTAACATTGTAATTATTATGCAGATCGAATCACCTAACCGGAATGTGCTCCCATTCCACTGAGAATTAAACAGAGAACAAGAAATATGGTACAGAAATGAGGGTTGGCTTTATGTTTACTCGCCATTTTTCTCTTCAAAACCTCTAGCGGATGAAGTTACGATTATGACTTGAAAGATTTATTGGTATACTGGTCATAAAAATATATAAAAATTATGAAGTTACGATTATGAAATGGGGGAAAATAAAATATTAAAAATTAAGGTACGATTATGACTTAAAATATTTATCGGTATACACAGTACAGGTCATAAAAATATGTGGTATAATTTAAATACATTTACTTTTTCCCGCAAAATATGGTACTAATATTGTTAATATATTAGCATTTTTTCGAAGGTGTATCACGGGTTAAATATCCCGACGTTGTACTCAGCAATGTATTTGGAAAAAAATATTATTTTTTTAGATCTATCATATGAGTAGAACTAGGGTGCTCCTAAGCTCACCAAGCCCTTCGTGAGCGCGACTCTAAAACCTATCGAATTGACTTCAAACGACATTTTCAAACCGTTAGATGTTCAATCTATATTAAAATGTGCTTGGAGACCAAATTTTACATTTTTTGGAATTTTTTTACTATTTATTAAGATGGTTTGAAAATCGCTGTTTCTATTAAAATTCTGCACCGGAAAACAGCGATTTTCAAACCATCTTAGTAAATAGTAAAAAAAATTCCGAAAAATGTAAAATTTGGTCTCCAAGCACATTTTAATATAGATTGAACATCTAACGGTTTGAAAATGTCGTTTGAAGTCAATTTGATAGGTTTTAGAGTCGCGCTCACGGAAGGGCTTGGTGAGCTTAGGAGCACCCTAGTTCTACTCCTACCATATTCTGAAAGCATTTACAAGTTTGACATTGCCTTCATGTAATGTAATACCGACAAAAATATTTCGACAGTTTGATAGGATTCATGATAGGATTACTGTTGAACATTGTGGGAAAAACGAAATATGAGATCTTAGTAGCGTAGCAGGACTTAAACTTAATGAACACAATTTCTTACAATTTTACCAACTAAACTTCAGAAATAAATTCTAAATTTATGATATAAATATAAAACAATATTCTTTAAAGATAATTAGCAAGTCAAGAAAACAACAAATATTTTACACAAAAATATTGTACTATTTTTAAAAAAATCAATCAGTTAATATTAAATAGCTAGAAATACACAAAAATACGAATTTCAAATTAGTAAAAGACCGAAAATATTTTTTCTCGTATAATACATCAGTTAAAATAATATACTTTGATAAATACAAAATTATATAGATAAACCAATAAGGAGGAACACATTTCCCAATCAAGAAAGCAGATTATATACTTTTTTTAATATTATATGATGCACTATTAAAATACAAACAACAGATATCATTTCAAAACCAATGCAATTATATATATCTGGAGGGTAATATAAAAAAAAAGAATGATTATTTAAATGGTTAAAAAAACTTATTCAATATTGTGCTCATTTTGTAGGTAAAAGCGAGACAGGCATTCTGAAAAAAAAAATATATATATATACACACACACACACACACACACGTTTTAAACTAATAGACACAAAGAGATATACACGTTTAAATTAAATAAATAAATATCCATTATAAAATTCTGTAATTTATATATTTCTAAGGGCCTCGAAAAGTTTAGCACTTTTTCGCAATTTAAAAATTGTAGAAATTGGTATTATGAAAACTGTGCTATTTTCGGTGTGGCTAATGCGGGGTTAACTAATAATTATGTTCAACACGGATAACTATACGTTCTCCACCACAACCGATCCTTCTGGATATTCGGTGTTTCGTTTACCGACGCAAAAAAAGTGTGTGGGCCCCGCAGGCTTTAAATTATATTGACGCTACTTCGTATCCTACTCTCTCCTTTCTTCTGATCATATGCGACAGTAACCTAACTGATCATATGCGACAGTAACCTAACTATTTTATGTAGCGAGAAAATCGTGTTACTCGACCGTGACACATTTAGCTACACAGTTCAGGCTGCCAAAGATCCTAGTAAGGAAAATCGGAGAAAATCTGAAAGAAATCGAAAGAATATGTTGGTGGAGTAGTCTCGGGAGATTATACAGAATGAGGCTACGGTGCCATGCATAGCACCAATGAGTCCGTACTACGGTTTAAAATTGACTTTTAAATTTTAACGGTTGATCCGAATCGTTTAACATGATTATAAAATGAATATGTACTTACAAATTAAATTTTACATTTTTCAAATCTTTTTACTATTTGTTTCAAAAATCACTTGATCTGAATATTCTTGACCATCCAAAAACAGCCTATCTAAAAAAATATTAAAAATTTTCGAAAAAATGTAAAATTTGATTTGCAAGATACATATTAATTTTATAATCATGTTGACGGTTCGGATGGACCGTTAGAATTTTAAAAAGTTAAATTTTGAGCCGTAGCACGGACCCAATCCGTGCTATGCATAGCACCGTAGCCTCACTCGATTATATATATTATATAGCAGGTAATAAATTTAAAATTATTGAAAAGGGACCGTTGGAGGGTGAATTGCTAGTGACTCGTCCTAATTGATTGCAATGCTTACAGACATTTGAAGAGGGTCAACACTATTCCAGCTCTGACTGAAAACAATGACAGTGGGCCCCCCTCACAGTCATGGAGCGGTGTGCCTATGATATGAGGACCAGCCAAAGCTATTTGCACTTCATGAGGTGTTCGATACAATTAATGCCTTAATTAGAGAGCATTACATATCCCTGATACACAATTTCAGATCGGATTCCTTTGATGTCTGTAACTTAATTACTGTCTAGTCACATTGCCCTTTTCCAGGTTAGCTGGGGCAACATTCATGGTGAAGTTGTAATTTTGTTTTTAAAAAATAAAAATGTCAGAATTTTAATGAGATAACATTCGAAGGGCCGATTCTGCCTTATCTTCTATGCCTATATGCTCTCTCTATTTTCCAATTGCCTAAAACGGTTCTCCAGAGATTGGACAAAGCTAGACGAAAATTTCTTTGGCAAGGTTATGGCCTTCGTGCTCATAAATATCACCTTGTTAATTGAGCCTCAGGTTTGTCTTCCCAAAAAGCAAGATGGTTTTAGGGGTTTTAGATTTAGGTTTTAATGAACACAGCCTTATTGGGGAAATGGAGATGGAAATTTAAGGACCCTTGCTGTTTTGGTCTATGGAAAGCAGCCATTACACTCAACTATTTCTCAGACCACCCTCTTCCATCCTTTTCTCCTTTCTGGCATGCTGTTACTTCCACTCCTCTAGTTATGATCGGGG
The DNA here is from genome assembly GCA_025461045.1 of Carex parvula. NCBI lineage: Eukaryota > Viridiplantae > Streptophyta > Magnoliopsida > Poales > Cyperaceae > Carex > Carex parvula. Next base: position 737,724 of record JAJGRW010000522.1, on the reverse strand, counting down.
CATTAAATACCATGCAGGCCCCTCCAGTCCTGTACAATTCTGGAATGATATTTGGATGGGGGATTGTTCTTTGGCCTCTCTTTACCCTTTCCTGTTTGCAATTGTAGCACTCCTACTATATCTTTGCCTGAGGTCATTGCATCGCAAGGACATAGTATTCAATTCTTTCGAACTCTCACAGGGGTACTAAAATATGAATGGTTAGAGGTGTTAAACCTCATCTCTCATTTTTGCAACGGCCCCTTCCCAGGAAGCATATCACATGGTTATGGGACTCCACAGGGAATTCTCTGTTAAATCCTTATATCATTTTCTTAGTGTTTGGGGCTGTACTGAATTGTATGCATTGGAATGGTGGCAACTGCCCACTACCCCCAAAAATTAGGGTTTTCATGTGGTTGGTTGCAACATAACAAATTCTGACCAAAGATAATTTAGCTCTAAAAGGTTGGATTGGAGACCTCACATGCCATTTTTGCTCAGAACCAGAATTGTTAATCATTTGTTTTTGAATGCTCCAAAGCTCGACAAGTTCTCTTCTGGCTTGGAGATTGTCAACACTTTCTTCATGAATGGGCTTCCTTCCAGGAAGTACTCTACTTTGGATTTGCTCTGCCATTAAAATCAAAACAGTGTTTTCTGGTATCCATTAGGCCTTTGCATGGACTATCTGGACTCTCCGAAATAACATT
>JAJGRW010000522.1:620679-731743 GCA_025461045.1 Carex parvula | reverse complement strand
GCTAAAGATAGCATAAGTTTATGTAACATGACATCTATATAATTAGAATTATGTGGCTGTGATCTACACATATATACGAAATTGACCAAAAAAAAGTTCACAATCCTTTTATATTAGACAAGTTTTACTATCATTATACCAATTTTTAATGTCACAATTAATATAGACAGATTTGACAATTTAACATGTTAATTCAAAAAATATAGATCATGAGATTATCATTTTTATTAGTATAAAAATATTGAATAACTGTGTACAATCATATTATTTGGATTACGTATCCATATATGTTAATGGGTTTCTGTAGCAAAAAATATCATCCTAATTAAGCTATGTAATAAATATTTGTCTTGTGACCTAAAGGTAGATTAGAACATGTTAAAATAATATTTTCAAGTTATTGGAATTTTGTGTAATTGTCTTTCTTTTATTAATGTGACAATGTACTTTAATTAAAATTGGTCAATAAATGTAGATTAAAACATAACAGATGCTCTTTTTTTTGGCTAAAGATAATATTGCATCTTAAAACATGGATAATAGAGTTTGAAAAATTTATAATACATCTTTTAAAATAAATTATCTCTACTTCCTTAACATTGTAATTATATGCAGATCGAATGCACCTAACCGGAATGCTGCTCCCTATTCCACAGAGAATTAAACAGAGAACCAGAAATATGGTACAGAAATGAGGGTTGGCTTTAATTATGTTTACTCGCCATTTTTCTCTTTCAAAACCTCTAGCGGATGAAGTTCCGCTTATGACTTGAAAGATTTATTGGTATACTGGTCATAAAATATATAAAAAATATGAAGTTACGATTATGGAATGGTGGGAAAATAAAATATTAAAAATGAAGGTACGATTATGAATTGAAATATTTATCGGTATACACAGGTCATAAAACATGTGTATAATTTAAATACATTTACCTTTTTCCCCGGCAAAATATGGTACTAATATGTTAATATTAGCATTTTTTCGAAGGTGTATCAACGGGTTAAATATCCCGACGTTGTACTCAGCAATGTATTGGAAAAAATATTATTTTTTTAGATCTATCATATGAGTAGAACTAGGGTGCTCCTAAGCTCACCAAGCCCTTCGTGAGGCGCGACTCTAAAACCTATCGAATTGACTTCAAACGACATTTTCAAACCGTTAGATGTTCAATCTATATTAAAATGCTGCTTGGAGACCAATTTTACATTTTTTGGAATTTTTTTACTATTTATTAAGATGGTTTGAAAATCGCTGTTTCTATTAAAATTCTTGCACCGGAAAACAGCGATTTCAAACCCATCTTAGTAAATAGTAAAAATTCCGAAAAAATGTAAAATTTGGTCTCCAAGCACATTTTAATATAGATTGAACATCTAACGGTTTTGAAATGTCGTTTTGAAGTCAATTTGATAGGTTTTAGAGTCGCGCTCACGGAAGGGCTTGGTGAGCTTAGGAGCACCCTAGTTCTACTCCTACCATATTCCTGAAAGCATTTACAAGTTTGGACATTGCCTTCATGTAATGTAATACCGACAAAAATATTTCCGACAGTTTGATAGGATTCATGATAGGATTACTGTTGAACATTGGTGGAAAAACGAAATATGAGATTCTTAGTAGCGTAGCAGGACTTAAACTTAATGAACACAATTTCTTACAATTTTACCAACTAAACTTCAGAAATAAATTCTAAATTTTATGATATAAATATAAAACATATTCTTTAAAGATAATTAGCAAGTCAAGAAAACAAACAAATATTTTACACAAAAATATTGTACTATTTTTTAAAAAATCAATCAGTTAATATTAAATAGCTAGAAATACACAAAATACGAATTTCAAATTAGTAAAAGACCGAAAATATTTTTTCTCGTATAATACATCAGTTAAAATAATATACTTTGATAAATACAAAATTATATAGATAAACCCAATAGGAGGAACACATTTCCCAATCAAGAAAGCAGATTATATACTTTTTTTTAATATTATATGATGCACTATTAAAATACAACAACAGATATCATTTCAAAACCAATGCAATTATATATATCTGGAGGGTAATATAAAAAAAAGAATGATTATTTAAATGGTTAAAAAAACTTATTCAATATTGTGCTCATTTTATAGGTAAAAGCGAGACAGGCACTCTGAAAAACAAAAAATATATATATATACTATATATATATAATATACACACACCCCCACACACACGTTTTAAACTAATAGACACAAAGAGATATACACGTTTAAATTAAATAAATACATATCCATTATAAAATTCTGTAATTTATCTATTTAAGGGCCCTCGAAAAAGTTTAGCACTTGTTCGCAATTTAAAATTGTAGAAATTGGTATTATGAAAACTGTGCTATTTTCGGTGTGGCTAATGCGGGGTTAACTAATAATTATGTTCAACAAGGATATCTATACGTTCTCCACCACAAACGATCTTTCCGGATATTCTGTCTTTATCTTCTGCGTGATGCATTTACCGACGCACAAAAGAGTGTGTGGGCCCCGCAGGCTTTAAATTATATTGACGGTACTTTCGTATCCTACTCTCTCCTTCTTTTGTTCATATGCGACAGTAACCTAACTATTTTATGTAGCGAGAAAATCGTGTTACTCGACCGTGACACATTTAGCTACACAGTTCAGGCTACCAAAGATCCTAGTAAGGAAAATCGGAGAAAATCTGAAAGAAATCGAAAGAATATGTTGGTGGAGTAGTCTCGGGAGATTATACAGAATGAGGCTACGGTGCCATGCATAGCACCAATTGAGTCCGTACTACGGTTTAAAATTTGACTTTTTAAAATTTTAACGGTTGATCCGAATCGTTTAACATGATTATAAAATGAATATGTACTTACAAATTAAATTTTACATTTTTTCAAATCTTTTTACTATTTTTTCAAAAATCACTTGATCTGAATATTCTTGACCATCCAAAAACAGCCTATCTAAAAAAATATTAAAAATTTTCGAAAAAATGTAAAATTTGATTTGCAAGTACATATTAATTTTATAATCATGTTGAAGGTTCGGATGGACCGTTAGAATTTTAAAAAGTTAAATTTTGAGCCGTAGCACGGACCCAATCCGTGCTATGCATAGCACCGTAGCCTCACTCGATTATATATATTATATAGCAGGTAATAAATTTAAAATTATTGAAAAGGGACCGTTGGAGGGTGAATTGCTAGTGACTCGTCCTAATTGATTGCAATGCTTACAGACATTTGAAGAGGGTCAACACTATTCCAGCTCTGACTGAAAACAATGACAGTGGGCCCCCCTTCACAGTCATGGAGCGGTGTGCCTATGATATGAGGACCAGCCAAAGCTATTTGCACTTCATGAGGTGTTCGATACAATTAATGCCTTAATTAGAGAGCATTACATATCCCTGATACACAATTTCAGATCGGATTCCTTTGATGTCTGTAAACTTAATTACTGTCTAGTCACATTGCCCTTTTCCAGGTTAGCTGGGGCAACATTCATGGTGAAGTTGTTAATTTTGTTTTTAAAAAATAAAAATGTCAGAATTTTAATGAGATAACATTCGAAGGCCGATTCTGCCTTATCTTCTATTGCCTTATATGCTCTCTCTATTTTCCAATTGCCTAAAACGGTTCTCCAGAGATTGGACAAAGCTAGACGAAAATTTCTTTGGCAAGGTTATGGCCTTCGTGCTCATAAATATCACCTTGTTAATTGAGCTCAGGTTTGTCTTCCCAAAAAGCAAGATGGTTTTAGGGGTTTTAGATTTAGGTTTAATGAACACAGCCTTATTGGGGAAATGGAGATGGAAATTTAAGGACCCTTGCTGTTTTGGTCTATGGAAAGCAGCCATTACACTCAACTATTTCTCAGACCACCCTCTTCCATCCTTTTCTCCTTTCTGGCATGCTGTTACTTCCAACTCCTCTAGTTATGATCGGGGCATTAAATACCATGCAGGCCCCTCCAGTCCTGTACAATTCTGGAATGATATTTGGATGGGGGATTGTTCTTTGGCCTCTCTTTACCCTTTCCTGTTTGCAATTTGTAGCACTCCTACTATATCTTTGCCTGAGGTCATTGCATCGCAAGGACATAGTATTCAATTCTTTCGAACTCTCACAGGGGTACTAAAATATGAATGGTTAGAGGTGTTAAACATCATCTCCACTTTTGCAACGGCCCCTTCCCAGGAACATATCACATGGTTATGGGACTCCACAGGGAAGTTCTCTGTTAAATCCTTATATCATTTTCTTAGTTTTGGGGGCTGTACTGAATTGTATGCATTGGAATGGTGGCAACTGCCACTACCCCCAAAAATTAGGGTTTTCATGTGGTTGGTGCAACATAACAAAATTCTGACCAAAGATAATTTAGCTCTAAAAGGTTGGATTGGAGACCTCACATGCCATTTTTGCTCAGAACCAGAATCTGTTAATCATTTGTTTTTTGAATGCTCCAAAGCTCGACAAGTTCTCTTCTGGCTTGGAGATTGTCAACACTTTCTTCATGAATGGGCTTCCTTCCAGGAAGTACTCTACTTTGGATTTGCTCTGCCATTAAAATCAAAACAGTGTTTTCTGGTATCCATTAGTGCCTTTGCATGGACTATCTGGACTCTCCGAAATAACATTTGTTTTAATCATTCTTCATCTGATTTTGTTCGATCCATAGTGCATAACATTGTTCACCTCGTTCTTTATTGGACAGGGGGAGCTGCAGAGCCTCATGCTACGGAAGAGAATGCTTGGCTCCCGAAGTCCTTGGAGGAAATGCCGTTGCAAGAGTTACAACCTACCACTGAGCGTCAGATAGTTTCCCGCTCTCTTTGAAATCTATTTTAATATACTTTAGTAGGCAGCTGGTCTGATCTATCGCTCTATATTGGTAGCTTTTTGTTGTGCCGACTTATGGCCTTATATCTCTCTTTGTTTTTGTGGTTGCTTTTGGTATACTTTTGGTTATTTTGTAACTTACTTGGTTTCTATATGAAACGGGCCTAGAGCCTTATTTTCAAAAAAAAAAACATTCGAAGGCCGATTCAGTCCATTATTTTGTGATGATAAAATATTTTCAACCAAATTCCTACATGAGGAGGCATCTACTTACAACATTCGTAAGTTACAACATCTTACAACAATTCGGTTTTGTGATTTTCAAAGTCCAAACAGTCGATCCAAATCATTCAGCATGATCTCTATATTAAAATGTGCTTGGAGATCAAATTTTATATTTTTTTGAATTTTTTTACTATTTAGTAAGTATTTTACAAAACTGTTGTTTTTCAGTGATCCAGATTTGTCTAAAAATAAAAGTTTTGTAAAATACTTAATAAATAGTAAAAAATTCAAAAAAAAAAATGTAAAATTTGATCTACAAGCACATATAAATATAGAGATCATGTTGAACTGTTTGGATTGACTGTTTGGACATTAAAAATCACAAAACTGAATTGTTGTAAGATGTTATAACTTACAAATGTTGTAAGTGGCTCTCTCCTCTTCCTACATATATTCAAGACCTTGCAATGATTCAATAACACAAATGATGAAGTATTATAATGCATGACTCTCAAAAATCATGACTTCAAATTTCAAACGACAGTTCGGTGATAATGAAAATGCAATTACATTTGTTGATTAATCTTTCTTTCTCTGTACTCCATAGATAGTACTATATATATGAGCTTATATATATATATAGGAAACAAAGGTGCAAAAGCTGAGTTTTAAAGGTTGAATTTCGTTTAGTTAATTATTTAGAATTGTGGATGTTCCATCAGTGCTAGCTGCAAGTCCCAATTGCAAATAAAAAACTTATCCAAATTAATTACTACAATAATATATATATAGTCAAAGTTTCATCTTATTACTTTATTTATTAAGACAAGCAACACTTTGTGACTAGATACAGGAAAACAGATTCTGCAGATATACATTTTGCTCTTATTTATATATAGTCCTACCTACCAGGGACGGAGGAAACTTACATGCATAATGACTTATTTTTGGAACAAATGGAGACTCAAATAATCATGCATAATATATAATGACTTATTTTTGGAACAAATGAAGAAATGTCAAATTTTTAATGAGATAACATTTGAAGGCCAATTAATTCATTCCATTATATTATATATTATATGTGTAATTAATGATAACATGTTTTCATTCAAATGTCAAAATTCAAGACCTTGCAATAACTCAATAGCACAAATGGATGAAGTATTATACATAATGCATGACTTCAAATTTCACATGACAGTTCGGTCATAGTGAAAACGAGATTACATTTCTTGATTAATTTTTCTTTCTCTGTACTCCATAGACAATACTATGAGCTTAAATATAAGAGACATGCAAGGTGCAACGGCTGAGTTTTAATGATTCAATTTCGCTTAGTTAATTATTAAAAAATTTAAAAGCTCCATTAATCAGTGCTTCAAATTCAGATTGGAAAGCAAAAATTTGTCCAACTTATACAGTAATAGTGAAAGTATCATCTTATTACTTTATTTATTAATACAAGCCACAGTATGTGTGTGACGGATACAAGAGAGCAGAATCTGTAGATATATATAGTCTTCACATGCAACAAAATATAGCTTGATCAATAAATAATCAAGTAATATTTATTATCTCTTTACGTACTTGACACAATGGTATCTCTCAGTGCAGCGTCGTGTATACGCACTTCCCGGTGTGACAATTGGAGAATATGGAGGCTCATGTGGGGTGACCTTTTGTGCAAAAATTGAGAGCAGTTAGTTCTTTTGAAGTACACAATTACAAGACAAATAAAAAATAATGGCATGTCCATTATTTATAGAAGTAATGAAACTATATATGTAAATACAGTGAAAACATTACATCGATCCATTCACCGTGAAAACATAAAAGAAGAAAATCATACTGCCAAACCTAATTACTAACTAATTTTGATTCATGAGTTTACTAATTGAGCCCATGTGTTTTCCAACCAAGAATGAAAAAAAATTTAATAACCAAGGACTTTGAGCTTTGGTTCGGAAGCATTACCGGGTTTTGTGGATTCACAGGTACATAGGAATGTACCCCCATGCTGCTAAGAAATAAACAGAGAAGAAGCAAGATGGCACAACAGAGAGGGTTGCTTTTACATTTACTCCTCATTTTGCTCTGCAAAACCTCTATCATGGTCTCCTTCATCACTTCTACCGTATTTTATACTGTGAGCTGTATATTTTTTTTTTTGCAACTAGACCCTCTTTAAATGATTTATATTTAAATATATTGTTGTACGATTTTTTGCGAAACCCGTTTATCTGTGTTTTTTTTTTCTTTCCAGTGTGTACCCTTTTTTGTGGAGAGAATTCTCTTTTTTTTTTTTTTTGAAAGAATTCTGGAGAGAATTGTCCCTCGAATAATCATTGGACACAATCACCATAAACATTTAGTTGCAATTGAAAATAGGTACAAGGAAAATGTTGAGAAATAGAATCTAGAATCTCAAATTAATTATCATCATAGATCTAGAATTAGAGGGCTAGGATTAAATCAAAGAGTTAATAGGGACTCCTTGCATATAGTCAACAACAGGTACACTGTACATAGGTACCAACGGTACAATAACGGTAACTTAGATAACTTGTAATATATATAGCTGTCATCACAGTGAGAAAAAACATCAATAATATTTCATTCAAATAATATTTGCTCTCCTCAGAAATACAAAAGTCAACATGGTATCAGAGCAAAGCTCTCTGTGACCGAAAAATCTCACAAAGCACCTTACCAGTAAAACTGGTACATCAACAAGCAAAATCAGAAACCCATAAAACAGCAATCTAGCAACAACAAACAATGAATTCAGAGGGGCAGCACTCTAGAGAAGCTACCAATACCTCAAAACTCACCAATTCATTGCTCAACGGCCAAAATTACCTCTCTTGGGCAAGATCTGCAAAATTATCTCTCAGTGGAAGAGAGGTTTTAGATTTCATCACAGGAGAGTCAAAAAAACTCGAACCAGAAAAGACTGAGGCAACTGAGGCCGAAAAAAAGGCAGCAAAACAATGGCAATCCAAAAACGACAGAGTCATGACATGGCTCATGCAATCGATGGAACCAGGAATCTCAGACCTATTTCTTGGCCATGAAACAGCATTCGAATTGTGGGAAGGTATAAAAACCATGTATGGCCGACAAAACAATTACTCCCACATCTATCGAATAAAGCAAGAAATCCAACAAGAACAACAAGGGTCAAGGAGTAACACAGAGTACCTGGGGTCTCTTCAAAAAAAATAGCATGAGCTTCGGGTGTATCGACCCCCTATAGCAGACCCGATAGCAATACAAAGGGAAGAAGAGGACAAAATCTTCCAATACCTCGCGGGTCTCAACCCAAGTTACGATGCCGTGAAGTCACAACTCCTCTTAACAACTTCCCTTCCCTCCTTTGCCCAAATTACCAACATGGTAGAGCAAGAAGAGAGTCGTCGGCTTGCTATGGGTGGTCCTCAAGCTGGCGGCAGCGAGGGACACGAAACCCATAGCTTCGCCACAAAAAACCCCAACTTCGGCAAAAACCCTAAATTCCAAAATTACTCAAATCAACCGAATGCCAAGCGGATTGTGTGCTCTCACTGCAAAAAGGAAGGTCACCAAGCCGAGAAGTGCTACTTCCTTCACCCCCATCTCCGTCCGAAGTGGTGGGACTCAAAGCCGAGAGGGGGAGCGGGAGTAGCAGCGGACTGGAACGAAAATAAGAAAAGGGAGAAAGAGAGAGAGAGCCGCTTGGGGGTCTATCCGCTCAAACCGGGTTTAGTGCTTCAAATAACCTAACCGGCTCAAGTGAACCAAAACTCAGCTCAAATGGGCCAGACGCTGGAGGGTCAAGCGGGTCAGATCCGATGCAGCAGCTGTTTGAGCAATTCTCTGTCTGGATGAGCAAGAAAAATTCAAACAACAGTTGCGGTATTGTCTCTCACTCAAATAATTTAAATTTATACAACCAAATAATTATAGATAGTGGAGCAACCGATCATATGTTCGGAAATAAAAAAACTCTTTACTAATTTAGTCATGACCAAAAGCAATCAACATGTATTAGTAGCTAACGGTTCAAGAGTACCAATAGACGGTTTAGGTGAAATTAATGTGTGTAACAAGAAAATTAACAATGTTTTATATCTAAAAACTTTTCCCATAAATTTACTTTCGATAAAAAAATTAACTCATGATTTTAATTGTAATGCAACCTTCTCTTGCGAAAATGTTATCTTTCAGGACCGGGTAACCGGGAGGAAGATTGGGGAAGGTTTCCTTGAGAATGGGCATTACCTTTTGAATTTACAAGAATCAAATTTTTGTGCTTCCGCAAAGACCATTAATCACGACGTTTGGCACAAGAGGCTTGGGCATACGTCCGATAAGATTTTAAATAGTGCACTAGAATTACCTTTTCAAAATTGTATTAATTGCGATATATGCAAGTTGGCTAAACAAACGAAGCTTCCCTTTTTTCAATCAAATAGCAAAAGTGAAGCATTATTTGATTTAGTCCATTCCGATGTATGGGGTCCGGCCCCAATTAATTCTTATAATGGATTCAAATATTTTGTTATATTCATCGATGATTTTTCTAGAGCTACTTGGTTATATTTACTAAAATCAAAAGATGAAGTTTTCAATTGTTTTCAAGAATTTATGTCTCGTAGAAAATCAATTTGATGCAAAACTTAAAATTTTTAGATCCGATAACGGAACGGAATTTGTGAACAAAAATTTCACAACATTTTTTAATAAAAAAGGGATTATACATCAAACAACTTGCATAAACACTCCTGAACAAAACGGAGTGTCGGAAAGGAAAAATAGACATCTATTAGAAATGACTCGTGCATTGTTATTTCAAAATAATGTTCCAAAAAAATTTTGGTCGGATGTCATCCTTTGCGCTACTCATTTAATAAATAGATTGCCAAGTGTTATTTTAAAAAATAAAAGTCCAATGGAAATTCTTTATCATCGCAAAAATAATCTTGATTATTTAAGAATATTTGGTTGTGTATGCTTTGTAAAAATTAAGAGAAAAGATAAATTTGACTATATGTCAACAAAGACTATTTTCCTAGGGTACTCATCATATAAAAAGGGGTATAAGTGCTATGATCCTATTATAAAAAAATTATTTATTTCTAGAGATGTTATATTTTGTGAAGATAAGTCATATTTTAAAGAAATGGAAATGAGTGAAGCACCACATACAAACGAACGAATGAATTCAATAATACCTCGGATAGATGACCAAGTATTCACACAAGATACACACCATGAAATTGAAACAAATAATCTTGAAAGGGAAATAGACGACATTGACACTAATGAAAATGAAAGAGAAGGAAATTTAGAAGTTAGACGGTCTATAAGAACACATTTACCATCTACTCGACTTAGAGATTTTGTGACTTATAATGTGCAATATCCAATACAACACTTCATATCATATGAAAATATTTCTTCCTCTTACAATGCATTTCTTACCTCCATTGAGAAAGAACTAGAGCCGAATAGTTATCAAGAAGCCATAACCAATCCGGTATGGTGTAATGCCATGAAAGAAGAGCTAAAGGCTCTTGAAAAAAATGAAGCATGGGTAATTGTACAATTACCAAAAAGCAAAAAACCCGTTGGTTGCAAATGGGTATATAAAACCAAATATAATAGTGATGGTACCGTAGAAAGGTACAAGGCGAGATTGGTGGCCAAAGGGTATACTCAAACATATGGAATAGACTATAATGAAACCTTTGCCCCTGTAGCAAAAATGAATACCGTTAGAATTTTATTTTCTATGGCGGTAAATAATAATTGGAACTTGTACCAAATGGATGTAAAGAACGTCTTTCTTCAAGGAACACTTGAGGAAGAGGTATATATGAACATACCTCCCGGTCATAAATTGGAGAACAATTCTAATCTAGTTTGTAGGTTAAATAAATCAATCTATGGATTGAAACAATCTCCACGGGCATGGTATGGAAAACTTAGCTCTTATTTAAATTCTTGCAATTTTAAAACTAGTAATGCCGATCATTCCTTGTTCACCAAAAAGGATGAAACAAACACAACTCTTGTACTAGTATATGTAGATGATATTATAGTCACCGAAAATAACATAGAAGAAATTAAAAAAAATTAAAAGTCAATTAAAAAAAAATTTGACATCAAAGACCTTGGATACTTGAAATATTTTCTAGGAATAGAAGTAGCATATTCAAAACTAGGTCTTTTTATTTCTCAAAGAAAATATACTCTAGACCTCTTGAAGGAAACCGGTAAATTAGGTTGCAAACCGGCCTCCACTCCAATTGATAACAAATGTAAATTAAATAGTGAGGAAGGTGAACCAATAAAAGACATAAATCAATTTCAAAGGCTAGTCGGAAAGTTAATTTACCTAACGGTTACCCGTCCGGATATTTCATTTTCCGTAAGCCAAATTAGTAAGTTCATGCATTCACCGAGAACCCCACACTTAGAGGCCATAAATAGAATTTTGAGATATTTAAAGAAAAATCCCGGGAAAGGAATTTGGATGAAGAATAATAATTCTAATGCAATATGTGGCTATTCCGATGCAGATTGGGCCGGTAGCTTTGATAGAAAATCCACCACCGGTTTTTGCACATTTGTAGGCGGAAATTTAGTCACATGGAAAAGCAAGAAACAAAGTGTCGTGGCACGATCTAGCGCGGAGGCGGAGTATCGAGCCATGGCATCAACCGCAAGTGAACTAACTTGGATCAAACAACTACTCAACGACATATCGCATCGAATCCGGTGTTCCATGAGCGCACCAAACATATAGAGGTGGATTGTCACTTCATTAGAGAAAAAATCCAAGCAAAGGAAATAGAAACACCATATGTTAGAAGTGAAGATCAACTAGCGGATGTCTTCACAAAAGGCTTGGACCCGAGACCGTTTGAGAGAATTTCAAACAAGCTAGGATTGTACGATATATACATTCCAAGCTTGAGGGGGAGTGTTGAGAAATAGAATCTAGGATCTCAGATTAATTATCATCATAGATCTAGAATTAGAGGGCTAGGATTAAATCAAAGAGTTAATAGGGACTCCTTGCATATAGTCAACAATAGGTACACTGTACATAGGTACCAACGGTACAGTAACGGTAACTTAGATAACTTGTAATATATATAGCGGTCATCACAGTGAAAAAAAAGATCAATAATATTTCATTCAAATAATATTTGCTCTCCTCAGAAATACAAAAATCAACAGAAAATAATATATATATAATTCATTTTACATTTCTCTATATAAAAAAAGGTGACATCATTTGTAAACACTAAGAGAGTAGACTCTATATTTTAACTTTAGTTCACACTTATCATTTGCACTTCATTCTAAATGTCCATTAAGGGTCACATTAGATGTTCTAAAAGCAATAAAAACACTACCATTTCTGTAGGAGCGAAAAATAGGGACCAAATTAAGAGCCAAGGAGGAAATAATAAAAAAATGAAAGACCAGAAAGAAAGATTGCAATGATGAAAGGACAAAGGAGAAAGACTTGTGGTCATGAAAAGAGAGGTCAAAATTAAGGGGAAAGACTTGTGGGTACCAGATAGTGAAGCAATTTTTGGTTGTAGCTGTATTTCTTTTCAGTAAAGACTTTGACTAATTTTAGTCCTTGTAAATTCTAACAACGATTTGACCTAACTTTTGTTCCATTATAAATTTTGACTAAGTTCATTAATATTTGTATATTGTAGTTGATGCCAATAACTCAGTATTTGTGCTATAAATTATTCATGCCTTTATAATTAAATTTTGTTCCTATGGTTCAGATCGATTGAATTTTTAAGGACTGATTACAAACTTCTTGTAAGTCTTATTGGCATAAAACTCATTCTTTCATTGTATATCAGGTAGATCAAATTTGATTTTCTTTTTTAAGTATGACAGATGGAATCTTATTAATAGGATCTCAACTGTTTTTTTTTTCCTTTTCTGGAAAGTAGTGAGGTTTTAGGATCTCACTTTGTTAAATATAAATAATAAGGTTTTAAACAACGATTATCGCGTCATCGCTTTTAAGGCCCAAAAAAGCTATAGCGCAGTAATAGCTGGCAATTAAGAACTTTAATAAAAGGAAAGTAGCTGATAGCGTTATAGCTTTGAAGGTCTGAAAAAACAATAGCGTAACTATTGCGCAGCTATAGCTAGCTATTTAGAACCCTGATAAATAACAATATATAATAATTTATTGCAACTTACAAGAGTTTGAAGAAGGAATTATTGTAACCTAGCTAGACAACTAATACTCTTCAAACTTGAATTTTTTTTTTTCTCTTTTTTAGAAATGGAAGTTCATATTTGGACGAGTCAACATTGGAAAAACTCAGTGCTCACCACAGGCCACAGGCCGTAACATAATTTTTTTTTTTGCTAAATTGCCCATAGGCCGTAACATAATTCTGTTCTGGAGCACATTCTCTAGTAGAGAATGAACAAAGGAAAATCCGGCCCATGAATAAAATTTTAACAGAATGAAACTCAGGTGTTGATTCCAGCCCATATTGCATGCATACAAAAACCAGCCCTTAACTCTTGATTTCTTTAGTATCTCTGATGCCTGGAGCAGTTACTAATTTAGTATTCTTTTGAAACATAGGCCCAACCAGCAGTCTGTGGGCTTTCACGTGAGCCCAGGCCTGGCCTGATCTGTCTCTAGGCCCGGCCCGGCCTTACCTTACCCGTTACAGCGTAGGGTCGACCGGATAATGGGCTGAGCCGGGCAGGCATAGATGGGCTGATGGGCTTTTCTGCCATCCCTACTCAGGATTCGTTATGAGCACAATTTCCAAATGAAGGCCGAAATTTTTTTAGTTAGCACATTTAAAAAAAAAAAAAAAATTTAAGAGTTAGCACTTTTTACGGGTCAAATTTTAGATCTTAGCATAAACATAGACCTAGTAGTATTCCTGGCACTGCTACAAACACCATTACAGATCGGATTCCTTTGAAGTCTGTAAACTAAATAACATGGTAACACCATTACAAGGGCAATAACTGGCTTGAGATAAGAGCTCCTATTTACATTGCTCTTTTCCAGGTTAGCCCTAGCAATTAGGCGAAGTTGTTAAAAATATTTTAAAGATACAAATGTCAAATATTTTAATGAGAGATAACATTTGAAGGCCAATTCATTCCTTTATTATTTGTGATGATAAAATGTTTTCAATCAAATTCAACCATTCAAGACCTTGCAATATTAACTCAATAGAACAAATGGATGAAATATTATAACGCATGAACTTAACTATAAGAACTGTAGAAGCTCCATTAGTGCTGAAAGTCCAGATTGGCAAATAATTAAAATATCCAAATTACTACAATGATACAATGATAGTGAATTTTATCATCTTATAATCACTTCATTTATTAATTAATGCAAACTACGCTGTGTGAAGAAAGCATAATCTATAGATATATTTATATATATAGTCTTCACTTGCAACTAAATATAGCTTGATCTATAAATAATAAGTAAATTTTTATCTCGTTAACAGTCTCCATGTTGTCTCTGCAGATGAAATCTTCATCCTATCTTTAAAAAAAAAAAAAAGTTCAGAAAAAAACGGTGTACGTATCAATTAAGAAGCACATAACTAAGTAGCAGAAAATATATTGAAGGTAATGATAACCTTATAAGCATGGCTGCAACTGCAACACCTCATGTGCAAGGGCAGGACTCACTGCATGGTGGTACTAACGGGCTTCCCCGTCTCACAGGATTAGAATATGGTGGCCGATATTCAGTAGAGGCCCTCTATTGTAGGAGAGTTGAAGAGCAACTAATTAGTTCTTTTGCAAAGTTCGGAAGGCGAAATGCCTACCAAGTTCTTCATTTATAGTTGACATGACAAAATAAAAACGAAATATATTTATGGTTCATGAGTTTGCTAATTATGCCGAAAGTGTTTTCTTACTGCGTGATTACATCTTGAGTTTTGAGTCCCTTTCTTGATTGCATTCACGATAGGAACGGAATCTGCCGGCCGCATTCTGCTGAGAAATAAACAGAGAAGAAGCAAGATTGCACAAGAGTGAGGGTTGCCTTTACATTTATTCCTCATTTTGCTCTCCAAAACCTCTACCTTGGTCTCCTTTCTCACTTCAACATTTTATACTGTGAGCTATATGAATTTCTTGCAACTAGACCCTTCGTTTGCTTATATTTAAATACAAATATTATTATGGGTTTGACAAAAACAAGGACCAGAGAAACTAAGGAAGACATAATATTGAAATGAGGGACAATTAAGAAAGATTGATGTGATGAAAAGAAAGGAGAGAGGAGAATGACTTGTGGTTTTGAGATCCTCCACTAATGTTGAGTATACACGGTTAAAAATGAGTTTTGTACACGGTTTTGCAACTGTGTCCGCGGGCATTGTCTATGAAAGTGCCAGTAAATGTTTTTTTTTTTCAAAAATAGCACCAATTTTTTTCGCAAAAACATTCATACACTGCTTTCTAAAGTCATACATGTTTTTTTAAGTTAAAATCGTGTATGAAAACACCAATCGTACATAGTTTTAATTGAAAATTTGTGTATAATTCATATTTTTTTTTTTAAATACCAATCAAATCCAAGGTCTAAATTAAATTCTGCATTTACCAATATACCGAAAAAAACTAAACTAAATTTTAAAAAACTATGAATTTAAACAAGACACATACAAAAAAAATGCATTACTCCGATCATATATCTTGCTCTTTGAAACCTCTATCTCTACGAGGTCTCCTGTCTCAGTTCTTCAGCATTTATACATACTGTGACCTATGTGAATTTTTTTTACATCTAGACCCTCTATTTGCTTATATTTATATAAACAATACCTATGATTTATGGTGTTCGCAAAAGTACTACGTATAATATTTTGCCAACCCTGATTATCTGTTATTTTTTCTTAATAAACATGCACATTTTTATTTAATTTTTTTTGGAGCAAATATCCCTTGAATAATATAATTTTCACATTTTTTAGTGCCCTATTATTCATATCATAAGAAAATTTTAATTCGAATTTCAAATATGAGAAGTTCCACACAGAGAATATTGCATTTCCGCAAGACTACATGCTGGTTCTTTTTATATCTTGAATATTTCTAGTAGTGAAAATGGAAATAGGTCCATGTAAAGTAGTATATTTGTTCATTTTACCTTTCTCTGTATAAAGAGGTCACATTATTTGTACACAAATATGTACAAATTCTATTTTTTTTCACACTTGTATATCATTTACACTTCATTCTAATCTTCGGTCTACAAATATAAGAACACAGTACAACTAATTTATACGAGCAAAAATGCAGGGACCAAAGAGCTAAAGAAGAAATAATATTTAAATGAGGGACAACAAAGAAAGATTGCAATGATGAAATGACAAAGGAGAAAGACTTGTGGTTATGAAAAGAGAGGTCAAAAGGAAAAAGAGACTTTTGTGTACATAGCTAGTGAAGCTATTTTCAGTTGTAGCTGAATAGCTGATTTTGTTCCATTAAATACTTTGACTAAGTTTAGATTCTAATAAAGAACTTGACAAAATTGAATTGTATTGTCGCTAAAATGAACATTGAAATAGTATGGCACTTGAACATTGAAATAGACATGATGAAGAGGATTTGTTGTCGCTATTATTCATGCCATCAGTAGTAGCAGCAGGATCACATAGTTGAGTGACTTCATCTCCATCTTTACTAAGTGTAGGGCGCAGAAAGTTGCACAGCTGGTATGGAAGATGTGTGCACATGTATTTAAATGTCTCGTGGTTCAATGCTCTTTATTTTCAAGACATGGAGAGAACATCGAACTTGAAACATTCGTTTCTTCCTTTCTGCTATTCCTTCTGGTTCACCCTCGACAGACCTACTGTTCATAATCAGTCTATCGAGAGAGTTTAATGATTGTGGGGACGTTTAACTCCCAGCGGACGCAAGCCCCCGCTGTTAATTACATCAGATGGCCCTTCCAAGCCATACTGAATACCTCGTTCATTTCGGAATTTATGCCTATTTGTTATGAATTGAATAAAGGGGCTAAAAAGGGAACTCATGTATTGAGTTTGGGTTTGATTTGGTTTTCTATGCATTTGGATATATGTGTGTGTGTGATTTCACATTAAAATAATATTTATTGCATTTTAAAATAGGAATTCGGATATTTGAGAGGTGTATGTACAACGTTTGTTTACATTTGATTTATAACATATTCATTTACATTTTTATTAATCATTTACATTACATTAAGAAATCATTTAATTTTGGACAAGGATATTTTGGTCACTTCAGAATTTGGCTGATGCTTGGACACATTTAATTTTGATTTAGAAACAGGGAGAATTTGATTTGGGTTCGTTTGGAGGTGGTTTTAGTCAATTTGGACTTGAAATGAAGAAGTTAAGGCCGAAAAGGACCTATTTGTAAATATTTATGTTTTCCCAGGGGCTTATTTACAGAGCTGGAAAGGTGTGGATTTGTGATTTGGGTCTTAGACAAGGTCTTATGTGAAAATTGGGCCTTTAAGGGCTTATTTGAGAAGGTTTTATGCTGTCAGGGACCTTTTTGTAAATTTACAGGGACTTCGCTGCAAACATCGAAAATCAGAGGGGGTCTTTTATGAAAAGGGTATTGATTTATAATTTTATTGATTATCTGGGCTTTGAGATTTGGATTTTTGGGTCTTTAGATTGGTGTATTGGGTTTTAAGATATGAGCTGGGCTTCAGGATTTGTGCTGGCTTGATTTATATTTTAGGCTTTAAAATCCGTGCTTCCATTCAAACTTCATTCTGGCGCCAGAATTGAAGGTCTCCAGTTGCTTTGAGATCCGTGCAGATAACATGTTTTATTTGATTTCTGCTTATACTTAACCTCTGAATCTTTAAAAATTCATATCAAATTGAAACAAAGTCAGAAAAATATGAAATTTATGTCCATTTTGTGTATTTTGAAATTTTCTATCTGATTATGATGTTTATTTTTTTGATTTGATTTTTTTTAGTCATTCGATACTGCCCATTTACCAACAACAGCCCCTTTTTTATTTAAACGCTAATTTTTCTGTTTTTGAACCTGAACTTTGGAAATTCATATAAAATCGAAATATAGTCAGAAAAATGTAAAATTTGTGTCCATTTTGTGTGTTTTGAAGTCCTCTATCTGATGGTGAAGTCCATTTTTTCATTTTGGTCCCTATACCAGTCCAGAGGGTTCTGTTTACCAGAGAAGGTCATTTTGACACTTTTGAGTGCTTTTCTTGTATCATTGATGCATGTTTTGTGATTTGATGTTGGTCCACTGTTCCAGAGGGCATTAGGGACTGGTTTGAGGCATTTACAACTGATTTCATAAATTAAACACCATTTTAATGAATTTTCATAGCCCTTTTGCTATATCTTTGGTACCAATAAACAAGAGGAAAAAGGAAAAAATCCAAAATTCCAAAATAATGTCAAAAATCTGCCAAAATATGGTTTTATGCAGGGAAGCCCCTGATTCTGTTTAAAATCATGTTTTTGATATCTTGAAGGACATGTCATTAAGATTTCCTTAGATTTAAAGATGCAAATATCATGAACAAGCATAACTTGTCATTTATTTGTATTTCAAACCTTCCATCTTTCACCATTTATATATTTGAGATATTTAATTTCTTTTAGCATATTTGCTTAAGAAATCAAATATTCTTTCATACACGAATGGGTCCAAAAAAGGGGAGTCATTGAAATATCATAGGTTTAAAGCATAAATGACATATCATAGCTAATGCTAACGTCTTTTTATACTTTAGACCTCAATTTCTCATTATTTGCACATAGTTTTTTATTTTGCCAATATTCATGCATGTGAATGCACTAATTATTGACTAAATCAATCCCTTTGTACAAATAGGCCCTTTCATCATTTAGGTTGAGAGAATAATAGGGGAAACCTCATGGCTCAACCCTACTACCTCTTGTGTTTAAAATTTTTTTTTCATTGTCACTTTGTTATTCTTTTAACCTCCTCACAAAATAATTAGTATAGTTTTCATATGAAGGGAAACCTCATGGCTCAACCCTCATACTACTACTACTTAATTATTTTTAGAAGAAGCTACAAGAATTAGAGAAAGAAAGAAATATCAAAGATTAAAGCTTTATTATTTTTTTTATTTTATAAGCTCCAAGTAAAAGAGATGATAGAATATTAACATATGTATATATATTAATACCTATGCATATATATATATATATTTTTTTTTTAGGTAAGATAAAAGGGCAAGAGAAAAATCATATTTTTAGTATTTTTCATTATTATTTCATAAAAGATGCAAGAAAAGGAAGTAAAAAAAATATATATATTTTTATTTGATCATCAAGTTACATATTTCATTTTGTTCATCCTATGATGAACTAGAAACCATGTAACTCTTACATTCATGATTTTTAAAGGTTTAGAAATAAAAAAAAAAGATGAAGAGATGAGGGATAAGGCTAAAGCAATGAAGAACAAACAAGGAAAATCATCAAAAAAACCTTCTTTATTTCGACTAAAACAGAATATTTACAGATCATTGCTCATCAAGAGCCTTACATCACATAGGTATTGATTACCTCTTAAACTTACTTAAGAAAACTTCAAGCTTCTAACCTAGCCTTTGTATGAAAATGGAGTTTTCTAACTTGTTTCTTGCAAAAAGCTTTCTGGAGAAGAAGAAGTATATCATTCATTTGCATTTGGGGTGCCTTATATTGGGCAATATTAGGTTTTTCGGATAGGGAGCTGCTGATGTGTCTTCTGCTGTGCACACCAAGTGTTTGATCAAGGGTCTTGATCATTTGCTTCACTTAGAGGTGCATATATGGCATGGGCTTGATCAATTATATTCATACACTTCATTTATGGTTTTCTGTAGCATTTGTAGCCCTTGGATCTCATCAGATCATTAGAACCGGCATCCTAGCCCTCCATGAACCGGCCTAATATGGTAAACTTGAGAAATGTGTCCCTGCACCCTGGGAGAGGAATATTCTACTCTTGGCTTCTTCCAAGGGATGGGAAACACGTGTTAGCTGGGACCATTGGCCTCAGCACAGCTGTAGAGGGCAGGTACAATGCCTTGGCGGTACACCGAACCTAATTGTGTTCCCATATTGATATTTGTGCCCTTTGCAGCAGAGGCATGGCATATAGCATTGCCTATCTTTAATTAAGTTGTTCTCGGGTCCCATCTTACCCTCACAACAGTCAATTCATTGTATCTACTTAGAGCAAAAATCGGGTTAAACCCATACCCGCAATGCATCATCTCGGGTTCACCTTGAGTCAAATTAATAGCCTACATAGCATCGTAAGAGGCTATTGAGTGCGCACCCGAAGCCCCAGAGCCTAATTTTTATCTAAGCTCGGATTTCCCATTTTCTTCCTTATTTCCTTCTCGGTTTAAATTGAAGTTTTGGGAGAAAGGAAATAATTAGGAGTTTAGGCAGAGGAGAGGGATAAAGGCTGCTCAAAGATTTCAGATGAGCTTTGTGATTAAAACTTAACAATTTCCCATAATTTAGAGTTTGAAACCCACTCAGGTGCGGGCTAGAGGAGGAAGAAGGAGCTACTGCAGCAAGGGGCCTACCGGTCAACCTCCTCTGTGCTACAGTGTCCTTTCTTTTTATTTTATTTTGTTTCTGTTGCCTGGACCCGGTGTGCCTTGAGCCGTGTATAGGCTTGTTCATGGTATACGGTGCACTGGGAACACGCTGGTTGAAGGGGTCACCCGCTCCTCTTTTTAAAACCAGCGATATTTACTTCCCCTTGCCCGATCTCGGTTTCTTATGGACCGAGAGGATGACAGCTCGGTGTACACGGTGTTGTGGTGATGCACCGAGTTCATGCATCGTGAAGGGGTCAAATATGGTTTGAATTAAACCTGGCGCCTAGCGCCCATATCCGTCTAGGCATGGTTCACCATAGACCAAATCAGTAACGGCTCGGTGTATCCCGTTTTGCCTTGGTATACCATGTCCATCTGCCAAGTTGGTTTGGCGCAAAATTGCTTTGTGTCACTGATGAGCGGGTCCCGTGTTGTCAGATGTGTTTGGTATCCCCAACTTGCACCCAGAGCAATTTTACAGCTTGGTTTGCCTAAGTGCCACCATATTTAGCACCCAGAACATCATCCAGCTTAATTTGAGTCATAGAAAATTGTTTCCTCCGTGATTTTGACCATTTTAAATATCAAAATTCATCGTTTTGCATGTAGAATACTAACAAGAATTTTAATATGCGTGACCAATTTGCCTGAAGGGTCTGAGTACAACTTTGGCATTTAAATTCCCCCAGAAATTGCCATTTGTCATGTTGAGTTTAAATAGTAACTTTCTAGGGTCAAACACTAAGAAAAAAATAATAATAAGTAGCAATTCTGTTTTAATTAGTAGATTGAACTTTTTTTCATTTCTGATATGCATTTATTAGATTAACCTTTAACCGATAGAAAATTATTACTTCTACCTTCCGAGTTTTAATTGATTGCATGCATTGGCACCTACAAGCGTTAATAATACACTAGACAAGAACTCTTCAAACTTGAATTTCATCTTCTTATTTTTCTTTTTGAGAAACAAACCCATGAATAAATAAATTTAAACCATTGCCTGGAGCATTTACCAATATTTTATGAAAGATTATCCGTTACTGAGCACAAAACCCAATCCAAGTCCTAACTTGTGAGAAGTGATCATCTGAGATGATTTTATATATATTTGAATTTGTTCATAAAAAGTTAGGTTTATTTAGTTTAAAATTCATACAAATTTTAAAGTTGTTCGTTTTCTATTAATATACTATGCAAATTTTAGAATTAATTTGAATTCTCCGAGTAATCCGATTTTAAGCAAATTTTAGTTTTTAATTAACTAAGTCATGGTGGTACATAAAAAATATAAAAAACAATCAACTTTTTGCTCTTAATTTAATTATGTAGGAATATGGTGTGCGGATTGGCCAACTTGCACAGAAAACATAAAAAATATTCAACTTTGAGAAATAAAATTTTAAACATTTATAAATATGAAATTTTAAACCCAAGTCCAAGTCCTTATTGACTTTTGAGAATTCAGACCCAAGGTAATTTAAAATTTAAATTTGTC
Source organism: Carex parvula (assembly GCA_025461045.1). NCBI lineage: Eukaryota > Viridiplantae > Streptophyta > Magnoliopsida > Poales > Cyperaceae > Carex > Carex parvula. The sequence continues at coordinate 709,515 of JAJGRW010000522.1, read as the reverse complement.
CAAAAAGAATTCAGACTACTGTTTCGTTTTAAGTTCACACGAATTTTAAAATTGTTCGTTCTCTATTAATAGGTTATGTGAATTATTAAATTAATCTGAATTCTTCAATTAATTCAATGTTAAACAAATTTAAATTAGGTAAGAAGATCCGAACTCAACTTTGAGATACTTAAATATATATGTTTTAAAACTGTGGTTATCCCTGATGCGTATGAACTATATATGAAGCCATGTTGAATAAACAATTTCCATTGCCCTTAAGTAAAATTGATTGTATTTCCGCCACCATTTAGCACAAGGATAAATTCACATGTTTCAAACTCAAAACCCCTGATGGGCTGTTATGCTGGGAAAAAAATATACTATAGTATATGTACGCCTAGAGTGAGAAAAATGGTACGGCGGAGCCGGCTCCATCACGGAACGACATAGTTATGGCACGGCATACGTGTCAGTTACGTGCCGTGATTTGCATGTCCCATGTTGTGACAATTCGCGTGCCGTGCTCATTTTTTGAAACTTTGATACGGCACGGCACAGCACGGCACGTGAAGATTTAGTCCGGTGGATGTAACGTAAGAGCGGATGGCAGATGGAATTGCTCTTGCTCAACCTGTTAAAACTCCTCCCTTCATTTGTGATCAGGGGCGGACCCAGTGTATTCCAGGGAGAGGGGGGGGGGTGCCCCCCCCCCCCTAGATTTTGAGTTTTAGTAGAGATTTATTGGTTCCGATCGACTTTGCTCCCCCCTGGAATTTTTTTTGCCCCCCTCTGGACGTTTAATTTGTAATTCGAGTTAAATTTAGGGTTAAAATTGAAATAAATCTGTTGAATTTTTATTGGTAATTAGAATTATAAGTCAGAGCATCAGAAATTACAAGTCAAAGCATTGGAAAGTATAAGTTAAAGCTTATTTTTTGTCGAGTACCCAATTGGTTAATGAATTTAAACCCGATTAGATATTTAAATCCGATTCGATATTTTTTTGCCCCCAGACGAAAATTCTGGATCCGCCCCTGTTTGTGATTTGGCTCCAAGTTTCTTGTATGTCATCCTCGTTGAAGGATATTGCTCCTCCGGGCGGAAATCCGAGGAGCGTGCTGAATGCCTCGATAGGCATCTTGTGGACAGTGTCATTGAATTGGAATGACACGATCCCTCCGTTAAAGTGGAATGTTGAAAGGAACTTGTAGGTTGATTCTTTGTAGACAGTGCAGGTGGTGAGGTCGACATTGAGTAATTCCCAAATGCATCAGTCATGGTCTGGAATTGCTCAAGGATTTTTAGTTGCTGCATTGTCTCTGGGCATATAACCCGAAAAATGGCCAAATGTTCTAGTGTCGATATTCTTATGTTTCTCTACAGCATCTATTTGGAAATGTTTTGTGCGTCTGTGCTGGCACCAGTCTGTTGCGCGGCTACGAGGACCGTAGTCGTACAAAACATTGCCGGCTCCAAAGATCTGGAAGGCTGGGATGTAAAACAACCTTCTCTTTGTGAAGACATAAAAGCTCGCTTGAACAAATTCCCAGATGTGTCAATATTGGAACTGGAAGCTGCAGCGGCTATGGTGAAGATCTTGACAATGCATACATGAGAACCATAATCATACAACTAGCGGTGCCTTCAAAAATTTAGAATGTTTTTTGTTTAAAATATGCATGGAAATTACAAATCATTATATTAATCTTAATACAAATTTACAAATTACAAATAATTTTTTTATTTTTAAATTAATGTTATTGATTTTTTCTAATATCTTATTTGTATATAACTTCTGCTACTGCTAACCAGGCCAATAAATTAATATTATTGCAACTAACATGATTATATCAATATTGAGAATAATGGAAGAAAACTCATATACTAGCATGCTTAAAAATAATGTGGTATATATATACTGTTAAAATGAATGTTAACTTATACTTTTATGAGTTAGGTCACACTTCTGGTATGCCTTAGCTCACACTATAGTTGTGTGTTCATAATTTGTACTCTAAGACTGCTCGTGTATTAATTTTTTTTATGGTTTTAATACTATTGAATAATACTTATTGTAGGGAGCCCAATTTCTAATGTTAACTGTATACATTTTTATTAGCACTTACTTGCATGGATATCTTCAATTATGTGCATAAATGGACTAAAGCTAACTAAGATCAAATAGAGAACAAGAAACATCCTAATTAAATACATTATTTAATAAGTAAAGAATTTAAAGGTAGGTTATTCATTATCCTAAAAAAAATAGCTTTATTTATATAGTTCTAAAATACCCAACCAATCCACACACATAAATATTTAATTTGGGCATAAAGCATATTTTCATCAGAGAAAACAAGATACTCTCCCACATGTAGTGAAAAAAGGACAAATTTACCATTAAAATCTGTCTTCATATTAATATGAACAATCAATTCCATATACGTTTGTGATCAACAAAATTGTATGTTTCAAATCCGAAATACGTCATGAGTTCCAAACTCAAATGTGAGAAATTTTTCGTTGCAGTAACAAAGTTTGAAAAAAACCGTGGCGTAGTTTGACTTCCAATCCTCTCATTCAAAAAAAAACTGGAAACCCTACACTTCCATATTCTTTATTGCAAATATATATATTTCCAATTTATTAAAGTATATAAATTTTCTGTTATTAACTTAATCCACCCTGAACACACAATATTTCTCCTTCTCCTTCTGTTCCTGTAATTAAACCGTTTAGAAATTAGGAGATCATGTAGAAGTCCATGTTTAAAGAGAGATGTTATATGCGCCATCCGCGTACATATATCATATCAAAATTGTAACACATATATAAAAATTTGTATTGTATTTTTAAAATTCGTAAAAGAAAGTTTATAAACAAGATGGAAAAGTGTAGCAGATTATAAGAGAAGGATAAAAAAAAAAATTGATCAAGATCAAAGTGCTGCGAGCTAGCTGTCAGTACAATCTTCTGAATTTGTTTATAATATCAGAAGTTTGGGCCGTTTGATTAACATCAGACGTCTGAGAATCGGTAAAAAATTTATAATATGCAGCAACATGCGTACAGAGGGACTAATAATCGAAATCAACAAAAGAGCATTCACCCCATGTGGATATGGTTCCAGATCCGCTAAAGTAACCCAAATTTCGGTTTACATCCAAACAGTCCAATTATAATTCATAATAGATTGGACGGTCCGGATCCAAATTCAAAATTTGTATTACTTTAGGTATCTGAATTCGTTGGCATACAGCAGCGCTTCATCAGCAACGCAAACGCCAGCGACTGATTCTCACAATTTGGAACAATTTCTTGTTTTGGAACAGTAAAAAATTGTGTGAAATTAAATCACGCTTTATCAGTGCCTTGTCTAATTCAGAAAATCTGATGTTCAGATGTCTAATTGATCTCTATTATATGATTTGTTTTTTAAAGTTATTCATGCTGTATGTGAGATAATGATATCTTACATCTTTCAATATTTGGAAGAAGTTGCTACCAAAGAGAATAAATTTCTTTACTAAATTTAGTTATTGTTTTTCATTTGAAAGTAAATCTTCTAAAATATTAGATTCTAAGCTTTTAAATGTAGACATGTCACTGCTGGACATGAAGAGCTACTCTAGAACACGAGCTATTCTCCATTTCTTCGTTAAGAACCATGCGGATATCAGTGTTGGGCCCAATTTGATTTTACGGCCCATTTATTGAATTATTGGTTTTTTTGTGAGGCAAGAGACGACACACCCTCTAATTTGATTTAGGGTCCATTTGATTATATGTCAGGCTAGCGAACGTGGGTACCATCTAATTATTTACATTCCTCAAAAAAAAAATCTAATTATTTACAAAGCTAGCAAATATGAGTCCCACTTGATTATTTACATGGGTGATTATTTTCAAGGAAAACTTTTTAATTTTTTGCATGCTCCGAAGTTCATTATTACATGAATATATACTGGAAATAATAACTCACCACCCGATAACAGTAATTTACAAAATAATTTACCTCCAAGAATGTTCAAATATGTTAGAATATCTATATTTTCCTATTTTCGTACACCTATATTAAGTTAATGAGTTGATTTCCAAACTAGAATTTAGAGCAACAAAAGCACTTTCTTGCTCTTGTATTTTGCTTGAGTTTTTATCGAAATTTTTTGTGAACATAAAATGTCTAAGAACCTGAATACGTACAATGTGTACACATACTTCTTCTAAGGTACATATAAGCCTGAAACAAATACAAGTAAAATTTGAACAAAAAAAAAATACAATTCATCATTACATCTATTTATATTATCAAAATCTAAAATAAACTACTTAAGTACATTAATATTAATATGTTATAAATTTAATTATGTTGAATATGTTGGTAAACTATAAAAAACTTAATATTATTATATATAGAAAAACAATTTCTTAACTTTTAAATTAAGAAGCTTTCCCAATATAAATTTATGAAATTGATAGTGTATTACTTAATTGTATGAATTATGAAAATTATAAAATTTTATTTCAATCTTAATATAAAATTAGAAATTATAACTTTTTCTTTAAAAAATATTTTCATTTTCTCATAGATTTCATCTATTATCTTGTTGTTATATATTATTTTATTTTAATTATATCATTGTACGGTAAAAAGATGAAACTCATAAAGCATGCCGATCCAAAACTAATGTGCTACATATATAGCATTAAAAAACAATGTTAGCTTACACTTTTATGCGTTAGCTCAAACTTCTAGCATGCAGTAATTAGTTCACACTTTAATCGTGAGTTCATAATTTGCAATTTAATTATACTGCTTGTGTATTATTTTTAAATATTTTATGATTTTTTATTTTTAAAAGTCGAGTTGCGGCTTCAACGCCCAATGGTACCCGCTTTTTCCCTTAGCTACTGGTTTACTACCGGTGGGAGAGCTAGCTTTAATACTATTGATTATACGTATAGTAAGGCATAGTATTTTATGTGTTCAAATTTTCTAACTTCTGATGTTAATTATTTAATTTTTTTATTAGAATTTACTTGGATTGATATCTTCAATTAAGAGCATAAAAGGACTAATGCTAACCGGACAAATATTGAACCAAAAAAACACCCCAAATACACTATTTAATAAGCAAATAATTAAAGGTAGGCTGTGCCGCTTTTTTTATTAATACCCTAAAAAAAAAAAATGCAAATCTGTCCTCAATTTTAAATTTTTATTAAAAATACTCTGATCGCCTCAATGTGGGGCGGTCCACTCTCTATACCAGACTGCCCTCCAGTGAGGCGGTCCGCTTATTTTATTTATTTTTTAACGTGATCCGATCCGCCCCGCCCCTTCATCTCTCTCTGTGTCTATTTGCTCCGCCCAAACGCGACCCGCCCCGTCCCTCTCTCCGCCCTCACCCCACAGAGCTAACCCTCCCCACCGGCCACTCTCTCTCTCTCTCTCGGCCACCCCCTCTCCCTCTCTCTCTCTCGGTCACAACCTCTCTTCCCAACAATTTATAGTCCAATGTACAAGAGAGTATATACATTGAGACATGAGCCAGCACTCGTCCAGACACGAAACATGTATGAGACGGGTCTAGCTTGCATGTGTCGTTCCGACGGGTCCACATGCAAGTCATACCATTGGATGTGTCATATTTTAACTTTCATATAATATTTTGCTTGAATTAAAAAAATATAACAAAACATGTTGAAACACAATATGTCAACATGTACCATTTTTTTTTCTTATAGACAGCTTGTCGTACTTCTGTGACACGACACGTACGTGTAAAATCATAATACACAAACACGATACGATACGTTTATAATTCACTATATATGCATGCATTTCCTATGCATCAGGATATATCCTTGGAAGTCTAAACCTTATCCATTTAACTGAGAATTGAATTATATTCTGATCCATTCAAACGGAGAATTGCCAGTGGCTTAACTTGGAAGAATCTCGGAAAGCATCTGCAACCGAAAGGTATGTGATAATTGAGGCTTGCCAGGTTCCGCGAATTAACGATATTAATTGTATCACATAGATCTGTCGCTGTTTATAATCGAGGAAAGCATATCCACAACCGACTTCTGATATATAATGGTCGTTCACTGGTCTTCATCATTATCTTTAGATATATCAACAGGGACAATCCATTTGGGTGTTCTTAAGCAGAATAATTATAAGATGTTTTTTTAAGTTCATAAAGTTCTTGGTGAACGTCAAAAATTATTTGATTATTTAATTTCAAACAATAAATTTAATTAATCATTGAAATCATTCTACTTCACAACTGAAGTGATGTGTTTATATATAAAATTTATAAAATTTTGAATTAATTATAAATAAAATTAGGCGATGAAAAAAGATTCATAATTTACTTTTAATGGAAGAAAATTACTATTTCGAAAGCTACCAAAACACTAGCGCACCCGCCCTCTCCATCTCCCAGTCAGCCTCTGTCACATCCGACACAGTAGTACCCCTCTCTCTTTCGCGGCTCTACCTTCTCAGCGGAGAGGAGAGGGACTAGAGCCGAGAGCGTAGTATTGTCAAAGCTCGACGAGAGGGACTAGATATTGTCAGAGCCGAGAGCGTGGTATTGTCAGAGCCGAGAGGGACTAGATATTTTGTGTCATATGTGAAAAATACTTCCTAATATATGTATAAATACTTGCATGACGAGGTATAAATACTTGTGCCACGACGAGTCCGAAAGTATGTCATCATGGATCTCATTTGAAAGATAAAATTGCGTAGAAGATGTTCGTTGCTTTAGATCCGTAAAATTTCTCATAGATCATCAGAAATGTGGAAGAGATTGAAAAAAGAAAAAAAACCCACCTCTAAAAACGTGTATGATTCGCTCCATATAGTTTGAGTGGCCCCCCCATATAGTTGGAGAGACAGTTATTTATGTAAAAATTGTTTAACTTATAGGTATAATACTTCCGTTCATAGTGATAAATATACTTCCGTACATAGGTATTAATATTTTAGAGAAAAAATCAGTGCTGAAATTTTTGAGGACTCCCATGGTAGTTATGGAAGTTAAGTGGAGGATAATGGGGGATGGGAGTGTGGGGACAATTATCAGGATTCTTTTTTTTACTGGGGGAAAATATCATTAATAATCCTAATAATTGTAGCAATAACAATAACAATAACAATTACAATAAAATAATAATTGTAATATTAGTAATAATAATAATTTCACAGTAGAATGATAACAGTAATAATAATAATAATAATAATTATTATTATTATTATTATTATTATTATTATTATTATTATTATTATTATTATTATTATATATAATAGTATATTAGGATGATAATACCACACATACAGAACCCATTTCATATGCCATTTAAGACTTGACCGAATTTCAGACCCTTGACCCAAGTCAACCATGTATTCAACATTAACCCTCCTATAAATCACCACCAATTGTTAGTTACCATCAAGCAAAAGCCAGTACACAAACTAATCTACAGATTTAGCACATAATCCCTTAATACACTAACCTTTCCTCTAATGGCACATCAAAGAGATATTGGCAAGGTTAGAAGGTTCAGCTTCTTCAGCATGAGGCGAGGAGGACAGGACTATTCTTCGACATACGAAAGCAACAACCAGCAGAGGCCGGCTTCCGGAACCACTTGTCAATACAATTCCACACCTAAAGATATCGACAGCAACGAGGCGGTCAGGATGTACGGCGGGGCTGCGTATACGACATATTCAACAAACAAGAAGGCAACATGTCAGCACTATAATGATACTAATAATCTTATAAGGAGCAATGACTACTACTATGGTCAAAATCTTGAGAAGAATCAGTATAATGACAACTACTATTACAAGTTTTCAAGTACTACTACTACTACCAAACAAGATAACCGCCAGAGGATGTTGTACATGGTTGATGAAAATTAGGTTCTCTCTTTCTATATCATGTTGAAGAAGAACTTCCCCAAATTCTAGCCCCTTGTAATAATTAAGTGACGTATGTTTCTGAATTGAGAGCTTAATTTGTAATTCATTCAGTGTACTATGTTGTGTCATGTTTTATGTGAACTTAATTAGTTGAGATAGAGCAGTTAAGTGTGGGCATCTTTTATATTTCTTTACATGATTTGAGCTATGTACAAAAAACTTTGTAAAATATTCTCATACTAGTTACTGCTCTGCTTAAGATATTAATTTGTTTGGATTAGTTTTCTCATTATATGTTGTTATAGAGATAAGTAAAACTGAAATCTATGATAGCAATATAGAAGTAAAGAAAGTCATGGGAATCTGTTTGAACAACTATTGGTGAGATGCTTTAAGCAAAGATTTAAAGGTGCTTTGCTTTATAGGAAAGAAGGTTCAAAGGCCTCTTTCTGTAAATTTTGGTAAGTAACTTTAGTTTATATTATTATAATATCAAGCAATCTCTGATCATTCATATAATAGAGCACATCTATTATGATCCTCAATCCTTGTTTAATTAATAAAAGTACCAATTTTAATTAATGGCATCATTCATCAATTATTCTTTATTTTAATATCCTTTTTTGTAAATTTTGACAAAGTAATTAACATATTTTCTAATTCATGTAAATTTTCATAAGGATCAAATATACCTTTGAGTATACAGTATGCACGATAATGGTTGTATAAGATATTTTTAATATATATGAAATCAAGAACAGCCGATATATATTAAGTGAAAATTGAAAGTTAATTAATAAATAATATGCCAAAAAAATATTATGAATACTGGAATTTTGTGAGGGTCTTTTTTGACTCAAAAAATTATTTGTTGTGCGTAAATTTTCCTCCTGCATGTCATCCAAAATTACAAACTGTGAGTACCAGTAAACTTCACTAGAGGTAATTCGTCTAATTTGGTACCACCAACATATATTCCAGGCTATCATTTTCTGGCCCTGTGTGCTCATCTACCTGGAGCATCGATCTTAGATAGTAGGCATAAGGTTTGTGAAAAGAGAAGTTATAAGAAAAAAGCGTATCACGAGTAAACCTCGTGCAAGCTTGAATATTCCACACAACTGCTTGCAGTGAGAAAAAAATAATTATCGCATGAATATTCCAGTTATATGCTTTAGTTTGGTGGTATAAAGGGATAAAAATAATAAAGGCAAGTGGCATCATGTGTTGTAGCGATAAGGATCAAGTATTAAATTGGATTTTGTATAAAACGGAGATTGATACGGTATACAATTCAAATCAGTAAAACTTAATATATTACTACTTTTATGATATGGTCTATTTACAAGACTTAACTGGTAAGCACCTAGAGCATGAGACAGAAGGTTCAAATATATAGTCTTGGCTTATACATAGTCATAAATTTACTTATTTTAAGTGTTTTATGATTGTTTGAGTTGTCAGTGTTTTTTTGATTGTTTGTGTTGATTGTTTGAGTTTTCTGTGTTTTATGATTAATTCAGTACCATGCTTTTGAAGTTTCTGAAGATTTAAACGTATGTTCTTAATTATTATCTTTATATTTGAGTTTTAAACTAAAATGACAGAACAGACCATTCTCTTTTTTTTTTTGTTTTTTTTTTTGTTGCAAATTTGTCATTGTTAAGAGATCAGACACATGAAGAAGAGAAGGTAAGAAGAAAGTAATTTTTCTTTAATATTAATCTATTTTATGCAAACATATTATCATTATCTTTAGGTAAGAAGAAAAACTCATGTTTTTTAATTTTTACCATGACGTAAGGATCAAAATTTTAAAATAATTTTCAATGTTAGTATTGAATTTCAATCCTACAATCTTTTAAATAGAAGATAAATTTAAATAATTGTACTAGCTGAGATTCTTATTTAGCATCATGGTATGAAACTAATATATCCTTAAACATGTATCTAATTTATGCCAACATATTATCATTTTTCGTTTTAAGATTTTACTTTCACAATATAGTTTTCCAATATCTTCCTTGTTAGGTTATTTAGATACGAGTAAAACAGGCTAATAATCAACTGATTACAGCACCTAGGCACACTGTCTAAAAAGGGATCAAAACACAAGGAAGCTGTAGGTGAAAATACCTGAGCAACCTCTTTTTTCTTTTCCACCTGAGAGGTCCCAATAACCAAAGAGAAGAATAGCATCTCACTTTTTTAAGACAGGGTATTGTGCTGGGTCATGATTAGTCGTTATATTCCCCAATTTGCGTGGGAATATCTTATTCTTTCCATCAATCTCTATCTCAATCTATATAGTTCTATATTGGTAATGTTGTGTATGCTAAACTTTGAAGGGTCTTCAATTGAAGTGTACATGTATCAACTCGATTGCGTGTATCATTATCCAAATAATCCAGACCATTGAATCTGAAATAGGCTGTTTGAACAGACACCTTACAATAATAGGAGATAAGTATTGATTTACGGTTGTGCGTATCATTTACCTATACGGGACTGAATTTAGACAAGTGGATTCAATCGCAGTGTTGACCATTGACGGCATCAACAGATAGACACAGTAAACCTCTCTTAGCTATAAGAAGGGTAGCCATTGACAATTCCTTTGCAAACAAAGCTCTAAAGCACCCCTAAAGATCTTAATCTTCCTATCTCTCTTCAAACTTTCGATCTCTAATTAAAGCTTCTCTTACATGGCATCGAACACAGCCAACCTAGGCAAGGTAGCAAAAGAAGCATTTTCCCTGCTTGGCGACCTCAGGCCAAGAAAATTTAGAACATCACAGCCAGGCTCTGCACAGAAAGAAGAAGTTGTTGACTGTAACCGGGCGGCAAATAATAGTTATGGAGGTTGCTCATATGCGATCCATCCAACACGACCAAAAACAGTTGTTGAACGTCCGACTCATGCTACCTGGTCAAGTGCTTACCTCTGCTAAATGAACATAATCATAACTAGATATCAGTTTGTAGTTACTACTCTAGCTTGTGTATCTTTGCTTCGATCGGCTGTCTTCAGTTACTAATGTACATAAGTTTTTAATGGTTTGAGTGCTTGTCGTTGTGAGCTAATTAAATAGTATTTGGATACTATTTTGTAATTTAGAGTGAGTTTCTTGTATTATGTAACACAAATTATCTCCAGTGTGTTATGATTAATGTATGAATTGTTAGATCTAATAATAATAAATAACACAAGAGAAATATTTCCATCTGTTATAAAATGAAGATAAATAATTAAGACAGAGACAAAGTATAAAGCATTGCAAATATTCTCTTATTCATATATTTTTCATATATACAATACAATATTACAAAGCCTCTATTTATGGGCCACAAATTGTAAATGAAAAATTATTACAATAATAAATGAGAAAATAAATTCCAATATTATCTTCATATATGATCGTCGGGATCATTTTTCCAGAAGACAAGCCACATGTCTGACGAATGTGTTGAATCACACATCTTAACCAAACACATTCTCAGCTTACTTCGTGTATTGCTAAAAATTCTCAAAGATAGCAAAAGTATTTAATTCCATTCCAATATCTTCGCGTGGGAGAAGAACTATATCTTGTTAATAAATTTACAGCAAATGATATATCTGGTCTTATATGTCCAACAAGATACATAAGTGCTTCTATTGCAATAAGATATGGTACTTCAGGACCAATTAGTTCTTCATCACTTTCTCGAGGTCTAAAAATATCTTTATTCACATCTGATGATCTTACAACCATCAGATTGATCAACGGATGTGATTTTATCCATATAAAAATGTTTCAGCACTCTTGCAATATAATTTTATTGATGCATAAAAATATCATTTTTCAAATGTTCAATTTGCAATCAATGATAAAATTTTGTTCTTCCAAGATCTTTCATCTCAAAATTTTCTTTGAAACAATTTACTGCTTTTTGGAAGCTCTTCAGGAGTTCCAATAATAATTAGATTGTCAACATAAACTGCAATACAAACTCATTTTCATATCTTTTCATGAAAATACATGGACAAGGTGTATAATTTTTTATATCCATATTTCAATAAATATTCACTGAGACGATTATACCACATGCGTCTAGATTGCTTTAGTCCATATAAAGATTTATTCAAGTTAATTGAATAACGTTCTCCAGAACCTAAATTACATGCTTCAGGCATGTTAAATCTTTTAAGGATTTTCATATAAATATCATTATCAAGCGAGCCATATAAATAGGCTGTAACAACATCCATTAGATGTAAATCAAGTACTTCATGTGCGAGATTCATTAATTACCGAAAAATTATTGCATCCACCACAGGTGAGTATATCTCAAAATTTTACATTTCTCATTTTATTTTCACGTACATGCATATCAATTTCTATCATTCAGACTTTATGTCTTCAGGTATTGGAACTACATGTCCAAAACTTTTCATGATCTGGCTACCAGGCCACCACCATGGATTTAAAAAAAAATAAAAAAACAGTGGCATTAAATAAAGCATATGTTTATCATCGGTAATAACCATATTCTTACGAATAACTACTTTGCTAATTTTATCATTGGTAATAGTTATTTTTTATACCTCTCCTTTGAAAAATATTCTTGAAGTATATGTTTAAAATCCAAATATCCCTATGTGTCCATATTCTTTATTGCAAACAACTAGATCACCAATTTATTAAAATATATCTTATGTTACTAATCCATGCACCTTGACCACAAAAAATTCCTTCTATTCCTGTTTAGAATTTTCATAAATTAGGAGATAGTACAAAAACATAAAGCCCATTTTTAAACGAGTTAATTGTATGCAATCACAATAATGGATTTATTTTGATCCCTAGACAGAAAATTACTCTATATCTCGTCATTCTTTTAAATAATATATAGGCTCATCCATTTCCCGTGTAGTGAGTAAATTAAGGATTATTGCATGTTAATTATTTGTTAAATCCGGGCCCATAGAGATGCCCATGTCCATTAAGCCAATTTTTATTCTGATATGACTTTTCCTTTTTGAAACCTCCCTTATAATGTAATGTATATTTGGTTTTAGTGCACCTCCTAACCCTATCCAAAATGTTGCTATAATGTTGCAAAAATAACATCATCTTTGCACCTGACTCAAAAATTTCTAAATGATGAATCATTTTGGATGGTCCAGAATTTTTTTATCAAGTGATTTTTTAATTATCTAAAAAAATAATAATTTTTTTTCAAATAATATAAAATTTGATCTTAAATTATATTTTCATATGATAGTAATGTTGAACGGTTCGGATTGATTATTTGGACTTTGAAAATGGAGATATGAATACAATGCACGAAACGGTTCGTGCATTGCAATGTACCATAGCCTCACTCTTGCAAAATTTATAAAATAAAGTTTGGTGAAAATAGTATTTGGGAAAAACACTTAGGAAAGCAATGATTGGTAAAATGAATCTTGGAGTTTGTTACATAAATTACAAAAATATTAAACGCTGTCACCGAAACATATTCAAACTAACAAAAATCAACATCCAAATAGAAAAACACAAGCATCTTTAGAATTGTATTCATCTATCTATATTGTAAGGAATAAGCTAATGAGGCCTCAAATTAATATTGTTTTGTAAGGATCATTTACGATGTTGGACGAAAGTGAAAATGTATTTTTATTTATTTATTTTAAATATTTAGTTGGTTATTTATGAGCAGATTCTATAAATGAATCAACACTTTAATTAATCAATAAGTTTCAAAACAACTTTTTTAATAATTTCGGGATAAAATTTAGATTCTATTATTAATTAACTCAAATATAAGTAAATTTTTAATAATAAATTAAATACACCATTACATATATTTTACATTAACAAAATTTAAAATAAACTACGTTATTACATTGATTTGTTATATATATTTTTATTGTTAAACATATTAATTACTAAACTATCAAAAATTTGTTCACTTAAAAAAATCTTGTATATTTTAATTCCAAATAGATTTCTTAACACCAAATCATGAAATTGGAGGTATACAAAAATGAACATGTATTTTTTTTTTAATTACGTAACTGTTTAAATTTCCAACATTAGCCGTTGCAATTTTTGTTTCAAATGTGCATTATGGAAATTACAAAAAAATGCTTTAATCTTAAAATAAACATAAATTATAAATATTTTTTTTATTTTAAAATTGATGTTATTTATTTTATTGATTTCCTCTAGTATTTTATTGTTATATAATTTCTGCTCCAGCTAACCATGCCAATAAAATCAATATTAATGCAACTAACTTGGTTATATCAATATAGGGTAAAAATAGAGAACTCATATAGCATGCCTATAAATAATGTGCTATATATATTGTTAAAATGAATGTTATCTTACACTTTTATGAGTTATAGCTCACACTTTAGTCATGTGTATGCTGGACTGCCAGTTCATGATATGCAATCTATAGTGCTTGTGTAATATTTTTTACATTGTTTATGGTTTTAATACTATTTATTATACTTACGGTATGGAGCCCAACTTCTAATGTTAATTATATAAATTTTTTATTAGCATTTATTTGAAATGATATCTTAAATTAAGGGTACTAGATTCCTATACTTTCTCAATATATAAAACGTCTAATGCTAAGGTCAAATAGAGAACAAGAAACTCTCAAAATACAACGAAATGTGGAGTCAGCTAGCTTTTAAAGTTAATTGCCAAAAATATATGTTTTTCCTAATTATATCACACTTTATCCCTTTCAAATCATGCTGGACCAGATTTTAGCAAATAATTTTATTTTAAACAGAGCTAAACTTTTTGCAAATATCAGGTCTTATTTTAAGTGTTTTTGTTTCAGTCAAAAACATGTGTGAATGAAATACTATTTTCGGAAGCAATACTTAGATATGGTTATAAGAGAACTAACAAAATTGCACCAACCATTTCATAAACAAGTAACCCAAAACAAAACAAACCAACAGTTTAATCTCATTATTACATCATTAAAGAAGAAAGAAATAAAGCTGATATGGTGTCATCAATACATTTGGTTTCAGAAAAAGTTAAAAAGACCAGCAGATTAAACGAGTCTGTGCTCAAATCATGACACATTCAAAAAATCTAAGAGAATTCCAAACAGTGAACTCAGAGAGGGCCAGGAAAAGTGCCATTATCCCTTTGTTCATTCCACCTTTCAACCTGAAAATAATGCAATCACAAAAGAAAACAAAAAAATAACACATTAACAGTGGCATTCAATAAAGCATATGTGAAACAAGAAACCAGGGGTCTAATTTCTATCAAACAAATAGATTATGATACATTTTACCAGACTGCATCATTTTATGAGTTACTTTCTAGCACGACTTTTAAAGTTTTTTTTTTTAATGTACCAGTGTTGGTTGCAGACTGTATATAGGTAATGTACCAGTTAACATCAAATATTGTATCCTTGTGCTCCAGGTGCTTCTCAGTAAAAAAACTAGCACTAAAATTGTACCAGGTACCAGTTAACATCAAATACTCCAGGATGTATAATCAAATATTGTATCCTTGTACCAGTTAAAATTATACATTGCAACAAATGCTGGAAGTCTGGTAAAAAGAATGAATGGTATGATAGTCTTTTGCACTAACCCATTCACCGGGGCAAAGAGCCCTATAGTACTTTGCGAATTTCATGCAATCGTCAGAATCTTCTCCTTTTGCATTCACGCACCTGCAATTCCCTATCTTAGAATTTGATACAACAATTCAAAGTTACCCCAATTTGGCACAATTTTTCATAGAACAGCTCCAAATACAACTATTGAGATATATGAGTTCAACCTCATAAGCTTGATACTACAATTCAAGGCTTAAATATCAATTACATTTATTTTGCTTTGTGTGTTCACTAATGATTAGCATTTATAACTTATAAGTCTATTTATTACACCACCACTAAAGTCAAAAGCTCTTCTCTTTTCTTAATCTGAAAATATTACCTATGAGTTATTCCAGACTTACAGTTTCCTTGCCCACAAAACACTCAAGGGTACTTTTGGCACTTGAATAACTGTAATTGATTCAATTAGGTCCCTCACTATTCAAATTTGGCCCATAACAATATTCCATTGTTGGTTCAAAATCCAGTACTGATTTGCTGACACGGCAATCACAACAGGTGATAATTTGGTGCCACATCATCACCACTAACTGAAAAAGAAATGGCTTTAACTATGTACAATAGTTCAAGAAGCTGTTGTACTTCATATAAAAGAAAATAGGTAATGGGCAAGAGAGAGAGAGAGAGAGCGAGCATACTTGTGGAACTCGACGTAGCGAGTGAAGCAGTGGCGTGTTTGGTTCGTGGTAGGAAAACGGAAGTCAGCTGGGGCAGTCTTCAACTCAATCTGAAATTTCAATACAACACTTCAATTACTAAATTCACCAAAATGGTCTTGATTTTCTTTAATAACAAAGAAACTAAGTTGATAATTCATCATGCATCCATCCTATGTACATTTCACCAAAGTACCTGGATATACATATCTATTTTCTTTTGTTCATAGGGAGATGCTGAGAAATACCTAACTAGGGTATATGTTCCTATGGCTTTGTACTGGTAAAAAATGAAATTGTGTCTTTTCCTTTTAAACAAATAGAGGTAAAACCATAAATTAACCGAACTGTGTCCATCAAGAACTGGGTAAATAGAGAATGTACTCATCCCTGGTGAAACTATAATGTATATTGCTTGGTTCGGTTTAAAACAAGTTAAACTGAACCAAACAATTTTTAAATCTATCTTTGAAAAATAAAAAAATGATTATTTTATGATTAATAGCCTATTACGGTT
The DNA here is from genome assembly GCA_025461045.1 of Carex parvula. Classification (NCBI taxonomy): domain Eukaryota; kingdom Viridiplantae; phylum Streptophyta; class Magnoliopsida; order Poales; family Cyperaceae; genus Carex; species Carex parvula. Next base: position 692,759 of record JAJGRW010000522.1, on the reverse strand, counting down.
CTACCAAACAATAAACTTACTTCGGTTTTATCAGTTCGGTTGTTATTCTATTTCAGTTCGGTTTGATTTTTGAAAACCAAATAAAACTTTGGTTAGCCAATTTTAATTCGGTTTGGTTCAGTCGAAACCAATGAACACCCCTAACTATAATGATTAAATTTGATAAAAAGAATAATGATAATGAGACTCAAATTTGAGGTTAGAATAAATTAAAATCCATTTTTATCATACCTTTCGATCAAAATAATCATCTTGATCATATTTTTCGATCAAAATAATCATCTTGCAACGCACATAAGTACAGAAATTTCAAACTTTTGTATTAATTAGAAACCGTATCACAATAAAAAAACAAATTCAACGATAACATAAACCGCGTCACAATACATTTCTATACCAGTCCTAGAAAGTTTACAATATACAACCTTGCTATATTACAAATATTGAAGAAACATCGAACAAAAAATTGAAGGAAGACTCGATTTGCTACGATCGGGGAAACCTAGAGTATCCATCAAATAAAAAGAAAGGTAAATAGAGAATAAATCGATCAAAAGGAATAGGTTTCAAGAATCTTACGTCCGCCATCGCAAGATCTCCCGATTCGTACGAAGAAATGTCGAATATCGGATCTCTGTTCTTCCTAATTTTATTCTTTTGCTGTGGTTTGAGTGAGAGAGAAACGGAGAAGGCGTCAAAAAGGGGTCCCGAATGAATTCGGATTCCCTAAAGTAACTCAAATTTTATGTTTGAATCATGACCGTTGGATCTAATGTAGTACGAATATTAAAGGGGTCCGGTGAATTCAACTCGGTCTGGATTGGTCCGAATTCTGATCGGACGGTTGAAATATAAAAGCAAAACTTGTGTTACTTTAGGGAATCAAGCTCGGTTTGGATCTCCAAAGTAACCCAATTTTGAGTTTCGATCTGTACCGTACGATCAGAAATTCGGACCAATCCGGCCGTGGTTGAATATATGGTTCCTTTAATATTCGTGCCAGAGCAGATCGGACGGTTCTTCACAGTTGAATATATATTTGAGATGGGTCTGCACGAATCTAGAAGCAAAAGAACGGATTGGATCTGGGATAAAAATTTCCTGCCTGGGACTGGATCTCAAGTTACACAAGTAGGATCCGAAATGGGCCGAATGGGCCTTGGTTTTGCATTTTATATTTGCCTATCTTTTTATATCTTCTCTATTTTTGGGCTGGGCCATCGCCCATCAGTCTTATATACTCTTATTAGGATATGAAGGTGCATGCCATTGTGTCAAGTTGTATATTTATTTATAAATTCATTCTACATTGAAAAATTTAGACAAGTCACATTATTTATTATTTCATTTGTCAGATTTATTTCTATAAATTTATTTTTTATTGATTTGATGGCCCATGTGTCATGTTTATTTTTATTAATTAAAAAATATGTGTGTTTAATAATCTCAGATACAATATAACTCTTTAAATAAATCAATCTCTTTTGTGTTTCTCTGCATCTGAGTGAAATATTGCGGATTTACTTATATTATATAATTATACACATGTTTTGTTCATTGCAAAAAAAATGTTTTGAGTTCAAAATTTATAGAATATTAAAATTATTTTACACTTTATATAATTATCTCCTTCTATTTTTTTTTTAAAAGATACTTATAAATTGATAGATCATATATACATGATTCATCCAATAGTTGCACCAGTAGTTATCAATTTAAGCGCCACAAGACAATAAAAAGAGAATACCTCACTCAGGCCCTTTATGTTCATTCCACATATTCAAATCAACTGAAATCCGAGATACATGAATAGTATTTCTAGAATCCCTGAAATTTTGAATCGAGCCGTTCAACTTTTTTTGTGCACGCATCTGAATTTCAAAGATTTCAGAGTTACTGTTCATGATTTTGGATTTCAGCAGATTTGGATCCTCATTCAACATATGTACAGATACTGATATATTGACCTGACAATAACACATACAGGAAAAAAATTCAGAGAACAGCAGCTCTGTCAGTTTATGAAGTTTTCATAATTCTATAATTCAAGAGTAGCATCCTTGCCTATCTTTTTTTTTTCATAAAAAAATAGAAAAATGAATGTAAAATAACTTTATTGTTGGTCAACAATAGGATCCTTGCCTATCAGTTTCACATACAGATACCAAATTAATTAATTAACCGAAATCTTAAAGAGACCTAGTGTATTTAAAGCATATCCATATATTATCTCAACTCTCAACTGAAAACATTGATTTGGTTAATTATTAATTGCTCCACAGAGATGATAATTATTTGACTTAATTAATTTAGGTACGATCTGCAGCCTATATATGGAACCGCAATCATTAATTTAGGTATCATGTCTAATTAGAAGAATAATGTTCCTTAAAAAATATATAATTCTGGTAATTATGAGTTCTATTTTCTTCTAATTCTTATTATTATTTTTTTTATCAATTTATCTGTTGAAAACTTGAAATAAGGCTTCTCTTTAGTTATGATATCCATTTCCTTTAAACGTCCCTTGTGAAATTTGACAATAAAACCGCTAATGATCGACAGGGAAATTAAGATTCAAACGAACTGGAATTGCTCAGAGATTTTACACTAATGATCTGCCAGGCAAGTGATATTGACTTAGAGCATTACATCTCCGGTATATTATAGTTTCTAATATGATGTGGCAGTTTTTAATTAAGTTTCAGAGATATGAGAGAGTTTCTTATTTAGAAACTATGCAGTAAAGTTTTTTATTTAGAAACTGTTTATAAACTCCATGTTGGCCAAATGATTGTCTCAAATTATTTATCCTTTTTAATTTGTTGTTGACGTGGCTTAATAGAAACTCTAAAATTAATTTTAAGAATGTGAAAGTTAGAAACTTGAGAGACCTGAATTTTTAAAAAGTGGTTAATAATTATTTAGAAACTAATTTGAGTTGCTGGGATGTAGATACTTAGCAGGTTAAAGTGATGATATTTAAAAGGTTATATATATTACTATTTAAACTTGGACAACCATAATAAGCATAGTAGAAAATATCATAGTAAAAGAAAAATTTATATATGGTTACATTAGTAGTACTATGTATTTGTCCTCTTATATTAAACATGTAGATGTTCTGATTCACAAACGACTGTGATTTAATTCGCTGAATTTTAAACGGTTATGATAAATAAATTCTGCAATTGTGATTTTATGTGGCAATGTATTGACATTTATCGTGTTGAAGTCTATATTTAGTTCTCTGAACAATCGCTATGCTGTTCTTCTTACAATTTCTTCATATGAATGGTATCTTAAAAACAATTAATTTATAACATTTATTTCTTTGTTTTAATGTTATTGATTACAACATAATAAAAAAATAATTAACATATTTGCTCACTAAATATTGATTTCCTTCCTATTTAACGGAGAAGTAAAGATAAAATAGTTCATTTCATTGTTGAATAAAGAGAATTATTAAAAAAACAAATATTGTTAAAGATGAAAATATTTGATTTGATTTGCTTCTATTTTTTATATTTTCTGTTTGAATTTAATTTGAACCCATAGCAAAGTACGGGCAAAATACAAGTTAAATTTGATGAGCTATATTCTTATGAGGAAACCGACCATGAAACCAACTATTTCTTCTTGATTTAGATTTAAAATTTGTTATATATCCTAGTCAGCAATAATGACTTGGATTGAGTCGTTTCATCAAACATAATTAAATCGTTCATCCAAACTCATTCATTTCGGTCAATTATTTGAACCAAGTGGTGATACTATACCATAAATCTATAGCATAATCATATCTAACTGCACATAAATAATCCCAAAATCTAAAAAACCCAAATTGGCCTGAAATTAAATTGATATATCATACAAGTTGAAACCAATATAGTTGCACCCGGAAGTAGCTCATAAAAATATAAATGTAGAGAGGATAAATCAAACCTAACAAGACAGGATACAAACATTAATTAACTGGATACCTATGGATGCAGCCATTCCATGGGTTGTCAGAATCTATGGAAGTATCTTTGAGGGCCCGCAAGACGACGCTACAAGCCTTGAACCCGGTACCAAAGGCCAGCATCCAGACACGGTCCCCTTTCTTCACACGTCGCTTTCCTTCAAGGTAGGCCAGCTCATAGAATACCAGACTGCTCGAGGTATTCCCGAACCGGTGCAGTGTCATTCGTGCCGGTTCCATCACATTGTGCTCCAACTTCAGGTTCTTTGCCATTGCGTCAATCACCGCCTTCCCACCAGCGTGGATTAATATGTGGTCAAATGCCTTCATGAAGTCCGGGACATGCGATGCAATCGCCTTTTTGTTGCCCGTCATGTAGAACCATCCCGCTTTGAGTCCGTACCTTGCCTAGTGTTATCATGCCAGAATAATTAAAATACATCAAAGCTATTTTTAATACTTAATTACTTCTTATTTAGTTTACATCATCCGAATGAAATCATTACATGTCTATTACAAACAAAGTGTATCTTATTTGGTAACTTTGACTGTTTCTAAATTCTGATCTTCTTGAAATTTGTCAATATCAGCAACGAATTGGCAAAAGAAAAAACATACAATTTCATAGATAGGAAGAACTTTGGGTGCAAGTTTGCTGACATGACGTTTGATCCCAACAGCCGCAACACGAATAAGGTCTTTGCTGAGGGCAACGCCTAGATTACCATCAGCATCCTCCATCTGGTAACCGGCCTTATACGCAGAATCATCAGTACCATGGTGGGTCCGGAGTGTCCGAAGAATTTCCATCTTGGCTGAGTCCCATTTCACAGGGTCACTAGTGAGAAGGACAGCTGCCGAGCCAACACGAAAAATGCAGTTTGGTACTAGCATGTGTCGATCATTGCCAGAGTACCAGTTGATGCCGTTGCTCTCAGTCACTGCCACAAGGGCGTATCTGTAAATATTGATTAATTTTTAACTGACATAAAATTGTTGATTATGTTAGAATGCCCATTTGATTTACTAGCTATGTTAGTTCTTTCCATACCCCGGTTTTTGGCATAGAAGACGGGCAGCGAGATCTATGCATGTTGTGCCCCCACTACAGCCCATTCCAGACAGATTGTATGTCTTGACTGATTCAGGAAATCTGAATCGCTTGACAAGCATAGAAGTAAGCAAGGGGGAAGGTGAAAACATGGTACAGGACACAATGAGATGAGATATTTTCCGAGGCGACACTTCAGTCTTGGACAGGAGGGAGGAAACGGCAGCGAAAAGGCCTTCCTCGGCTTCTTGAATAACAAGGGGATGCTTCGAGGAAAGACAATGCGGCGGTTGAAAGTGGTAAGGCGGAGTTGTTGTCTCTCTGCTGAGGCCTGACTTACGGAAGATGGAACTCATGAAAGCGGTACTCTCAGGATTGAAACGACGGGATCTCAAGCATATGTACTCAAAACCTTCGAGGGTGCAACGGCGGTTGGGATCAGGAAGGTGACAACTGTAATCAAGGAGCATGATGGGTAGGCGGCGGCGACACCATAAGCGCCAAATGATGGAGATGATGGCTATTGCAAGTAGTAGTAATGTGATGGAAGGATTATAAAATTGGACAAAAAGTTTTTGAAAAGTAGTCATCATGGATAAAATTCTCTTAGTTACTTAATTAGTTCTACTTGTATACTAGAGGCTTGGTTTCTTATTTGTATAGGACAGAGAGAAATTATATAAATAAAATATGACATCATGATCGACATGAGAGCTTGCAATTAATTTGGCAAGTACTAATAATTATTTTGTGACATACATCTGTATATTCGAATGCATTATTAGCTGTGATACCGCACAGGATGTGATTATTCAGCCAAGCAAATTTTGCATGAGCATGTCTTAGATACAAGATGTACCTTAGTGCTTTAAGATTTGTGTCACAATAAAACAGACGATTTAGATCTCATTCTAAATTATACGTAGGTAGTGATATGATCCTCTTCCTCCAGAAACTTTTTACTATTTTTTTTAATAGGTACAAAATCATTGCTGTTGCATCCTAAATGAATGATTAATTGTTGTTGCATCCTAGTGAACAGGTACCTGATAAGCTGTGTCAATCAGATTCGGTGGTAACCACAAATGAATAAGAAATTAAGTAAATGCGGTTCCATATATAGGCTGCAGATCTTATCTTTTAAGTCATAATCATCATCTCTGTGGAGCAATTGTGCATCTTTGGTAAGCTGTCAAATCAGTTTGGGTGGCATTTTGGTATTTTTAGTTCGGATCTCATTAATTGGATCCAAACCCTGGTTTGAAAAATCTACCGATTCTGAATTGAATCGGCTGGAGGCGAACTGATCGATTTTTTTCCAATGAGCAAAACTCAAAATCTTTCTATTAATCGAGAACCAACCTTTGATTTAGTGACAAAGGTAATGTCTTCCGTGTGAGAGATCACAAGTTCGAAACTCGGATAGAAGAATCTTTTGTAAATTAAATTAGTTGGATAGTTTGACTTCCAATCTTTACTAAAAAAAAAAATCCTTCCATCAATCTGCCATTGTGAGTATATCAAGTTAAGGGTTGGTGACTCGTTTCTCTAATTACTTATTTTGTGAGAACATAGAAGATCCATAATTGTGAGATGTGTCTACTACAAACTGCACTCATAGTGTCCGACTTTGCTTTCATGTGTTGCTCTTTTAGAGCAACTGAAAATGCTGCACAAATAATTTTTATTCCTCTATATAGTTCCAACTAGACTATATATGATTTTTTGTAAGCCTGATGTGCAACTTTTATATATTATGACCACCTGTAAGCTACATCACATCTATGGAGTGATAAATATACATAGATAATTTTTTAGAGTAAAATCTCTGTTATCTCATAGTATCACAGAGATAATTTGTTAGAGCAAAATCTCCGTCATCTCATAGTATATATAAATTTTCTCATTTTTTTTATTATTATAACATTTTGCTGTACCACTTAAAATGCAGAAGCAAGAAAAATGGAATTCCTTCCATCTCAATTACGTGTGCTATGATTTTGTTTTTGTTTTTGTAAAAGTTAAAAATAATAAAATAGGCGCACATCTCTAGTTGCAATAAGAGGGAAAACAAAAACTGGATATTATTCTTACGTTGAAATATAATACAACCCATAAATAAATACAGGGAAAAAAATGTTATAATCCAACTGTAAGTCCAAGAGTTTAGCCCAAGCTTACAAATGGGGCCCGTGGGAACTGGGTCCTATACTTACAATATTTAAGCCCAAGATTACAAATAGTGAATTTAATACATCATGTATTCATGTTAGGTGCATGGATACTTCGGGCAGCATTCAAATCGCTTAATCCATGTAAACAAATTAAAAAGACGATTAATATGAAGAGAAGGGATCCACTATTTGCACTATTTTTTTAATTTGGTGACACCGGATTACATCATACATTTTCAAGTCCAAACAGTCGATCCAAAATATTTAACATGATGGATATATTAAAATGTGCTTGCAGATCAAATTTTACATTTTTCTGAATTTTTTTACTATTTATTAAGATGGATACAAAAATTTAATGGTCTGAAAACAATAATTTTGTAAAATATTTAATAAATACTAAAAAAATTTAAAAAAAATATAAAATTTAATCTGCAAGCACATTTTAATATATCCCTCGTGTTAAACGATTTGGATAGACTGTTTGGACTTTGAAAACTCTGAAAATGTAAGGTGTAATCGGGTATCACCAAAAACGGTGTAAGTGGATCTAGACTCTTATATTAATATATAAGTAACGATATGTTTATATATGTCACAATATGTTTATACAAGTAACGTAGCCAAACTCTTATATTAATATATAATATTAGATAATTAGGGTTTAAATGCCCATTGTTTTCTTGCCTGAATTATGCCTTCCATTCTTATTTCAATTTTCAAAGTTCTAATAGTCCATACAAACTGCTCAAACATTATATCCATATTATAATGTGCTTGGAGATCAAATTTTATATTTTGTTAGGAAATATTTACTTTTTTTATATAGATACAAAATCATAGTTTTTGGATGGTTCAGAATCTTCTGAAAAACAATAAATTTATATCTATCTAAAAAATAGAGGGAATTTCATGTATATCCCTCAAAAGTTTCAATATTACATATTTATCCCTCCAAAATCAATAATTACATATTTATCCTTGAAAATTGTACAAACTCACATATTTGTCCAATCTAACTCTATAACATATCAAATATCTCCAAAAATAATAATAATATTTTTAAAATTTAAAATTTATTTTATAATATTAATTAAGAATATGTTGACTATTATGCCCTTCGTTTTTGTCTCTTTAGTCTGCCTGAGTTATCTTCTCTTTAAGGTGCCAAACCTCTCGCCTCTCTCTCCAAACGTGCCAAATCATAAATTTCTCCCTGTCTTCCCTCGTCGCCTCCCCTCTCATAAATTTATGTCGCCCCTGGTTGCTTAAATTTTTCCATCTTTATTTGGAGAGAGAGGCGGGAGGTTTGACGTCTTAGAGAGAAGAGAACTCAGGCGGACTAAAAAGACAGAAACAAAGGGGCATAATGGTCAATATATTATTAATTAATATTATAAAATTAATTTTAAAGTTCTAAAACATATTATTTAATTATTTTTGGAGGTATTTGATATGTTATGGAGTTAGATTGGACAAATATGTGAGTTATACAATTTTTAAGGATAAATACGTAATTATTGATTTGGAGGGATCATGTAATATTGAAACTTTTGAGGGATATACATGAAAGTATTGTTAGTTTTTAAATATACTTAAATTATTTATTTCTATTATCTAATCTCCATTTTGTAATACTAATTTATGCACTATCAAAATATTACTATTTTTCCATTATTCTATTTTTATGGTAATATACATAGTTCGGATCGACTCAAAGTAACAACTATCCAAAAAATACAAATCACATATATTTCTCAAAAAAAAAAAAATTTGGGCAATGTTATGGTACATCATATTTTAACGGAAAATAAAACAGTAATTAACTTTGACCATCTATTTAAATAAAATATTAATAGGAAAAGTTTATATTGTATTTTAGACTAGTTTTTAATTAGTATTTTAATTTTATTTTGAAAATCTTAAATATAACGTCACATATCAGAATAATCTTCAGATTAAATGAATATAATCCATTTATCCAACAAATTAACTCACACACTTTAACTTATCTTCTCTTTAACTATTTTTTTTTCCCATTTTCATTCTCAACTTAAAAAGGAATATACTTCCCTTCTCTTTGTTTCGCTGAAGTTTCTTTATTAATTGGGTGGGAATTTATTGCAAGGGGACCCCTTAGTTATTATCTATTAATTATTAACAAATTATTTTTAAATGCAGTTAATTATGTGTGTAACTAGTCATGAAATTTTAAGTTGTTGCTGGATTTTATTTCATTATTAGTCCTAAATTTTAACAACGACTTGGACCAAAATTTTTTTTCATCGAAGACCTTGACTCATGAGTTCAATATAATAATATTTTGACTATTGTTGCCCAAGGGAACATTGATTCCTATGTGCTGGAATTTCCTTGTTGAAATGACAGCGCACTTGGACTTTCGTTCAATAAGCCTACGGATAGGCATGATGAAGAGGACTTGAGGTCAATGGCAGAGAGTAGGCCGTCCAATTTGGATCCTACGGTTCAGATTGGATTATTATGAACATATGTCAGAAATTAATGTATGCATGTATTGTTCAGAGATGGAGTCAGTTGATCATTTATTTGTCACTTGTTATTTTGCTAAGTCTTTATGGGCTTGGATGCTACTTATAATAGGTTTGTTTTTGAGTGCACTGCTGTTGTTGACTTATGGGAATTATATTATTGCATCCCTCTAAAAGATGCTAATTTAGTTGAGATAATTCGTGGTGCTGTTTTATGGATTTTATGGCTTGATAGAAATAGAATATTACTTAAAGCTGGACAGATGCAAGGTGTACAGGTTTTAGGGGCTAAGGTTATTGCTGTAGCTAATTTTTGGGTTACGAATCAAAAGTCTAATCTTATTTCTCAGCTTAATCTCATCTTACCTTCTGATTTGAAGGACCTGATAGGTTCCACTATGGTTTCCATGGAGGTTATACATGATTCAGTCCCTATGCGTGGAACAGTGACCAATTTGGATGATGACACTGCCAGCTCAAATACATCACTCTTCTCTTCTGTCAGTTCTTAGTTTTACAGGGTCCTTTTTGCATATTGACCTATGTAGTGCATAGTTACTTTTGGTAGGGGTTGTTATGCATACTTTAGGTGTTGAATTTGTATTTGTTATTTCTATGATGTAATAGGTTTCTTCTATATTGTCATATGTGTTTGATGCTATGTGTGATTTTATGTTGCTGTATCTGGTACCAGTCTGTTGGTACCAATCGACTATTGTAGGGTTTTCTGTTATATGAAAATCAGTGGTCAAGGCCACCTTTTTTTTTTTTTTAAAAAAAAAAAAAAAAAAAACACTTCTAGGAGAAACGTTTTATTCTATAAAATATTTGATGTTTTATTTCATTAACACTGATGTTTGAAAAAAACGCTTCTAGGAGAAATGTTTTATTTTATAAAAAAAATTGATATATTATTTCTTTCACAGCATATGTTTAGATACGCTTCATCGTAAAACACTTCACTTCATTAAAAAATACTTCTGTACAGAATCGATACTTTATCCCAACGCAGAATTAATGGTTTATTTCAATCTTTTAAGTAAAAAATTGAAATAAAACATTGATTTTGAGAAGATGTTATTGACAACATTTTAGTCTATGAGAAATGATGTCAAATGATATATATAATAACGTTTTCATGAGATAAAACATCAATTTCAAAGAAATGAAACGTGATTTTATTTATTTATTTATGAATTAAAATGCTTACTAAGGAAGTGTTTCTCTCAAACATTGTTTTCAATGAAATGAAACAACAATTTTCGGACTATGTAAAATCCTTGGTCAGAAATATTGTTTCTCTCATACTTCTATATATGTCAAAGAAATAAAAAATCGATTATCTGATCAAGTAGGAAGCGTTTTACCTGGTGCTAGATTATGAGATTCACTCAAACCATGACAATTTTCAATATATTTTAAATGCTAACTATAAAAATATCAGGTTGTTCTTAATCAGGTTGATCAAATTTAATTTTGGGTTTGAATTATATGATAGATCGAACCTGCTTAACGGGATCTCACTTTTTTGTTTTTGTTTTGGGAACTAGTGAGGGTTTATAATCTCAATTTTTAAACTATAATTCTTTTGAGAAAGAAATTTTAATATTTTTTTTATAATTGTAAATTAAGGTACTTTAATTAAGGTATTGTTCTTGGTGTGTCAAATTGTAGCTTCATAATTCAATGCTTGTCACTTAATGATTTAAGGTGACGACTTTAGTTCTAATATAACCGAAATTATTATTTTAACCATCTTAACAAAAAAAAAGTACACCTTTTAACTATTTTTTTTAAAGTTTCATGTTTACTAGATTCGTAAATTTAAACTGCATAATCAGAAAAAAAGTTTCACAGTTTAAACTTGTGAAACCAAATTGTTTTTGCTTTTTAAATTTAGAGAACCGTCTTCCGTAAAGTATGAAAAAGCCACTGATTGAATCACGGAAATTTATATTTTTCTTGGTAGGGCCCACTACTAAATAGTGCTTAGTGGTTACTGGTTACTACAGAGTACAGAATATCTACACAAACAAATTGATTTCTTTCTTCGTGGGGCCCACTACAGCATATGTATAATAGAAAACATATAGGGATCTGAAAGGGGTTAGCGAAACCAGTGGAGTAGGTTTAAACTGGTTACCCAGTTTAAATATATATTTTTTTTTTTGAAAAAACCCAGTTTAAACTTGCATTAATAGTAAATGATGTTTCATAAATTTATATTGGGGAACTAGTTTGGTTGCACAAGTTGAAACTGCAGAACCACTTATCTGATTATGCAGTTTAAATTTGCGAACCTCGTTAAAATGAATTTTTATAAGAAAAGAAGTGGTTAAATGATTTTTTTTAAAAGATGGTAAAAATAAAATTTTCAGCTAATCTAACATCGAAACTCAATTAAAAAAGGAGGAATTAAAGCTCATTTTTGTATAATTACTAGATTTATAAGAACCAGTTTTTAACAAATAAATAAATTATCTTAATTGATTTCATTCAACAAAAGGATCCTGATGCACCAAATTAAAGCTCCAAAATCCACTACTGTTCCATATGTAAGGACTTCAAAACACACAAGTCTTTCTCCTTTATCCCTTCTTTTCATCACTTGATCAATCTTTCTTTATTGTCCCTCATTTCAATATTATTTCTTCCTTAGTTTCCCTGGTCCCTGTCAAACCCATAATAAAATTTGTATTTAAATATAAGCAAACGAAGGGTCTAGATGCAAGAAATTCATATAGCTCACAGTATAAAATGCTGAAGTGAGAAAGGAGACTAAGGTAGAGGTTTTGGAGAGCAAAATGAGGAATAAATGTGAAGGAAACCCTCACTCTTGTGCCATCTTGCTTCTTCTCTGTTTATTTCTCAGTGGAATGCGGCCGGCAGATTCCGTTCCTATCAGGAATGCAATGAAGAAATGGCCTAAATGCCCGGTATGAAAACACTTTGGGGTTAATTAGCAAACTCATGAACCATAATTAATTTCGTTTTTATTTTGTCCTGTCAACTCTCTATGTATTATAGTGAAGAACTTGGTAGGCATTTCGCCTTCTGGCTTTTACAAAAGTAACTAATAAATTGCTCTTCAACTTTCCCACAATAGGTTGCCCATACTCCATATCGGCCTCCATATTCTAATCCTGTGAGACCGGGAAGCCCGTTGGTACCACGCTGCAGTGAGTCCTGCCCATGCACATGAGGTATTGCAGTTGAGCAGTGCAGCCATGCTTGTAAGCTTATCATTACCTTCTATATATTTCCTGCTACTAGTTATGTGCATCTTAATTGATATGTACACCATATCTTTTCTGAACTTTTTTCTATTTTTGATATAGGGTGAAGTCTATATATCTACAGATTCTGCTATATATAGTTGTAGCAAGTGATGAAGACTATATATCTACAGATTATGCTTTATTGTATCTGTTACTGTCACACAGTGTAGCTCTTATAAATAAAGTAATAAGATGATACTTTCACTATTATTGTAGTAATTTGGATTTTTTTTTTAATTTGCAAATCGGAACTTGCAGCACTAATGGAGCTTCCACCTACAATTATAATATATAAGCTCATAGTATTGTCTATGGAGTACATGGAAAGAAAGAATTAAACAAGAAATAAAATTGAGAGTACCTTGGTTTTCTCGATATGGTTTATATATGCCCAAACCACTATGTGTGGCTTGTTGGGTATATTGGAACTGCGGAAAGAAAGCTATTTTTTAGGATAATTAATGCACAACCTACCTTTAATTATTTGCTTATTAAATAGTGTATTTGGGGTGTTTTTTTTGTTCTCTATTTGACCGGTTACCATTAGTCCTTTTATGCTCTTAATTGAAGATATCAATCCAAGTAAATGCTAATAAAATAATTATATAATTAACATCAGAAGTTAGAAAATTTGAACACATAAAATACTATGCCTTACTATTCGTATAATAAATAGTATTAAAACCATAAAATATTTAAAAATAATACACAAGCAGTATAACTAAATTGCAAATTATGAACTCACAATTTAAGTGTGAACTAATGCATGCTAGAAGTGTGAGCTAACGCATAAAAGTGTAAGCTAACATTGTTTTTTAATGCTATATATATAGCACATTAGTTTTGGATCGGCATGCTATATGAGTTTCATCTTTTTACCATACAATGATATAATTAAAATAAAATAATATATAACAACAAGATATTAGAGAAAATCTATAAGAAAATAAAAATATTTTTTAAAGAAAAAGTTATAATTTCTAATTTTATATTAAGATTTAAATAAAATTTTATAATTTTCATAATCCATACAATTAAATAATACACTCTATCAATTTCATAAATTTATATTGTGAAAGCTTCTTAAATTTAAAAGTTAAGAAATTATTTTTTCATATATAATAATATTAAGTTTTTATAGTTTACTAACATATTCAACATAATTAAATTTATAACATATTAATGTAATTAAGTAGTTTATTTTAGATTTTGATAATATAAATAGATTTAATGATGGATTGTACTTTTTTGTTCAAATCTTACTTATATTTGTTTCTGACTCATATGTACCTTAGAAGAGTTATGTATACACAATGTACGTATTCAGGTTCTTAGACATTTTATTCTAAAAAAAAAAATTGATAAAACCTGATGCAAAGTACAAGAGCAAGAAAGTGTTTTTGTTGCTTTAAATTCGACTTAGGAAATCAACTCATTAACTCAATATAGGCGTACGAAAATAGGAAACTATAGATGTTCTAACATATAAACATCCTTGGAGGTAAATTATTTTGTAAATTATTGTTATCGGGTGGTGAGTTATTATTTCCCGTATATATTCATGTAATAATGAACTTCGGAACATGCAAAAAATAAAAAAGTTCTCCTTGCTCTGCTAACTTTGTAAATAATTAGATGGTACCCAGGTTCGCTAGCCTCACATATAATCAAATGGACCCTAAATCAAATTAGAGGGTGTGTCGTCTCTTGCCTCACAAAAAACCAATAATTCAATAAATGGGCCGTAAAATCAAATTGGGCCCAGCACTGATATCCGCATGGTTCTTAATGAAGAAATGGAGAATAGCTCGTGTTGTAGAGTTAGCTCTTCATGTCCAGCAGTGACATGTCTACATTTAAAAGCTTAGAATCTAATATTTTAGAAGATTTACTTTCAAATGAACTGTACTGATTATATCTAAATGAAAAATAATAACTAAATTTAGTAAAGAAATTTATTCTCTTTGGTAGCAACTTCTTCCAAATATTGAAAGATGTGAGATATCATTATCTCTAGGGCTGCTAATGAGCTTGACTCGGCTCAGACTCGGCTCGGACTCAATGAGAGAAGCATAACGGCCCGGCTCAGACTCGGCTCGATATTGAAAGAAAAAACTCAACTCGACTCGGCTCGGCCGGGCCGAGCCGGCTCAGACCATATTTGGACTTTTTCACAAACATGCAATAGCTATTTGTTTGATTAACGCAATATTCTAAAAAAAATATCTAAAAAATATATTAATCGCAGAGCAGATCAGAACAGTGAGAACAGTGAGAGATCGCAGAGCCAACGAGATCTCTCAACAAAGAAGTTATTTAATCCATATAAATATATTATAATATTACATCATATTTAACTAAACGATTACAAAATTTGTGTAATGAAGCACAAATCCTTCAACAGGCTCCACTCTAAATGTGAATTTCTAATTCAGATGTTACTTTTTATAAAAGATGGATCACTGTGTTGAGATTACTTTATTCGATGAAAGCGACCGTATATTTATCTAAAGGCGAAGACAATTACTGTTTGGAATTTTGCTTCTCGCGGACAATAATATGTACACATATTTTCTTATTTTAGTCGTTCTATGCGTTGGCTCTGCGATCTCTCAACATGCCAGGTTTAGGGTTTAGGGTACCAGATCAGAACAGTGAGAGATCGCAGAGCCAACGAGATGAGAGATGAGCGAGCCAGTGAGAGATCGCAGAGCGACAGAGTGAGAGATCGCGAGGTGAGAGGCGAGAGAGCGACAGAGGTGAGAATCGCGAGGTGAGAGGCGAGAGAGCGAGAGCGCGACAGAACTCGATTCGATGGGCTCATGAGCCGGCCCGGCTCGGCCCGGATTCGGCTCGGTTGATATGTAAAATTTTGAGTCGAGTCGAGTCCGAGCTTTTTTCAGTTCAGGGCCCGACTCGATATCAAATATTGAGCCGTTCAACTCATGGATTCATGAACCGGCTCGGCTCATTAGCAGCCCTAATTATCTCACATAGAGCATGAATAACTTTAAAAAACAAATCATATAATAGAGATCAATTAGACATCTGAACATCAGATTTTCTGAATTAGACAAGGCACTGATAAAGCGTGATTTAATTTCACACAATTTTTTACTGTCCCAAAATGAGAAATTGTTCCAAATTGCTCTTTCGCAAAAATCTCACACATGGATAACATGATAAAGTCTGCAGTTTGATTCGGTTTGAAAATACTGAAAACCGAAATAACCGAGCTGACCGAAATTTTATATATTATGAATTTGGTCCGGACCGCCCCGGTTTATTTCTTAATACCCTGGTTTATTTATTAATCAATTGCTTTAAATACTTCGGTTTATTTCTTAATATCCCAGTTTATTTCTTAATATCCCGATTTATTTCTTAATATTTCGGTTTATTTCTTAATACACTTCGGTTTAGTATAAATCATTTGTGTTAAATAAAAAAATTAATATATTTCGGTTTGAACTGAACAAACCGAAGAAACCGAAAAAAAACTTTAGTTCGGTTCGGTTCTGTTGCAATGCTAAATCGGTTCGGCTCGGTTTCAAAAATAAAACCGAATTATAATTTTAATTTGTCTAGTTCGATTCGGTTTCAACCAAACCGAACTGATGAACACCCCTAGCAGTCACTAGCGTTTGCGTTGCTCATGAAGCGCTGCTGTATGCCACCGAATTCAGATACCTAAAGTAACCCAAATTTTGAATTTGGATCCGGACCTTCCAATCTGTTATGAATTATAATTGGACTGTTTGGATGCAAACACAAAATTTGTGTTACTTTAGGGGATCTGGAACCATATCCACGTGGGGTGAATGCTCTTTTGTTGATTTCGATTATTAGTCCCTCTGTATGTTGCTGCATATTATAAACTTTTTACCGATTCTCAGACGTCTGATGTTAATCAGACGACCCAAACTACTGATATCATAAACAAATTCAGAAGATTGTACTGACAGCTAGCTCGCAGCACTTTGATCTTGATCAAATATTTTTTTATACGTTGCTTATAATCTGCTACACTTTTCCATCGATTGTTTATAAACTTTCTTTTACGAATTTTAAAAATACAATACAAATTTTTATATATGTGTTACAATCTTGATATGATATATGTACGCCGATGGCGCATATAACATCTCTCTTAAAACATGGACTTCTATATGATCTCCTAATTTCTAAACGGTTTACAGGAACAGAAGGAGAAGGAGAAATATTGTGTGTTCAGGGGTGGATTAAGTTAATAACAGAAAATATATATACTTTAATAAATTGAAAATATATATATTTGCAATAAAAAATATGGAAGTTTAGGGTTTTCAATTTTTTTTTTTTTGAATGAGAGAATTGGAAGTCAAGCCACGCAACATTTTTTTTCAAACTTTGTTACTATAACAAAAAGTTTCTCATATTTGAGTTTGGAACTCATGACGTACGTATTTCGGATTTGAAACATATAAATTTAGCCTTGTTAACTAAATGGTGACATAAATAAAATTTTGTTGATCACAAACGTATATGGAAATTGATTATTCATATTAATATGATGACAGGTTTTAATAGTAAATTTGTCCTTTTTTCACTAACATGTGAGAGAGTGCGTTGTTTTCTCTGATGAAAAATATGCTTTGTCCAAATTAAATATTTTATGTGTGTGGATTGGTGTGGATATTTTGGAACTATATACATAAAGCTATCTTTTTAAGGATAATGCATAACTACCTTTAAATTCTTTACTTATTAAATAATGTATTTAGGATGTTTCTTGTTCTCTATTTGATCTTAGTTAGCTTTAGTCCATTTATGCACTTAGTTGAAGATATCCATGCAAGCAAGTGCTAATAAAAATTTATACAATTAACATTAGAAATTGGGCTCCCTACTATTAGTATTATTCAATAGTATTAAAACCATAAAAAAAAAAAAATAATACACGATCAGTCTAGATTACAAATTATGAACACACGACTAAAGTGTGAGCTAAGGCATACCAGAAGTGTGACCTAACTCATAAAAGTATAAGTTAACATTCATTTTTCAGTATATATACCACATTATTTTGAAGCATGCTAATATATGAGTTTTTTTTTCCATTATTCTCAATACTGATATAATCATTAGTTGCAATAATATTAATTTATTGGCCTGGTTAGCAGTATTAGAAATTATATACAAATAAGATATTAGAAAAAATCAATAACATTAATTTAAAAATAAAAAAATCATTTATAATTTGTAAGTTTGTATTAAGATTAATATAATGATTTGTAATTTCCATGCATATTTTAAACAAAAAATATTCTAGATTTTTGAAGGCGCCGCTGGTTGTATGATTATGGTTCTCATGTATACATTGTCAAGTTCTTCACCATAGCTGCTGCAGCTTCAGTTCCAATATTGCCACATCTAGGAATTCGTTCAGGCACGCTTTTATGTCTTCACAAAAGAGAATGTTGTTTTACATCCCAGCCTTCCAGATCTTTGGAGCCAGCAATGTTTTGTACGACTACGGCCCTCATGGCCGCACAACAGACTAGTACCAGCACAGACGCACAAAACATTCCCAACATAGATGCTGTAGAGAAACATAAGAATATCGACACTAGAACATTTGGCCATTTTCGGGTTATATGCCCAATGCAGCAATTAGGGATCCTTGAGCAATTCCAGACTATGATTGATACCATCGGCATTTGGGAATTACTCAATGTCAACCTCACCACCTGCACTGTCTACAAAGAATTAACCTACAAGTTCCTTTCAGCATTCCACTTTAATGGAGGGGTTATGTCATTCCAATTCAATGACACTGTCCGCAAGATGCCTTTTAGAGGCATTCAACACGCTCCTCGGGTTTCTGCCGGGCGGAGCAATATCCTTCAGGATGACATACAAGAAACTTGGAGGCAAATCACGAATGAAGGGAGGAGCTTTAACAGGTTGAGCAAGAGCAATTCCATCTGCCATCCGCTCTTACGTTACATCCACCGGACTAAATCTTCACGTGCCGTGCCAAAGTTTCAAAAAATGAGCACGGTACGCGAATGGTCATTACACGGGACATGCAAATCACGGCACGTAACTGACATGTGTGCCGTGTCGTAACTCTGTCGTTCCATGACGGAGCTGGCTCTACACCGTACCATTTTTCTCACTCTAGGCGTACATATACACTATAGTATACTTTTTTTCTCAGCATAACAGCCCATCAGGGGTTTTGGGTTTGAAACATGTGAATTTATCCTTGTGCTAAATGGTGGCGGAAATACAATCAATTTTATTTAAGGGCAATGGAAATTGTTTATTCATATAAACTATAAAGACATATTATTTGGTTAATTTGTCTATTTGACCGCTAAAGGGCAATGGAGAGTACCTTGGTTTTCTCGATATGGTTTATATATGCCCAAAGAAAAGCACTGTGTGTGGCTTGTTGGGTATATTGGAACCGCGGAAAGAAAGCTATTTTTTAGGATAATTAATGCACAGCATACCTTTAATTATTTGCTTATTAAATAGTGTATTTGGGGTGTTTTTTTCGTTCTCTATTTGACCGGTTAGCATTAGTCCTTTTATGCTCTTAATTGAAGATATCAATCCAAGTAAATGCTAATAAAAAAATTATATAATTAACATAAGAAGTTAGAAAATTTGAACACATAAAATACTATGCCTTACTATACGTATAATAAATAGTATTAAAACCATAAAATATTTAAAAATAATACACAAGCAGTATAACTAAATTGCAAATTATGAACTCGCGATTGAAGTGTGAACTAATGCATCACTACAGCAAACTATATTATCAGCGACCGGCAGTAGCGACCAATGAAATCGCCGGTCGCTGATAGTATTTTTCTCCCAAAAAAATTAAAAATAAATGGTTTTGGCGACGAGACTTTCTGCGGCCGGCGCAAATACCTTTCAGCGACCAAATTGTCCCGGTCGTAAAAACTTTTCTGTAAAAAACGCGCGATTTCTTTTCCCTCTGTCTCGTCTCCCGCGGTTAGGTTAGCTATACTAAAAATAAAACGCCAAATTTTCACGGCGCCGTGCCCGAAGCAGCGATCGAAGCCCCCGCTCTCTGATCGAAGCCCCGCCGCTCGTCTCCGACCCCGACCCGCTCTCTGACTCCGCCTGAAGCTGACCCCGACCCACTCTCTGAACCCCGCCTGAAGCTGACCCCGACCCGCTCTCTGAACCCCGCCGCTCGACCCCGACCCGAACTCTGCCCGATTAGTTGCGTAAGAACCTCTTTCTCTCTGTGTGCTTGATTAGTTCTCCCCTCATTTTTTTTATCTGGTCACGGAATTGACAAATTTATTTTTAATTCTGACGATAAGGCAATATCAAAACTAGTATAGGCTTGTTCGGTATCATTATGCCTATTCAAATGTCAAACTGTTGAAACCGTTTTTATTAATCTTTTTTTGGTTTTTTGGTTTTTGCCTTTTGAATCTCTGTAGGAGTACATGTGTAGAGCCGAGTTCAGCTGAAGAAGGGGCACCTGAGAAAAAAGCCCCAATTCGTGTCAAATTTGAGATCCCTTATTTTACTGTCTCTGGTATTCAGGTAATTTCTGAGTTGCCCTTCTTTCAATGCACTCTATGTTTGCAAATAGTGAATTTGATATCCCGGCATTTGTCATTGTTAGTATAAAACACCCAACATTCTTGAGTTAGCTGCAACTTGTATCCCAAACCAAATCGATCTAAAATTAAGCCATTTTAGTGAAGGTAGTTCAGATATTAGATTAGATGTTTATATTTCTGAACAAGACATGGAGTGGATTATGTTGGTGTAATGTGAAGTTAAGGAAATTTTACTATTTACATAGCCTCGAATATAGTCAGTATAACCTGGACAAACCAAATGTGCTGATTGATAGTCGCTGCTTTGAAAGTTTTAAGCTGTTAATTCAATTCTTAGGAAATATTGGGTATAATCTGCGACCGGAGTGAGTATCAACGACCGGCGCCTATATTATCAGCGACCGAAAAAACCGGTCGCTGATGCCCTTTCTGCTGTAGTGCATGCTAGAAGTGTGAGCTAACGCATAAAAGTGTAATCTAACATTGTTTTTTAATGCTATATATAGCACATTAGTTTCGGATGGAACCAATTTGGGTCCGATTCTCATCGGACTCAAAGTGAGTTCGATGGGTTCGATGACCGTCCAATCTGCTTTAAGATTCGCACCCGCAACTTTCGCATCTGCTTTAAAATTCATGCACACGAATCTTAAAGTGGATCGGACGGTCCCTAAACCCATCGGACCTAAATTTGAGTCCGATGGACATCGGACCCAAGCTGTTCTCGTTTTGGATCGGCATGCTTTATGAGTTTCATCTTTTTACCGTACAATGATATAATTAAAATACAATAATATATAACAACAAGATATTAGAGGAAATCTATAATAAAATGAAAATATTTTTTAAAGAAAAAGTTATAATTTCTAATTTTATATTAAGATTGAATAAAATTTTATAATTTTCATAATCCATACAATTAAATAATACACTCTATCAAATTTAAAAGTTAAGAAATTGTTTTTCCATATATAATAATATTAAGTTTTTTATAGTTTACTAACATATTCAACATAGTTAAAATTTATAACATATTAATGTAAATAAGTAGTTTATTGTAGATTTTGATAATATAAATAGATTTAATGATGGATTGTATTTTTTTTTGTTCAAATTTTAATTGTATTTACCTTAGAAGAAGTATGTGTACACAATGTACGTATTCAGGTTCTTAGACATTTTATGTTTACAAAAAATTTCAACAAAAACTCAAGCAAAGTACAAGAGCAAGAAAGTGCTTTTGTTGCTCTAAATTCGACTTTGGAAATCAACTCATTAACTCAATATAGGCGTACGAAAATAGGAAAATATAAATGTTCTAATATGTAAATATCTTTGGAGATAAATTATTTTGTAAATTATTGTTATCAGTTAGTGAGTTATTATTTCCAGTATATATTCAATGAAATGGGCTTCGGCCTTTTAATCAAAAAAAAAAAAATATTCATGTAATAATGAATGTCGGAGCATGCAAAAAATAAAAAAGTTCTCCTTGGAAATAATGACCCATACAAATAATCAGGTGGGATCCACATTTGCTCGCTTTGTAAATAATTAGATGGTGCCCAGTTGCCCACGTTTGCTAGCTTGACATATAATCAAATTAGAGGGTGTGTCGTCTCTTGCCTCACAAAAAACCAATAATTCAATAAATGGGCCGTAAAATCAAATTGGGCCCAACACTGATATCCGCATGGTTCTTAATGAAGAAATGGAGAATAGCTCGTGTTCTAGAGTTAGCTCTTCATATCCAGCAGCACGGTTGTAAATGAGCCGAGTTTGAGCGAGTTACCTCTAACTCGAACTCAGCTCATTAAATAAATGAGCGAGTCAACTCGAGTTGGGATGGTAATAATGAGCTGTGTAGAGCCAATTCGAACTCAGCTCGTTATCAACTCGAGTTGGCTCACAAGCTCGTTTAACCAGTTAAATCAATACAACACAAGTTATAAACGAGTTTGAGCTGAGTTTGAGCCGAGTTTGGGTTTGGTTTTGGTTATTCGGGATTTTTTGTGCCAAACTGTGTAACTTTATGTAACTCGAGTTATAAATGAGCGAGTTGGGTCAGCTCAAACTCAGCTCATTTATTAAACGAGTCAGCCAACTCGAGTTAGAACTAACTCGAGTTGTAAATGAGTGAGTTAAAACGAACTGTAAATGAGCGAGTTATGAACGAGTTGCGAGTTCGAGCAATTTTGCCCAGCCCTATCCAGCAGTGACATGTCTACATTTAAAAGCTTAGAATCTAATATTTTAGAAGATTTACTTTCAAATGAACTAGTGGAGTTGATGTACTGATTATATCTAAATGAAAAATAATAACTAAAGTGCTGCTGTATGCCACCGAATTCAGATACCTAAAGTAACCGAAATTTTGAGTTTGGATCCGGACCGTCCAATCTATTATGAATTATAATTGGACTGTTTGGATGCAAAAGCAAAATTTGGGTTACTTTAGGGGATCTGGAACCATATCCACGTGGGGTTACGTGAATGCTTTTTGTTGATTTCGATTATTAGTCCTCTGTATGCATGAATTCATATCACCGTCGGTATCGTACTAGGGAATCTTTTACAATTACTTGATCTGGACCGTTCTTTTTAACTTGGTACGAATCTCAAAGCCCAATAATACTGCCCCCTCAGTCAGCCCGAATTCCAAACCAGTTGAGAGTTAATCTAAAACCGTAAATAGCTAATTGTAAAAGGGAATCTTTTACGGTACCGTCGAGGATATGGACTCCTGTATGCATGTTGTTGCATATTATAAACTTTTTACCGATTCTCACACGTCTGATGTTAATCAGACGTTAATCAGACGGCCCAAACTTCTGATATTATAAACAAATTCAGAAGATTGTACTGACAGCTAGCTCGCAGCACTTTGAGCTTGATCAATATTTTTTTATTCTTTGCTTATAATCTGCTACACTTTTCCATCCATTGTTTATAAACTTTCTTTTACGAATTTTAAAAAGAGGAGAGTTCCAATAGCTCATGTCTTTCATACTTCATCATAATTCATATTGTATGTTTCCGTTTTCAAAGTCCAAACTATCGATCCGAACCGCTCAACATGATATTCATGCTCAAATATGCTTGGGGATGAAATTTTATAATTTTTGCAATATTTTACTATTTTTTAAAATAGGTACAAAATCACTATATCTAGACCGTTCAAAAACAGTGATTTTCTGCCTATCTAAAAAAATAATAAAAAATTTTCAAAAATTATAAAATTTCATCTCCGGACATATTTTAGTATAGATATCATATTTAATGATTCGGATCGACATATTGGACTTTGAAAATGAAGATAAAAAATATAGATATGATGAGGTATGAAAAGCATGAGGTATTGGAACCCTCTTTTAAAAATACAATACAAATCTGTACATGTATATACGGAACTCACGATGAGTGAACTCATTATTGAATTACAAAGTTTTTTTTATATATGTGTTACAATTTTGAAATGATATATGTACGCCGATGGCGCATATAACATCACTCTTTAAACATGGACTTCTAAATGATCTCCAAATTTCTAAACGGTTTACAGGAACAGAAGGAGAAGGAGAAATATTGTTTGTTCAGGGTTGGATTAAGTTAATAACAGAAAATATATATACTTTAATAAATTGGAAATATATATATTTGCAATAAAGAAAATGGAAGTTTAGGATTTCCAATTTCTTTGTTTGAATGAGAGGATTGGAAGTCAAGCCACATAACGCTTTTCTCAAACTTTGTTGCTGGAACAAAAAATTTCTCACATTTGAGTTTGGAACTCATGACGTATTTCGGATTTGAAACATATAAATTTAGCCTTGTTAATTAAATGGTGACATAAATAAAAATTTTGTTGATCACAAACGTATATGGAAATTGATTATTCATATTAATATGATGACAGATTTTAATGGTAAATTTGTCCTTTTTTCACTAACATGTGGGAGAGTATCTTGTTTTCTCTGATGAAAATATGCTTTATGCCCCAAATTATTTTATGTGTGTGGATTGGTGTGGATATTTTGAAACTATATAAATAAAGCTATTTTTTTAGGATAATGCATAACCTACCTTTAAATTCTTTACTTGTTAAATAATAAATAATGTATTTAGGATGTTTCCTGTTCTCTATTTGATCTTAGTTAGCTTTAGTCCATCTATGCACTTAATTGAAGATATTCATGCAAGTAAGTGCTAATAAAAATTTATACAATTAACATTAGAAATTGGGCTCCCTACTATAAGTATTATTCAATAGTATTAAAACCATAAAAAAAAAAAAAATACACGAGCAGTCTAGATTACAAATTATGAACACACGACTAAAGTGTGAGCTAAGGCATACCAGAAGTGTGACCTAACTCATAAAAGTATAAGTTAACATTCATTTTAACAGTATATATATACCACATTATTTTTAAGCATGCTAATATATGAGTTTTCTTCCATTATTCTCAATATTGATATAATCATGTTAGTTGCAATAATATTAATTTATTGGCCTGGTTAGCAGTAGCAGAAGTTATATACAAATAAGATATTAGCAAAAATCAATAACATAAATTTAAAAATAAAAAAATTATTTGTAATTTGTAAGTTTGTATTAAGATTAATATAATGATTTGTAATTTCCATGCATACTTTAAACAAAAAAACATTCTAGATTTTTGAAGGCGCCGCTGGTTTTATGATTATGGTCCTCATGTATGCATTGTCAAGCTCTTCACCATAGCCGCTGTAGCTTACAGTTCCAATATTGTCACATATCGGAATTCGTTCAAGCAAGCTCTTATGTCTTCGCAAAAATGAAGGTTGTTTTGCATCCCAGCTCTCCAGATCTTTGGAGGCACCAATGTTTTGTACGACTACGGACCTCGTGGCCGCGCAATAGTTAATGTTGGAAATTGAACCGTTACATAATTAAAAAAAATAAACGTTCCTTTCTTAATATATCTTATTTCAGAATTTGGTATTGAATTTATTTGGAGTTAAGATATAAAAAAAATATTAAAAGAGAAAAAGTTTATGATAGTTTAGTAACATGTTTAACAATAAAAATTATTGACAAATTAATAGAGAAGATTTTGTTAATGTAATTGAGTAATTTATTTAAAAAATTGTTAATGTAAATATATGTAATGGGGTATTTTACGATTTAAAGTTTATTTATATTTGATTTTTTATTTCATTAAATTTAATTAATAGTAGAAGTTTAATTTTATACCGAAATTATTCAAAATATTTGTAATGAAACTTATTGATTAATTAAAGAGTTGATTCATTTATAGTATCTTCTAATAAATAACCAACTAAATATTCAAAATAAATAAATAAAAATAACCTTTTCACATTTCGACAAAGATCGTAAATTGTGGCTCTGCCTTTGGCTTGATATATCTACATTCGATCCTTGATTCCTAGATGAAAAAGATCGATGCTTGGCATTTTTCCTATTTTAAATCTTTTTTTTTTTTTGTCAATGTAGAGTTTGCTTAATATTTATATAATTAATTTAACATACTATGAATAATTGTTTTACGAATCATTATATTATTATTTATTAAAAAACTTTATTTTACGAATTTTACAAATATAAGACAAATTACTAGCTAATACATATATGGTATTATTACTCCACTATGAGTTCATGATTGAATTACAAAGTTTTTCAAGTGTTATAATTTTGGCGTGATGTATATATGTCTGTGTGTATGTATATATGTATGTATGTATGTATGTAGGTATGTGATGATGATGCAAAAAACTGCCTCCAAAAGAAGCCTCCTATTATTTTAAATTACATTCGATCTTTTTAATTTTTCTGTCTAGCGAGCAAAATAATATTCAATTATTCTTTGCGCATATAACATATCACTCTTTAAACATGGATTTCTATGCCATTGTATTATCTCGTAGCTAATTTATAAAATTTCTAAATGCTGCCTGAGAATAATCGACAGGAAGAGAAGGAATATTCTGTTTGTAGTCAGGGGTGACTTAAGTTAATAATAGATTACATACTGTAATAAATTGGAAATCAGTTTGTATGCAAAAAGTATATATAGGGACGATCAGTGGTTTTGGATTTGATACATATGGATTTATCCTTGTGCTAAATGGTGGCGGAAATACAATTTTACTGATCACAAAAGCAATGAAAATTGATTATTCATATTAAATATGAAGGCAGATTTGTTTTTGGTAAATTTGCTCTTTTTCACTAACATGCATGTGGGAGAGTACCTTGGTTTTCTCACATGAAAATATGGTTTATGCCCAAAGGACTATGTGTGGCTTCTTGGGTATATATTTTGATACTGTAGAAATAAAGTTATTTTTTCTGATAATTTACACAACCTACATTTAATTATTTAGTGATAAAATATTGTATTTAGGGTGTTTTTTGTTCTCTATTTGATAGAATAAATTAGAAAATTTAAACCCATAAAAAATGTCCTACTATGAGTATAATCAATAGTATTAAAACCATAAAATATTTAAACATAATACACAAACAGTCCAGAATGTAAATCATGAACTCACGACTAAAGTGTGAACTAATTCATACTAAAAGTGTGAGCTAACGCATAAAAGTGTAACCTACCATTCCTTTTAACGCTATATATATATATAGCACATTAGTTTTAGATTAACATCCTATATATATATGAGTTTCTTCTTTTTACCGTACATTGATATAACCATGTTAACTGCATTAATTTGATTTATTTAACGATTTGGTGGAACATAAAATAAAATAATATATAACAACAAGATATTAGAGGAAATCTATAGAGTAATGAAAATATTTTACTAAAAAAAGTAATTTATAATTTCCAAATATATATTAAGATTAAAATAAAATTTTGTAAATTTCATAATTCATATTTTTAAAAATATGGATTATGGAAATGATTGACAAGAAAAATAAACTATTTCATAATTCATAATACAAATTGTGTTAGCATTGATGAGGTTCCAATTAGGAGTTATTGTTCAGAAAGAGTTTGAAGTAAATAAGAGTTTTATTTTGATTTGGACCAACAACCCAAGCAAATTATTACAAATGAACTTTCTGTTTCTCAAACGAATGAGAGATGAAAATGGGATCCAATATATCAGATATTCTGACGTGAGCGGTGAAATTAGTTACATTTGTAGGTGGGTCCCGCAAAGTAAATTCATAACAAATTAATGATCTAACTGGTTACACGGCTTTTGTATTAATTCATGTCAAATATAGGGCACCAGGTTAATGTTTTTTTTTACTTTCTAATCGTTATTGTACAATAAAAGTATACGAATATGCATAATGCTTTCAATTATAAAATCTTTTTTTCAATTACATATCTTGATGAGTAAATCTGAATTGAAAATATTCTCCATGATGTATTGGGGGTTCTTTTTATGTCGGATCAACATTATTTTAAAATACAGAAAATATATGGTGACTCCTACGTCCACAGATAAAAGGGACCCCTTTTACAATGTTTTACGCGTCTCAAGTGTAGTGATAACGGGTCAAATGAGGGGGTAATATTGGGGCATTGTATCAGTGTTTTTTAAAATAAATATTATTTTCAAATGAAAAAAATAAATAATAGAGTTAGGGTAATAACATTAGGTTAATTCTTTTCTAGAGTTTTCATAAATAAAGTTAGTTCAAAGAGTACTAATTATAATAACAGAAAATTTGGAGGCAAGTTTCTTGTCCTAGTACCGGAATGAAATTTTCATGTGTCAAATTTCGTAATTGAAAAACCCCATTACTTCATCTAAACAAAATAATTTCATAATATTTCATGTTGTAAATATTTTCCTTTTTTAATATAATCATTGATGGGTACCAAACCCGCTAAACTTAAAAAATAAAGAATACTAATAATAACTTCAAAAGTAGAATATATAATAGAAAAAATTACAAAAAAGAAAAAGAAATAAGTAACCGAGATAATTTGAAACCAATATCAGATCTCTAATAGTTGCTAGAACAGAAATACCAACCACATCTGTGTCCAAAAGCATTAACTCAGTCAATTTGGGTCTGATGTCCATCGGACTCAAAGTGAGTTCGATGGGTTGGATGACCGTCCCATTTTAAGATTCTTGCCCGTAATTTTCGTGTCTGCTTTCAAATTCCTGCGCACGAATCTTAAAGCAGATCGGACGGTTCCGAAAACCATCGGACTCAACCTGTTCTCTAAACTCAGACATTGCCTTCCCCAACCCCGTCCAGTTAGAACGGCCACTAGATCCAGTTCAGGCGAAGATCCGCTTATTGAAATGATCAATACAACAATTCTTGTTGTCTCAATCTCTGGTGTGTAAAGTGCGCAAATCTTGATGAATGTTTAAATTTTAAATCTGATGGTTATTGGATGGAGAGACTGACAACGAGGCTTGATGAATGTTTAAAGTTTAAACTTGAAATCTGACGCAAATCTTTATGTTTACTTTGAATTTGAGTTTACTTTGAATTGTTGTATCAAATTCTAAGATTGTTAATTGCAGATGTGTGAATGCTAAAGGAGAAGAGTCTCATGATTGCATGAAATTTGCAAAGTACTATAGGGCTCTTTGCCCCGGCGAATGGGTTAGTGCAAAAATTTATCATACCAATCATTGTTTGTACCAGCTTTAGGTACAATACCTTTGTAATTTTGTTCATCCCAGACTTCCAGCATGTGTGGCAATATTTGATTTTAACTGGTACCAGGATACAATATTTCATTGTACATCCGAGACCTATATTTGGTTTTAAGTTTTAACTGGTACCAGGATACAATATTTCATTGTACATCCGAGACCTATATTTGGTTTTAAGTTTTAACTGGTACCAGGATACAATATTTCATTGTGCATCCCAGCTTTTGGTTTAGTACTAGTTTTTATACTGAGAAGCACCTGGAGCTTTTGGTTTAGTGCTAATTTTTTATTTTGCAATTGCATTATTTTCAGGTTGAAAGGTGGAATGAACAAGGGGATAATGGCACATTTCCTGGCCCTCTCTGATTTCATTGCTTAGAATTCTCATTAATTTCTGGAATGTGTCTTGATTTGATCACAGACTGGTTTTGTTTGCTGGTCTTTTTAACTTTTCCTGAAACCAAATGGATTGATGACACCATAATCAGCTTTATTTCTTGCTTCTTTAATGATGTAATAATGAGATTAAACTTTTGGTTTGTTCTTGATTGGTGCAGTTTTGGTATTTCTCTTATTATACTGGTAAACGCTTACAAAAAATGGTATTGATTCACATTTTTTCGTCTTGATATATGTTTATGACTGAAAGAAAACCACTTAAAATAAAACTTGTTATTTGAATGTTTAAAATATTAAGTTAAGTTTATCAAAATCGTGTCCAGGATGATTTGAAAGGGATAAAGTGTGATATAATTAGGGAAAACAATATTTTTTTTCTTTGGCAATTAACTTTAAAAGCTGCCTCTACATTTCGTTGTATTTAGAGGGTTTCTTGTTCTCTATTTGATCTTAGCATTAGACCTTTTATGCCCTAAATTTAAGATATGGAGAAAGAATAGGAATCTAGTTCCCTTAGTTTAAGATATCAACCCAAGTAAATTCTAATAAAAATATATATATATAATTAACAATAGAAGTTGGACTCCATACCATAAATAAGTATAATCAATAGTATTAAAACCATAAACAATTTTAAAAATAATACAAAAGCAGTATAGATTGCATGTATGATGAACTGGCAGTTTAGAATACACACGACTAAAGTGTGAGCTAACACATACTAGAAGTGTGAGCTAACTCATAAAATTGTAAGCTAACATTCTTTCTAACGCTATATATAGCACATTGTTTATAGGCATGTTGTTTGAGTTTTCTTCCTTTTACCCTATAATGATATAACCATGTTATTTGCATTAATATTGATTTATATAACAATAAGATATTAGATGAAATCAATACAATAAAAAACACTAAATTAAAATTTATTTTATAATTTCTAATTTATAAGTTTATATTTATATTACAATATTGATTTTTAATTTAAATAGTTCACATTTTAAACAAAAATGCAAAAATTAATATTAACAATTTAAACCATTTTGTTTTTAAAAAGAAATACCTATTCCTTTCATGATAAATTTAATTTTAGAATTTGGTACTTAAAAAATTATTTGGAGTTGAGATATAATTTTTTCTTTAATAGACAACATGTTTTTTATAGATTTAAAATTAATGTAATGGTATATTTTACTTATTATTCAAATTTTATTTATATTTGAGATTTTATTTAATTAATTTTAATTAATAGTAGAATGACTAGAATCTAAATTTTATACCGAAATTGTTAAGTAATTTCTAACAAGCAAAATAATTCAAGTTTTCTTTGTGCATATAACATCACTTTTTAAACATGGACTTCTATGCCTTTGTATGATATCCTAATTTATAAAAAATTTAAACAGCGCCTAAGACAAATTTACAAACACAAGGATATATTGTGTGTTCAGGGGTGGATTAAGTTAATAACAGAAAATATACTTTAATAAATTGGAAATTTAATTTTTTTTCAATAAGGTATATGAGGGCTTAGGGGTTTCGGATTTGAAACATTTATATGAATTTAGCAATGGTGACGAAAATACAATTTTGTTGATCACAAAAGCATATGGAAATTGATTATTCCAATTAATTATAAAGGCATGTTTTTTGGTAAATTTGTCCTTTTTCACTAACATGTGGGAGAGTACCTAGTTTTCTCTGATGAAAATATACTTTATGCCCAAATTGAATATTATGTGTGTGGATTTGTGGGTATTTTGACACTATATAAATTATGTTATTTTTTAGGATAATTAATGCACAACCTACCCTTTAATTATTTACTTATTAAAGTGTATTTAGGGTATTATTTTTGTTCTCTATTTGACCTTAGCATTAGTCCTTATATGCCCTTAATTGAAGAAGTTAGAAACTTTAAACCCATAAAAAAAATATGCCATAATATAAGTATAATCAATATATAGTACTATTAAAAACCAGAAAAATATTTAAACATAATACACAAGCAGTCTAGACTGCAAATCATGAACTCACGATAAAAGTGTGAACTAATTAATGCATGCTAGAAGTGTGTGAGCTAACACATAAAAGTGTAAGCTAACATTCTTTTTAACACTATATATATATACATACAGCACAACTAGTTGTAGATCGACATATATGCTATATGAGTTTCTTTCTTTTTACCTTACATTGATTGACCATGTTAGCTACATTAATATTGATTTTATTTAACAGTTTGATAGAGCAAAAAAAAATGTAATATATAACAACAGATATTAGAGGAAATCTATAAGAAAATGGAAATATTTTCTGAAAACAAATTTAATTATAATTTCTAATTTTATATTAAGATTGAAATATTTTTTTGTAATTTTTAATAAGAAAAACAATTTATGTCTTGAAAACCTAGACAATAAATTAATTGATAAACAATTCATTAATTTCGGTTTTAATGCACTCCGTCAATTTCATAAATTGATATGTGTTAGCTTCTTAGAGTTAATTAAGGTGTAAGATTTTTTTTTCATAAATAATTATGTTAAGTTTTTTATAGTTTAATATCATATTCAAAACACTTAATTTTATAACAAATTAATGTAATTAACTTTCATTTTAGTTTTTGATAATATAAATATATATAATGGTGTATTGTAATTTTTGTACAAATTTTACTTGTATTTGAGTTTTTATTATATTAAATTGAATTCATACTAGAATATTAATTATATACTAAAAGTTATTAACACAGAATTAATATGAATTTAAAATTATTAATTAATTAGAGAGTCGATTCATTTAAATAACCAGTTCATAAATAACCCACAATATAAACAACATAAAAAAATTTAAACCATCTTCTCACATTAATTTCCAACCCAAGATCTGGAATTGAGACCTTTACAAAATGTTAATTGATGCCTCATTAAATTTCTTATTCATTACACTAGATAAATAAAATTCTTATTGAAAAGTCAGATTTTCGCAGTCTCAATATTTATATGCACTAAAAGCGTGATAAAAATTATTACTAAATTTTGTAAGGAAATTTATTCTATTTGGTAGGAACTTCTTCGAAATGAAAGATGTGAGGTACCATTGTCTTATATAAAGAATGAATAACTTTAAAAAACAAATCATATAATAGAGATTAATTAGAATCTGAACATCAGATTTTCTGAATTAGACAAGGGCACTAATAAAGCATAATAAATGGAGCATGCAATTGTAACTATATAGAAAGATAAAAGATTTGAGCATTACACTGATTCTAGAAGAAATAAAAAATACATAAAAGTAAATATAAATACAAAACAAAGCTCAAGAGGGATAGACAAGATTAACATTTAACACATTCTTGAAAAATAAAAAGAGATTATCAAGAATAATGATGAGTTCTTCTAATTTAGATGGAAGTCTTGCAAGATCAAGAACACAATACATTTAAAAATATAAAAGATAATAATACAAGCTCAGTGAAGATAGCACCATTAATTGACAACTTTAGTATCCTCAGCGTATATTATACACTTATCAGTATACTCTTTTCTCACCATAACATTAACAGCCCAGATAGCAACAGCAAGAGCAGCAATAAACTGGAAATTGAGTAAGGTAACAGGTTTTGGATGAGGCCACATTTGGAAAATTTAGGAGGTAGGTAAAATGATGATACCATGAGTAGCAGATGGATAAAGGTAAATGGTGAAGTGGCTACATATAGAAGGTAGTGGGGCCATGACTGACAGTCTGACATATCTATTATTATTATTATTTTTTTAAGATAATATGAACTCTGACATGGTTAATAGCAAAAAGGTCTTGAAGTACACTTTGACCATTTGGGTGGTTTGAACTTTGAAGAGATAAAGCTATCCCAAATTTATGACACATCAATAATAAATGTTTGATGACTGATGCACGCAAAAGGGGAATATTTTTTTCTGACAAAAAGAAGGGAATAAATTTGATCCGTTTCCAGACCCCAATTTGTAGAAAATTAGAAGGACATTTTCTGTTTACACAAATAAGACTGAAATTGATGATGTTAACAAATAAGAAGGAACAGTAGAAAGAAGGAATGATTTATATTTTCTGATATTGTTGAGTTGATTTTTTTACACTCAGTACATGCATATTCTTATATAGGCTGATTAATTACTAGCCGTTATTATTTCCTAATTTACAATTAGCCGTCTGTACTGCTAAATATAGCTTGATTACACAGATTTGTACTAGCTGTTATTTCCTAATTATTCTAATTAGATCATGTTTTGATATAATATTTTCAACAATTCCTCTCAAGTTAGAATTGTAGATGTTGATTAATTCTAATTTGATCTTTTTCAAATGATCTTGGTTCTAATTCTTGAGAACGGAGTAGGTCCGATGCCCATCGTACTTTTAGGTTTAACGAGCATGATGACCGTCCGATCTAATTTAAAATTTGTGCGCATGAAAATTGAAACAGACACGCATGAAGTTTAAAGCATTCCGCATGAATCTTAAAGCAAATCGACGGTGATTAAACTCATCGAACCAAAGTAGGTCCGATGCCCATCGGACCTACTCTCAAGTGCTAATTCTTTAGTAAACATTTCTGCTAGTTGGTCTTCACTTCTTACAAAAGATTGTTAAGCACCTCAATAAATATAAATTATCAATTATGTTCTTTACACTTTATAATTTTTACAATTACAAATTAATATTTTTCAATCATTTCTCGTAAAATAAAATAACACTACGGTAGCTTATTTAGTCTCTCCAATCTCAATTTTATAGTTTCGCCCTGTGTGTAGAGCTCACATGATGGATATCTAGATGATAGTACTTTGCAGAGGGTTTTTTTTTTTTTTTTTTTACGAAGGTCCATAGGTTCAATACACACACCCAAGATTCCATTCCAGTGAGATTCGATCATATACAAAAAGGCTATGCCACAACCAACTGTGCTACACAACGATGGCCTTCCTATTTGCCTATCATCTTTATGTTAAAAAAAGAAGATAGTTTTGCATGAAACTTTATTTCAAATATGAAGGCTTAACCACCAATTTCTTCTAAAAAGATTCGGAATATGCAATATTATTTTAACAAACTTTATGGCAAGCTTAACAACTTAACAAACCATTTAACAAAACTAAACACGTAAACATTACTATTATTTTTCTTACAACTTAGTTGAATTATTTATCAAATTTGATACAATTTGAAAATTAATTTGAGATCCATTAAGAAATTTAAAATAATTGGTGATCAACCAAATTGAACACAAAACATATCTATCTATACAATAAAATAAATTAACATATATATTATCTTCAATTTTTAAATATTGGTAACCGTTTTTCCTATTTTTTATTACAAATTAAAATAGATTCCCTTGTATATCTCTTTCCTTCATACATAAACATTAATAACTATGAGTAGAACTAGGGTGTTCTTAAGCTCACTAACCTTCTTTGTGAGCTTAACTCAAAAACTCATCGCATTAATTTCAAGCGACGCGTCTAAATTGTTGAAGCCGATCTACTTCACGAGTGCTGAGTTTACATGTCAAATTTTTAAATTTTTAAACTAATTTAATATAAAGTAAAGCGATAAAAAAATGATGAAAAATGAACACAAAAATTAACTTATAAACCATCTTTTTTGACAGCTTGACTTTATACTAAATTTGTTTGAAATTTTATATTTTATATGTAAAAATATTACTCATGAAGTATATCGGTTTCAACGGTTTGGATGCATCGTTCGAAGCCAATTCAATAGATTTTTGAATTAAGCTCACCAAGAGACTTAGTGAGCTTATGAACACCCTAGTTCTACTCAATAACTAGAGTAGAACTAGGGTGCTCTCGAGTTCACCAAGCTCTTGGTGAACTCAAGTCCAAAACTCATCGGATCGACTTCAAACGACGAATCCGACCGTTGAAACCCGTCTATCTTATGAGTGATGCGTCTACATGCAAAAATTTAAATTTTGAAATTAATTTTGCATAGAGTCAAGTGGTCAAAAAACGTCAAAAAATGAATGCATTAAAATTAATTTATTAACCTTCTAATTTTGACCACTTGACTCTATGCAAAATTAATTTCAAAATTTAAAATTTTTGCATGTAGACGCATCACTCGTAAGGTAGACGGGTTTCAACGGTGGAATTCGTTGTTTGAAGCCGATCCGATGAGTTTTGGACTTGAGTTCACCAAGGACTTGGTGAACTCGAGAGCACCCTAGTTCTACTCCAATAACTATATATTATGATTAACCTTGTTTTGCCAAATCTGCAATAACATATTTTATGTCAAGTCAATGATGTTGGATTTAAGATCAAACGCGCGGTATCCCAAGAAAACAAGCGAGATTTCATATCAGCACACCAATATCGAGTTATGAATTGTGACAAGTGAAGCATCATACTGACCAGTAGAATAATTAATTAATGGAGCATGAAATCGAATTCACATCTCTTGCCTCCTTTGTCACGCAACATAAACAGAGAGATCGATAGTCGAGAAAAATAGGCTGTACGGACTTGCCATATATGGATTTTTTTTTAAAACAGTAAATAAAATAATCAAAGTTAAAGAAACGACATGATTGCTTCGTTTGTTATAAAAACAGCAAAAACCGAATCCGGGATTCGGTTAAGTTATTTTTTTGCTTCACCGAATACGCTATTCGGTTAAGAAGGTGGTTTTAACATGGGATACAGTGAGTTGCCACAGAAGATCACCATTTTTTTGCTTTTTTGGCTTAACCGAATCCCGGATTCGGTGAAGGTTATTTTTTTGCTTTAACCGAATCCCCGATTCGGTGAAGCTGATTTTTTTTAAAATCTGCCACTGCTTGACCGAATTGCCAATTCGGTTAAGATTTTTTTTTGATTTTTTATTGTAAACCGAATAGCGAATTCGGTTAACATTATTTTTTAATTTTTTATTTTAAACCGAATATGGTATTCGGTTTGGATTATTTTTTTATTTTATATTGTTAACCGAATAGAGTATTCGGTTATGAGTTTTTGTTTTTTTCTTATTTTATATTGTTAGCTGCAACCCTTTTCCACCTAATTGATTTCGCACCTACCTCGTTCAATTTCTAATTTTCTCCTATTTCGCTTAATTAGTTATATTTTTAATTTTCCATTTTTCTTGTATTTTGGATAGTTGCTGTTAATTTCTGAGGTGCTATATATATATGTTTGTGATATTAATGTAAGTGGGCAAGTGGGAATGGCAATCATGAATCGCTTTGTTCGGACAACAAAAATAACCAAATTAAATCCGTGATTTTTATTTTTACCCAAAATTTTTTTTTTAATATAAATAACCACGTTATTAAAAGAATTTTATTTCTATCCAAACCGCAAATAATATTTGCGGTTTGAATTAACAATTCAAACCGCAAGGAATATATGCGGCTTGAATTGTGAATTCAAACCGCATATATTATAAAAATCGGTGAATAAACTTTAGAGTAAAAACTTTAGGGTTATCGGTGAATAAACTTCTAGAGTTATCGGTGAAAAATTACCATTTAATAAAATAATAAATGAAATTTTATATTATTGATAAGTTTTTATAATATAATTCTTTGTAATAAAAATAACTTTAGGGTTATCGGTGAATAAACTTCTAGGGTTATCGGTGAAAAATTACCATTTAATAAAATAATAAATGAAATTTTATATTATTGATAAGTTTTTATAATATAATTCTTTGTAATAAAAATAACTTTAGGGTTATCGGTGAATAAACTTCTAGGGTTATCGGTGAAAAATTACCATTTAATAAAATAATAAATGAAATTTTATATTATTGATAAGTTTTTATAATATAATTCTTTGTAATAAAAATAACTTTAGGGTTATCGGTGAATAAACTTCTAGGGTTATCGGTGAAAAATTACCATTTAATAAAATAATAAATGAAATTTTATATTATTGATAAGTTTTTATAATATAACTCTTTGTAATAAAAATAACTTTAGGGTTATCGGTGAATAAACTTCTAGGGTTATCGGTGAAAAATTACCATTTAATAAAATATTTATATTAAAATATTTTTTTTTGGGTAAAAATAAAAATCACGGGTTAATACCCATATTTTTTTTTATTTGAATGCATTAACCGAATAAGGTATTCGGTTAATACCGTATAATAAAAAATAAAAAAATTATTTAACCGAATCCCCTATTCGGTGTGGAATAAAAAATAAAAAAAATAATGTAAACCGAATTCGCTATTCGGTTTACAATAAAAAAATAAAAAAAAAATCTTAACCGAATTGGGAATTCGGTTAATGGTGGGTGTTACACGGAGTTTACATAGTTTTCGGGATCTGATTTGTGAAAATATGCTTTAACCGAATAGCGGATTCGGTGAAGCGAAAAAAATAGCTTAACCGAATCCCGGATTCGGTTTTTGCTGTTTTTATAACAAACGAAGCAATCATGTCGTTTCTTTAACTTTGATTATTTTATTTACTGTTTTTAAAAAAAATCCGCCATATATAGTCTGAAAAAATGGTACAAATTTTATAAAGAGACCGTTTGTCTTGACTAGTTGACCTGTTGCATCTTTTGAAAAAACAAAAAAAATGATCAAATGTTATGTTAAATTAATAATTAAATGGGGGAAGTTCGTTAACAATTGACTAAATTGATAATTTCAAAATTGTAAAAAAATGATTGAATATGAATAGACCGCATTTTTTTATGTAACCTATGTACATTATACATTTCAAGCACCGAAAATGATGAAATTTAATGCAAGTTGTATCATTGAACAAATGAATAGAATATTAATGATCTATATTTTGATAGTGTTTAATAAACGAAAGATAATCATCTATCTATAAAGCAAACAAGATATCTATAAGTTTTTTTATTTGAAAAATATTTTTGACTTAAATGCCATAGTTTATTTTGAAAATTTAACTCTTTTCAAAAGATAGTTTATTAGATTCCAATTAAATAAAATTAGAGTTGTTTTTCATAATTCACAACGAAAAAAAACTATAATTTTTTATGAAACAAACTATTGTTAAACAAACTATTGATAAATAATTGTTTTATTTTATTTTATTTTCCAAAATGCTTGATAGAGATTATTGTTTGGAACACAAACATATTATTTTCATATTTAATATATTGGTGACTTTATGATGTGTCAATCAGTAAGAGTATCAACCTATCAAACCTCCAACATATACTCTATGCGACAAATGTTAAAATTTGTAACTAGTCTCCTTTTGTACATTAAGCTATAAGATTGGAATTTCATGCTGGGAGGAAAAACCATTTATTTTGCTCACTTCAAAAAATGCAAAGAAACAAAAATAATATATATGTTTCTCAATATCCGAAATTTTTATTAATACCCTAAAAAAAATAGCAAATATGCCCCCCCAGACTGAATTTTTTTTAAAAAGACCCTAACCGCCTCATGTTTGGACGGTTTGATATTGATACCTAACCGCCTCATGTTTGGTGGTCTGCTGCCTGTACCAAACCGCCTCACACTGGGGCGGTTTGGTATTGCCTATATATTGGAGGATACCTCTTCCGTTTTTCACCACATTCATTTCAAATTTTCACTCTCTTTTTCTCCTTTCTTTCTCTCTTTCTCCAACAAATCGCCCTCCCCTTTTGCATGTAAGTCCCTCAACTTTTTTTAATTTAATTTTTTAGTCTAAAATTATTTAAAAATTGTTAGGAATTAATATAATTTGTTAGAAATTGTTAGAAAATGTCCAAAATTGGTTAGAAATTGTTAGAAATTGTTTAGAATTAATATAAATTGTTTAATCCATCATTATAATTTGAAACCCTAGATCTTACCATGGCATCCAAATCCGAACTTCGAAAAGGAGAAAGTGAAACAGCACGCAATGCTCGCATATCCGTCGCTAAAATATTTTGGACGGGTGAAGCCCATTTGAAAAGACATTTATCTCGTTTTCTTCCACCCAAAGATGTTGAAGAATACTTGACCACGGATGATCCGATTATTAGAAACGTTCTTGACGAGAACTTCGGCGATATAGGGATAGAAAAAAAAAAAAGAGTAAATGTTCCGCTATAGTAAATGAATTGTCTTTATCTTTACTTCTCATCAAGGGTGGAGCCAGACAATTGAATTATGAGAATTAAATACATAATGGATATCAATTATATTATAAACTTTTCATGTTAAAAATTGAAGATCAATTTACAGTATTCATGACATTTTACTCTAAATTATATAAAAAATTATATGTAAATACAAAAAAAATTATAAATAGGAGGAGTCAATTAACCCCATTTGTATAAGCTCCATCCGCCCCTGCTTCTCACCATATTCCAAAACGCACACATATCAGAAGAAAGAAAAAAAATTAAGAGGTTTTTATAATTTAGCAAACTTCAGTTCCAACTCCAATTTTGATTATCTCAGACTCCAATCTATAAAACTGGACTTCAAAAAGTTTACATGATAATAGTTTTTCACGGTCTTAATCTTGCGGCAATTTTCTGAACAAACATATGTAAGCTCGTTTGACTTGTGAGAGCACAATGGTGAATATTCGAGCAGTGTCTTAAAATGCGGCCGCATGGACCGCATATGCGGCTGCATATGCCTATGCAATCAGTAGCCGTGCTCAGAATATCATGCAGTCTCTCTCATGCGGTTTTGAATATGAGGCCGCATATGTGGACCGCATATGCTAATATAAGGGTGCAAAATTATATATGCCGCGCATGGAATCAAAATTTAATATGCGTTATACTGATCCAACTCAAAATCTCAAATTCAATATGCGTTATGCGGCTTTATAATGTTGCATATATAATTTGTTGTTTATGCGGAAAACAGATTTGATTATTATGTAAAAAATTATTGTATTTTTTACATACAATAAGACACTTCATGCTATTTATGTGGAAATAAATTTAAATACACGCATATGAATATGTATATATATGAATTCTCATTTTAAAATCCGCAAATATAAATCCGTATTAAAATCCGCATATGCGGTATGCAGCGGCCTTCCGCATGTATGAACAAAACCGCATTTTAAAACATTGGTTATAAGAGAGTAAGAGATGCACCATATTTACGCCTGTACACAACTCTCATGATAACTTCTTTTTCTGTAATAAATTAACCAACACATAACAGGCCTATCTTGTTGTACTGAATCATTCCCAAATTATACTCGAATTACGAACTTTTGACTCTGTCGAACCGAACCCAAACTATTATGTTGTCACTATGGCGTGCCTTTGTATTCGACCCGTTACAACGAATAGTAGAGAGCGTTGGACAGCGTTCGTACACAATACATCCACAAAGTGACTGTTCCCT
The DNA here is from genome assembly GCA_025461045.1 of Carex parvula. NCBI lineage: Eukaryota > Viridiplantae > Streptophyta > Magnoliopsida > Poales > Cyperaceae > Carex > Carex parvula. The sequence continues at coordinate 651,767 of JAJGRW010000522.1, read as the reverse complement.
AGTTCCCTCATCCAGGAGAGTCCGGATTAGGATCTGGGCCAGGCCAATACGGCTTAAGTTAGAATGCACGGGGCTTCTTTAAAATCTTGCCAACATGGATTGGACGGTCCCGATTTATTCTGCAATAACTCAAAGTGAGTCCGGATTAGGATCTGGGCCAATACGGCTTAAGTTGGAATGCACCGGACCTCTTTAAAATTTGTGCCAACACGGATCGGACGGACCGGCTTTATTCTGCAATAACTCAAAGAGAGTCCGGATTAGGATCTGGGCCAATATGGCTCAAGTTAGAATGCACCGGGTCTCTTTAAAATTCGTGCCAACACGGATGGGACGGTCGGGATTTATTCTGCAATAACTCAAAGTTTGAGTTAATGCAGAGGATACGAGTTCCTCCCTGGCGCCGTGAAGCCTCAAGGAATATTGACCATAAATAACAAAAAAATCCATTAAAAAAAGGAAACAAATATCCAGAAAAAAAAAAAAAAATTCTAAGTGAGAGATGGCTTCTTCTCTCTCATGTTATGCTCCCTGCATGCTCAGGTATCCTTCTATTTCTCCATTTCTGATTAATTATTTGGTTTTTCACAGTGCACAATTCAGTTCCTTTTGCTCTAGTTCAGGCGAATTGGCTTAGAAGAATTATGGGTTATTTGTTTGGTTCAAAGATTATTTATTTTTCTTCTCTTTTTAGTTCGTTTTTCTTGCCTCTTTTGCTGTCCCCTTTGCACACCTGTTCTTAAGTGGTCCCTACCTTATCTAGATGGTACCACTTGTCAGTGGCACAGTAGTTCAGGTCAATTTAAGCTTACTCTCTGCCTATAAGCTTCATGATCCTCTTACCTATGATACTGGTAAACTGGTACATGAAAGCTTCTTCAGGTCATGGTTTCAGTTTGCTCAGTTACCATTTTGCCCTTGTACCTAATTTGATTAATATACTTGCTTTATATATTTAACTCATAGGTAATAAATTTTTAAATTTAGTGTTAAACTTTAGTAACTCAGAGGTTCTAAACACATATTCTACATTAATACTGGTACCATGGACTTGGTACTGTTTAAGTCAGGTTCTGTACCAGTTTGTTTATTGCTCTGTCTGGTATTCCTTTTTTTGGAAATAAGTTAAACACAATTTTTGCAAATTAGCAGGAACTATCTCCTCAATTTTGTTACAATTTCTCGCACTCTGAGGCACTTGTGAATCCCCAATAAGTACCAGTACCAGTTCTCAGCACAAAATTCTGTGCAAATCTTACAAGAATTCACATAATTTTAATTATTGGTAATAAATTCTGTTTTGATTCTTATTTTAACAGCTCACAATTGCAAAATGAGTGGCTGACGAATTCGGTCTATAGGAAAAACAAGAAAAGAATAGTTCTAGCTCTTGCAACCACAACAAATGTAAGTTTTCAATTTTGGCCTGATGGTAATAACATTTTGTACCAAATTGTGAAATTGAAGTAACAAATTTACCCTTTTGGTGCTTGCGAGTTGAAAAGAACCAGGATCAAGTATGTAATATTTAGTGAATTTTTTAGCAGTTTCATACCACTAATTTCCGAAATTATAATACAAATGAGTTAGGTATCACCCGGAAAGAGAAGCTCTGGTGATGACATCATAATGGTGGACCCACTCGAGGCGAAACGGTTGGCCGAGAAACAGATGTCAGAAATTAAGGCCAAAGAAAAATTAATGGTATGTTCTCAGTACTCCCTTTTTTTAAAATAGAAGAATTTCATGCGTCCCTTTGAATGAAGAATGTCACATCATTTATTTCAGCTTGTTATACAAAAAGGAAAAAACACATAACACCCATTCCTTGTTCGTTTCTCTGGTCTTTTGCACTGAATTAAGAGCACATAATCATATGAAAAAAATTATAAAAAATTTCTTACTTCTTGGTGCCGTGTAAATACTCCATATATATCCAATTTATGAGTTAAATACCTTTAAACCGGCCCAAAAATAATAAGTTTAGTACATAAACTATATTTTACAGCTTACCTCAGATATTTTCTTGGGCTTCACAGCATTTTGGTTTTTATTTGGTAATTTATTAAATTTGTTTTTTGGTTGAGTTTGTGCTATTTTTCGGTAAAAATACCCTACACCGCCAAATAAAATCCCAATGTTGTGGAACCCAAGAAAAATTTCCGAGGAAGTTGAATATAGTTTATGCGGCAACTAGATATTTAGGCCGGTTTAATGGTATTTTACTCATAAATTGGAATTTAAATTGAATTTGTGCATATTTAGTGGTAAAATTACTCGAAATGAGATGTAAATTTCACGGAGTAAATTAAATTCATGTTTTGATTTCAGAGGAGACGACAAGGGGAGGCAATTAATGGCGCCTTAGCCATGATTGGCCTAACGGCTGGATTGGTGATCGAAGGCCAAACTGGGAAGGGTATTTTAGGGCAGGTAAAATTTCTCACAACTGCTTTTATTTTTTGTCTTGTACAGTTTCTATGTAAAATTGTGTTCTATGTCACACTATTTGAATTATCGTACTGTTCAGGCAGGTTTGGTGCCTGAATGAACCAGCTGTTACAGTATTTGTACAGGCTTGTTTGGTCATTGGGACCAGAAATGTGAGAAAATTGAGGCTAATTTCAGCTAAACTGGTGTAATCTGAGCTGAATAAAATTGATTTAACTAGGGATTAGTAGATTAATGGGGTATTAACCTTAACTTGTTCAAATCGGAAAAATCGATAGATATGCAATTTTCCCAAGTTTTGGAAGCCTAATCACATAGATGAAATACAATGAACATAGTAATCCCACATTGTATGATAAAAAATTCACATTATTTTCCTTAAAATTTCAGATTGCTGGATACTTGGCTGCTTTCGCGGGTATATTCATGAACTAATCGGTCAAGACTACATTGAGATTTCATAATTTTAATAGAGAAATACAACTAATTCTTTATGTTTGTTTCCCTTTATTGTCTTAGACGTCTGATCTTGAAAGGTTATGTAATATTTGTACTTGTTATTGTTGAAAGGATTTTGCTTTACTCATGTTTTGCATAGATTTTCTTTTTCTCTATTTTGTATGTACCTAAAAAAGAGTTGCTCCTAGGGAAGTTGCCAGTGGCGGATGTAGAAAGTCGTAGAAAACATAGGTGCAATCTTGAAGAAAATAAACTATTATACTAAATCTATGGATTGTGGTAGATACAATCCTAAACACACTTACATTTTAATAGATTATATTTATTAGATCAATAATCAAAAGTTAAAAGATTATAATACATGGAACTGAATATCATTTAATTATTTAGTTTCCCAAGGGTGGCTGTCAAAATAATATCATTTAATTATTAAATGGAACTGAATCTCTTGTTCACATGTGGACAAAAAAAATTTCATGCGTTCATCCATTTATAATTTGAATGATCATAGTTGAAATAGAAAAAAAATATAAAATTTTGAGAAAACAAATTCATACTTTAATTATAATTGTTCATATCATAGATGGATGAATAAACCTGATGGCTGAAATTTGATTCCTTATTAAATAGGACAAATCTGAAGGATAAAATATTTTTTTTAAAAAGGCCATGGCCCATTTTCATATTACCGAAAACCATATAATTACATCAAGATCCCAGAATTCATAGCTCTGCCAGTAGCTTGCAGAAACAAAATGTACTAGTAGCAAACAAGATAGTAACATAGCCAACTTTTAATATTTGCTAATGTCCAAAAGTATCCTAGATTAGCTAAATCTAAGCCACATAGTAATGGGCTGAGGTTATATATTTTTATAGGCAAAAAGTTGTGTTGGATCTTCTGTTTCATTGTCATTGCAAAAGTGACAATAGGGATCACCTAGCCAACCTCTGGCTAGCAGATTATCTTTAGTTAATATTTTTCCATGTTCAACAAGCCACATAAACATTTTAATTTTAGGTGAAATTGGAAGATTCTACCACATTATAGCTTTACTTGGTTGTATCCCTCTAAAGTTAAGCAAATTATAAATGGAATGTGTAGAAAACTTCCCTGAGGAATGCCACCTCCATCCTATTGAATCTTGTGCCAGTGTAAATGAAGTGATACTAAGTATATACAATATGTCTAACCAGTAAGTTCTATCCATTCCTAACAGTGAAGTTCTAAATTTGATCCCTTGCCCTTGTGAATGAATCACATATGATAGTAAAATATTTGGGGTTATGAATTTTTGAAATAAACTATAGTATTTAGTTTCTAATGTACAATCTTGGTACCATATGTCTTTCCAAAACCTAACCTGAGTATTAATACCTGGTTCATAAGAAACACTAATAGTCCCTATCTTATCCAGAGAGAGAAGAGTTTTCCAAAAGGGTGAAATATGTATTGTGTTTCCTACTGTATATTTATATAGCACTAATGTCTTCCATGTACCAATGTAGCAATTATTTTTTAATTTCCACCACCACTTGAGAAGAAGTGATAAATTCATCTGTCTCAGGTCTAAAATCTCCAACCCCCCAAATTGTTTAGCTATACAAGCTGCTTTCCAGTCTAGAAGAGAATATTTTTTCTTAGGAGAAGAACCTTGCCAGAGGAACTTTCTTCTGATTTTATCTATTTGATGCAATACAGTAATTGGTATTTTATAAACTGAGAGGGTATACAAGGGGATGGAGGAAAGCATTGAGTTCAGAAGTGTAATTCTACCACCTATAGATAACAACGGCCCTTGCCAACTTTTTAGTCTACTTTCTACTTTATCTATCAAGAATTCCCAATCTGCAACTTGAAGTTTTTTAAAGTGTAAGGGAAGTCCTAGGTATTTGAAAGGCAAGGTCCCCCATTGACATCTAAAAATTTGACGTAGCTCTAAAGAAATATCAACATGAATTGGGTACATTTTAGTTTTGTCATAGTTCATTTTAATTCCAGATAGAGCTTCAAAAGCCATCATGGCCCACCATGCAGCTTCTACATTCTCTTCCTGAGTTGCCAGGAAAATAATTGTATCATCTGCATAGTGACAATTGGTAGTGGCATTGTTGTCTATACATTGAGGTCTTAGTCCTTTAATTACATTTGCTTGCCTACCCTTACTAAATATCTTACTTAACGTATCAGCTGCTAAGATATAAAGAAGACAAGGGATCCCCTTGTCTCACTCCTCTTTTGCAATAAAAATAGTCAGCTAACTCTCCATTAATTGTAAGACAAGATTGAGAGCTATATAACCAACTTGTGATCCATTTAATCCATTTATTACCAAAATTTCTACTTTCTAAGACTTCTAGGAGATAGTCCCAATAAATTTTATCGTATGCTTTTTCAAAATCTACTTTCACAACTACCCCTGATTGTTTCATAGTATGACATGAATGAATGATTTCTTGGCTTAGTATTACATTATCTAGAATGAACCTATTTTTAATAAAAGCAGCATGACTGCTATCTATGATCCTAGATATAATTGATTCTAACCTAATAGTGAGAATTTTAGAGAGTATCTTAAAGCTACAATTAACTAAACTAATTGGTCTAAATTTTTTAATAAGAGTAGCATTTTTTTCCTTAGGTATAAGACATATGCAAGATTTATTAATCTTATTTAAATCTAAAGTATTTTCATAGAAGTAATGAGTAAGGAGCATTAGGTCAGATTTAACTACATCCCAAAAAAACTGATAGAATTTAAATGTGAAACCATCAGGGCCAGGGGCTCGATTTGGTTCAGAGGCAAATACTGCCTATTTGAGTTCATCTTCAGTATGGTCTTTCCAATTCCCATTTTTCTATTTCAGTTAATTTATCTGGTTGATCCCAAAAGTCTGTAGTTAGAAAACCATATTTATCCCCCCACTGTGCCTAACAGTTCCTTATAGTAATCAACTATGTGAGATTTAATATCAACTAGATATTTGACAGTTGCCCTTTTATTTCCAGTGTATTGATCCTATTTTTCTTAGCCTTATGTGAAGCTATAATATGAAATATTTAGTATTAGCATCACCTTCAACAAGCCATTTTTGTTTTGATAGCATTTTCCAATGAGATCCCTCTTCCTGGTAAATGGATTCTAATTGGGTTTTGCAATCTAACCATTGCTCTTCTTCTTCAGTAGTAAACTCTCTATCTTCTCTAATTATTTCAAGGTCATGTAAGGTGTTTAATAAGTGTGTTTTTACTTTTTTCTTTTGACCATAAAAATTATTTGTCGACCCTTTAATTCGTTTTCTTACATGTTGGAGTTTTTTGTTCCAACTTTTGGCAATGTCTGGCATGTGTAAGGGTGATTCTTGCCACCACTTAACTAAGAGATTGACAAAGTCTTGTTGTTCAGTCCAAGAAGGATCAAATCTAAAAACATAAGGTGAAGGTGATGCATTTGTGTTGGTCTGTATCAACAAAGGACAGTGATCAGAACCATTACAACTTAAATCACTAACCAAACTAGTGTGATATAATTGATCCTAAGAAATGGAAGTAAAAACCCTATCTAAAAGTGCAAAGGATCTACCATTTGTCCATGTATATTTTCTATTAGTTAATTTGTGTTCTATTAAATGATGATCATTGACAAATTTATTAAACTTTCTACTGATGGTACTATCAAAATTAGACACAGTTTTATCTTCTTTTCCTAAGTGCATTGAAGTCTCCACAAAGAAACCAAATATCTTTTGTAGGATCCTAACAGTTCTTAATTCTTCCAAGAAAGATTTTTTAAATTTATCAAGTACATGACCATAAACTATGGTAACTTGCCAAATCACACTATCACTTTTATTTTCTATAATAACATTCAGACAAAAGCTATGTAAAGAGTGGTGTATTAGTTTAATCTTATTATTATCACAACCAAACAAAATGCCTCCAGACCTTCCTATTGAGAGTAACTAGAGCCATTGATCAAGCCTAGAAGAAATACTAGCTAAGCATTTAGTGTTGAAAGCTTCTTTTTTGGATTCTTGGATAGCTATCATATCTACTTTATTATCTATGATCAAGTCCTTAAGTATCTGTCGTTTTCTACCAGAATTAAGACCTCTACAATTCCAATTAAGAATATTCATTCATCAACTAATAAGTTCTCAGTACTACCTCCTACTTGTGCTAATTGATCTAGACTAAGACTAATTAGTTGTTGACTATCTCTAGGAGCACTAATTATTGTCGAATTACTTGTTCAAAATTATGTCTTTCCATATTCTTGATATTAGTAATAATGATTATACTCTCTTCTAAAGAATTACATAATCTTATCTGATACACTTGGAAGAGATTAATGATTTGTTCTACATTAAGTCTAGAGTAAGGAAACTTATTGATATTGGCCATACCTGAGGAGCTACTATCCTCTGCTACTTTCCTTTTTCTGGCTTTGCTCATAGCTGATGTTGGGTCATCTTGAGCTTGGACTCTGAGGCTTCTTCTAGGTACCTCTCAGATTATTTTGGTCGGGTTTCAGCAACTGCAGGGGTGTTCAGTTGAGACTCAGAGTCTGAGAAACAGATAGCCTGGTCTGGGGAAGAACTAGAGCCCTGTCTCTGATGCTTGAGTTGGGAACTCCTTCTACTTCTAATTCCCACTTGCCCACTGGAACTGGGAATGGGTGTAGACTTTTTCCTGGTACTACTAGAAAGACCAACCTTCTTTTTCATGGAAATAGACTTGAGTTTAGGAGAGGGTTTCCTGCCCCAGGTGTATTTTTTCTTGGGAGTAGGCTTAGTTTGCATGTACCTGACCGGATCCCAATCCCACTTATCTTTTTTGGGACTGACTACAGGAGTAGCATAAGTTTTGGGAGAGAATAGATTCAGTCTTTGAGCTTTAGCTAGGATAGGTTCTTCATCACTATCAAAATCCAATGTAGAGTATGTGGAGAGGGAATCTGAGGTGATGCTTGTTGGGATAGCTTAAAAATTGTAATGATGAGTGGAATTGGCATAGAGGGGAAACCAGGTAAGACTGGGAGAACAAGAGGGATGGGGTCAGGTAAAGTATCCTCTGGTACAAGAATGGGGTCAGTCTCTGTTGGTTCAGGAAGGAAGTTAAGCTCTGCTGGTTCAGGATGGACTTCTTCTTCTAGTTGAGTATTACTGCGGCTTGCCCCCTGGTATCCTATAACCCTTCCTCTAGTCTGTTGGTATTGTTGTTCCCACATAATTCTACCGAATTCCAGATCTATCTCTTCAACCTCTACCTCTTCTCTGTGTAATTCGTCTTCATCTGGTTCTTCAGCTATTGCCTTGCCCTTGGTGTCTCTCTCTATTAGCCACAGCTGGGCTAGTGGAGTTCATGATCAGATTGCCACCCTCAATATGAAAGCCAGTACGTGGTCCCCTGATAGGAGCAGGGTTACCATCCTCCTGGTTTACTGAGGAATGAGGGTTGAGGGGTGGTATAACAGTAGTAGGTTTTTGGCCAAATTCAGTGCCATTTGGATATGACCGACCCTCTTTTCTTCTGGCCTAAGCATTCAGACCAGTCTTGTCAGTTTCAATTTCGATTTTTAAGTCATAGAGACATCTCTTACCAGTAGGGTTTTTGTAAGGAACTAAATGCTTCTTGGGGAATAATTTGCGATCACAAACCTCCAATTTCAGTCTGGCAAAACGCACATCATGACCACTATTGGTCGCAGTGTCAATGTCAATGACAAGAGCACCAAAGGGTTAAAAATTTTCTTTTACTCCAAAAATTAATACATCATAATCGAAAAAATTAATACATCATTATCGTACACTCTAATCCAGATTTCCTCTAATGGCATTCCTTCCCCAAATTCTCGTTTCCAAGCAACAATTGTGAATCGAACAATTTCTAACCTGAGAAATCCAATAGAAGCCATCGATTCTAGCCAGGCTGGATTTGGGGCTTGAATGAGATACTTAAATTCATCAAAAACAGAGACTAACCAGGAATATTGTCCAAATTCTTGTTTGAATGTTTCTTCAACCCTGGCCGGACCCCAAGCAGCGATGTCATCAAGCACGAAACTCTCCAGAAGTTTTGCCTCAACTGTCTGGGAACGAGCAGTGGCGACCAGTTGCACAATCGGTGTTTTGTATTCCATGAGAGAAGATCCGAGAGCAATGCGTGCTTTATTCCCTGCTCTAATGGAGATATCAGATCTAGGTTTTGGAAGTGGAATTGTTTCCCGCGCAAACTCACGGGTTCTCTTAGAGAGTGGTGATCGAGGTGGAATGGACATGATGTTACTACAAATCGACGCTTTATGACCAAACTTATTACAGACAAAACATATCCGAGCATTTCTACACTCACGAGTTGTGTGACCTTTGCTGCCGCATCGCAAACACCATGGATTATCTACAGTTGATTTGGATCGAATTTCGTCTACTTTGCGTCGAATCAACGTCGATTGTGATTCAATGGGTTGTATAGGCTGTTGCTTCGGCTTTCAGATTTTTCTCTGTAACAATGCTTTGCGATAGAGTCCAGAATCCACTATTATTGGGCTTGGTATAGGTATAGATCGAACAGTGTGTTGCGCACCAAAGTGGGCCTGGAGAGCAGCTAATTGTGATTGTCTAGAGCGAGAGAGAGGCGCCATTTTTTTATTTTTTCCTTTTTTTTCCCTTTTTGTTTTTTTCTACTTTTTCTTCTTGTTTTTGTTTTTTTGTTTTTCCTGTTTTCCTAAAAAATCGCCTTCAGATCGCCATTTTTTATCCTCAGCAGCTTTCTTTTTTTGGAATTTAACAATATCTTTATTATTTGTTTACACAAAAATAAAAAAAGACCAATAAAATCTGTCATGTTTTGAGTGTATCTCGGTCATAATTATTTGCTGACAAATTGACAAGAAAATGCTTACTTTCCGTTACTAAAATTCCTCAACGGGATCTTGTTTTGGTTCGGTCCGGTTCAGAGTATGCCGGTCCGAACCAACCTGCCGAACATCGGAATTGGGTCAAAATCATTAACTTTTATCTTAAGCCCAAAATGAAGTTCTTTATGTAACGAGTCATTTCTCGAAATATTTCACCTCATACCTACATGGGTCCCACAGTACAGATACTGTTTTGTAGGTTGAGATATGAAGGATTAAACAGTTGATTTGGACTGGAGTATAGGAGTCCAAATCCTCTGAGGTAACAGATTATCTGTTGTTGTATCCTGACCGTCTGATTAGAATTCGGGCCAAGATCTAACCAGATCGAGCGGTCAATATCGAAACACAGAATTTGTGTTACCTCAGGTGACATGAATTCGGAGTAGAGCGACGCGTGTGGTCCAATAACAGTTGGATTGGACCCCTAAAGGCTAAAACCCTAGACTCTCTCTCTCCTCACCTCACCTCACCTCTTCGTCTATATCGCCACTGAAGCTTCTTGAACTATTTTCAAATATCAGAAAAGAAAAAGGAAAAATAAAATTAATTTCTCCTCTCCTTTTCATCAGGTACTCATCTCTACCTCTCTCTCTCTCTCGCGCGCGCGCGCCAATTCGTGGATGTAAATCCAGGTAATGCAGTGATCTACCACATGGATCGCCACACGGTAGTGGCCCTGAGTTCTCACTGTGCAATTCTACATTCATAAAGAAGTATACAATTCCGCAAAATTTATGTTCTTTTTTGTAAATAATATTTTGAGTTATCAAGAAAATTTTGAGTTGGTAACTGTTCCAAGAAATTTGAGCGGATTTCAAATTTGAGCTCAGAGACTGATGGTGCCACTAGGGCTGTATTAAATTAACCTTACAAGGGTTAAATTTCATTCATATAAACAAAATAAAGTATGGGTTTGCAAGGAATTGGGGCCAATTCATATGCGTTGGGTTTGGCAGGTAGGTGGATCAGTTAAAGTTACTTTCTTTTCCCCAGCTATTGATAAAATTTGTAGTTTTTATTGGTGCTGATTGCATTGATTGTGGCCATTTAATCTAGCTTAAATTAAGACAGATGGTTTTGCAAATGGAATTTGCGCAAAATTAATATTCAAATATAAGTTAATCACATCATTAATATCAATTTGGTGTTCTTGAGAATCAGATGTTCCTTTTGCATTTTGCTATTCCATTTCTTGTATCTTTATTAGATGGCATTTATTAATAATTATAATTAATTGGGTTTGGGTTGGCAGGTCAGCGGACCTGCATCCGCATGGCGCGTGTTTATGTTGGAAATCTAGATGATCGGGTGAGTGCAAGAGATCTGGAAGATGAGTTTCGGGTCTTTGGTGTCTTAAGGAGGTAAAGGCTATTAACTCGATTTTGTTCAAGATCCGGTTTAAAAAAAAAAAAAAATCTAACCCAACTATGACATCATGTTATTGTATTATATAGATGTGTTAAAATCTAAACATTACTAATTATAATGAGTACCTGAATATTGCATTTGCTTTTAGGATGTTTGGATAGTCTCTGTTGAATTTAATGGAATTTTTCTTCTTTGTAGTGTTTGGGTCGCGAGAAAGCCCCCAGGATTTGCTTTTATTGAATTTGATGATAGGAGAGATGCCATGGATGCTATTCGTGACTTGGATGGTATGTCTTGCAAGCAAATATGAAAGCTTTCATATTTCTTATGCAATTAACTCCTTGGATAATTCTTATGCTTACTTTTACACCTTTTATCATGGATTACTGTACCATATTGGTTATGTAAAGACCAATTTTTGTTGGTACAATATTATTTTAACATTGAGAGTTCTTTCTACAAAATCTGAACGATTAGGCTTCAAACTCAAGGCAAACAAAGCACATTCAAGTTCTGACCGGTAAGGCATTGAAAATAGAGCAGGGTACAAATGCCTCAGTGCCTTTCATGCCTTAATCGTGCCTCACATCCTTATCCGATATTAAAATGTCGATCCCAAACCGAAACCGCTCAACATAATCTCACATTAAAATGTGCTTGGAGACCAAATTTTATATTTTTTGGAATTTTTTTTTACATAGGTACAAAATCATTGATTTTGGATCGTATAGAATCTTCTGAAAAGCAGTAAGTTTGTACCTACCTAAAAAAATAGTAAAAATTTCCAAAAAATATAAAATTTGGTCTCCAAGCAAATTTTATTATGGAGATCATGTTGAGCGGTTCGGATTGACTATTTTGGAATTTTGGAAACAGAGATAAGAATGTGAGGCACGATTGAGGCATTTGAACCTTGCTCTTCAAATTATTATGTAACCCGCCACCCCACACACGCTACACACACAAAGAAAAAATTAGTTAAGGCATCAGAAGTACTATGCAAGCCATTGCTTTAAGCTGCTAACTAATTGGTGATATATGTTTGATTTATTTTTTACAGGTAAGCATGGGATGGAGAGTGGAATTATCAAAACAAAACCCAGGTGCAGGGGGTGGTGGTGGTGGCGGCGGCCGGCACCGTGACCGGTACAGTGACTCAGTATCAGCAGCAAAATGTTACGAGTGCGGCGAACCAGGACACTTTGCTCGTGATTGTCACCGCAGCATGAGGGGTGGTGGTGGTGGGTCCGGCAGGTACAGGAGCCCTAGCCCTCGGTACCGCCGCAGCCCTAGTTACTGGCAGAAGGTAATTTATCAGATGAGCTATAGTTGATTGTGTAGTTGACACTGGTATAGTATAGTTCAGTGTTGTATAATTGACTGCGTAGTTCGGTATTGTATTATTCAGTACGAGTGAGGTTATGGTACTATGCATAGCGCAGATTGGTCCGTACTATGGATCAACATTTTCAGTTTTCAAGATCAAAATAGTCGATCTGAACCACCGATCAACGTGATCTCCATATGAAAATGTACTTGCAGACTAAATTTTACATTTTTTTTGAATTTTTTTTACTATATTTTTTAGATAGGGTACAAAATCACTATCTTTGAATGGTCTAGAAATTTTAGATCAAGTGATTTTCTACCTATCTAAAAAAATAGTAAAAAAATCTAAAAAATGTAAAATTTGATCTATAAGTACATTTTATATGGAGATCAGGTTAAACAGTTTAGATCGATTGTTTGAACTTTGAAAATGAAGATATTGATCCATAGTACTGACCACTCTGTGCTATGCATAGTACCATAGCCTCACTCATTCGGTATTGTGCAGCAGGTGCAGTAGCTCAAGCCCTATCTGTAGCAGAAGGTAATTTACCCCAGTATTTCTCTCGTGGAGCAAGTCTGAGTTATGTGATATATTTGAATGTGTGCTTCCATATTTTAAATTTGGAACTGGTATATTTGGCAGCTTTATCCCATTTTCACCAAATCAGAGACAGGTTATTGGGTTATGACCCAATCTGACCTGTTTATTGGAATTGAGGTAGAAAAATAAAGAAAAGTTGTTTGCTGAGGTAGATTTTAGTATACATGCAATACCCTTTGGAACTGGAGCAAGTACCTTAATCCAACTATTTCACCTTAAAGCTGTGGTTAATTGAACATGGAGTAAATTTCTTGAATGGTTTTAAAAGTGTTACCCTAATACCATGTCGATCATCAATGTTTCAAAGTCCGAATTTACTGCTTAAATTTGGTCACGTCTCCCATTAGCCTTTTGTCCTTGTCATTGTTTACATGAGAATTCCCTTCAAAATTCATGATGGCACATCATCATGTCGACCACTTGACATCATGCTTACATGGCTACCAAAATGAATTACATTCATTTTTCCTAGGGAAGTTAATGTTAGCACTAGTTTGGTGAGTTATAAACTTTAAGAATTCACATCACCTCAGGTCACCTGACTCAAGCAAATTACGATCGGACGGCCCTATTTAACATGGCACTAATCTCAAAACGCACGAATCTCAAAACAGACCCCCTACAGTCTCAATAGGCACCGGATTGAGTTTGGCCCATATGGAATTAATCTGGGCCGGCCGTTGCAATTTGCTTGAGTCAGGTACCTGGGAGGATATCTGTCCAAACTTTAAGGAGCAAATTGGGAACTTTGAAACCTTAAGGACCAATATGGAAAATGAAGATACTTCAAGGACCATGCATGTAAATTACTAAACCTTCTATATTAAAAAAAAAATGCTGCTAGCTTGTACAGAGCAGGTCAGATAGACCTGTGATCTGTCAGGGCTGCATGAAATATTGAATTTTTGCTAGGGGATATGCACATTTCCTTAAAATTGATTTTCTTGTAAAATACCCTGATTTTTATTTACATAGAAAAATCATTTGCCATGTTGACTCCTATTATAGTACTTGATTGGAATACATAATAGTTTGAGGAAGACCATTAAACTCTTTTATTTAGTATTGTTCTCACATCGTTTTTTTTTTGTTCTTCAAAGCAGGAGTTACAGTCCGCGGTACCAGTCTCCTCCTAGGCGCCGGTACAGCATTTCTCCTCGTGGCCGATCGCCACCTTATGGAGGTCGTGGTCGAAGCATATCTCCTTACCCTTAATTTGGTAAGATAGTGACCTAATTGTACATTTAAAGAACAAAAACCTACCCCTATGGAATTTTTGCAAATATGCCTCTGATTTACTTGTATGCATATTTGTTTCCTTTGTAAATGCTGAAAGGGTTCTAGTAATGTAGGAAAAGTATATAGTAAGATTACAGGCACATACCTTACTGGTACCCTGCTCAGGCTAAACTCCACTATTTTTGTTATGGTTTAAAAAGTATCTGACTCATGTTTGGTACATTTAAGTTTAAATTTAAGCTCTATGCATTGTAGGTTTTGCAGTTGGATAGCGGTGGAGGTAATTATATAGTGGCGCTTGATGGATTTGAGAAATTAGCTTATATTTATAAGGTTTAGATTACATGCTAGCGTCATTCTGTGTTGTTCACTTGTGGTTGTTGTAGAATTAAAGGAGTTGAATAATTATTGCTTGGTGGTGCAGTGAGAGAGATACTTAGATTTGAATTTTGTCTGAAAAAAATTCTCTCTCTCTCTCTCCCTAGTTATTCTTCTGATGCTTCATTTGCATCTTATTAACATGTCTGAAGGCACTTATATGTGGAGTAAGCAAACAAATTCTGACTCAACTTCAGAAATGAAAAAAATTGATATCAATACTTGACAAATCAAAGTTTTGAACTGAATTTCTCAGGGTTGAATCTACAAAAATTAACTGAATTACAGATCTTCAGTAAGAAATGGTAAACTAAGGTGATTAGAGTCGCAATTTCTCATGGCTATAGTTGAATTCTGATTGATTTGAATTGAAATTTTGATTGAAATGTTGAAGTCTATACTCATGTGGTACTTGTAATTTTTATTTTAATTTATCATGCTTTTATACGTCATGCTTCAGTTGAGTTCAAGTTTGCTACTTGCAATTGATTCATTCCAAAAAGAAAGAGAAGTCATAAGCTCTACAACATAAGCGGGGGCCATATAATTACTAAATTAACTTTTACAAGTAAAAATGAATTCGCATAAAATATACATCGAAGAAATTATTTTCTAATGAAAACATAATAAAATAATCAATTTTGTATGTTGAAGTATTAACAAGTTGTGGATGTTGATTTTTCGAGTCCTTTGAGTTTTATAAAAACGAAATCGAAATGCTATAATATTTTTATGATGTGTGTAAAGGGAGTAATATAGATTATATATGATAGATTAGTTTTTGTTATTTTAAATTTTTGTTTTAGGAATTTAAAAAATACCATAAAAGTTGGTGCATTTAAATTACGGTCCATATTTCCGAACCAACTAAAAAGTGAAGTACCAAATAATTACAATCTTTTGGGGCAAATGCAAAGATTGATGAGACAAAAGGTAGAGTGGAAAAAATGGCACGACGGAGTTGGTTCTGGAACGGTTACGGTACGGAACATGATACGCGTGTCAGTTACGTGTCGCAACTCGGGTGTCCCGTGTCGTGACATGTGGTCACGCGAGTCACATGATTATATTTTTAAAATTTAGCACGTCACGCAAAAGATCTAGTCACTGCACGACATGTGGTCACGCGAGTCATGTGTAATTAGAACCGTTAGATCTTGATCAAATGGTGAATCTTGAATAAACTAACCTAAACTATAAAAATAAATAGTTAAACATGACCAAACGTGACTGGAACGTGACCAGTCACGTTTGGATACGGCGTGACCACCTCTTGACATTTTGATCACGGCACGGTATGGGACCAAGGTACGACACGGCACATCTACTCAGCCAAAAGTATGGGTGTAAACGGATCGGATATTATTCAATTTTGTCCGGATTCGAATCCGAAAAATTACTTAAATTATCCGATCCATATCCGAAAAATTATAACGGATAAGGATATAGTAAGATTTTTAACTATCCGTAACTATTCGTATCCAATCGTTTATATTCCTAAACCACAACAAATGTACTCTACCTTATTAAATTGATTTATTAAATTGCATATACTTACCAATGATTTATTAAACTACATATACATATATATTCTAATGAACAATATAACACTATGACATGATTAGTGACTAATATTTTGCTAATATGATATATATTTTGTAACCAACAAACTTATTATGAAAAATATTAGATCTAATTTATGAATGAAAAAATTATATTTAGATGTTATTATTTACTAGAATGTACATTAATAATTTATTTTTAATTATCCGAATTATATTCATATCCGTCCGATATTCGATCCGTATCTGTATCTGTTTAATATCCGATATGTATCCGTATTCGACACTATCCATATTCGTATATGTATCTGAAAAATTATAACGAATAAGGATACGATTTGACCACTGTCCGATCCGTATCCAACCGTTTACACCCTAGCCAAAAGTCAAAAGGTGAACAATGATAAGATCGGTTCCGAAATAGTGAAAATACCGAGGTGCAAAGAGTAAAATTCTCCGATTGGAAAGGAAATAAAAAATATCAATTAGGCAAGTCCAACTTTCCTTCAAAACCCATATTTTATTTCATTGTTTTTCGTCAAAATACTCCAAATATAAATAGAAGAATAAACAAATTTTCCAAAGGAAATAAAAGAAGAAGAGCATCTCTGTGAAGGTCTTTTCTTCTTTCTCGTCGTCGCGAAAGAGGTGAGTTCAATGGATTCTTCATTTCATTGGTTTTTAATTTCTTTTCGTTTTGATTCTACATTCAAAAGATCCGATCTTTACGCTTTGCTATTATTAGGACCTTACAATTGAGCAAGACTAAAATCTATTTTTTCCGAGTTGAATTCACAATTCTTGATCTAACCCTTAAAACGTAGTCGTTCATTGGTGAAACAATTTCGTTTATTCTGGTACTTTTCTTCTCTTTTTTCTCTCTTTCATGGTTTGTAGCTGGTCAATTGTCAACCCAATTTTGAAAAATTAATTGGGTTTTCACCGATCAAATTAATAATATGTTTCCTGTAATTTGTTGACTAAGAAATAAATTGTGGGTCCCACTATGTAATATTTACTGGCCTTGTAAGTAGAGTTAGACAGAAAACAGTTCAGAATACTGAACTTTTAATATCTGATTTTAAGTGCATATTGATGTTTTTATCCCAATTGCAGAGAGGGAATTATTATAAATAGTAAGCAATGGCACTGGCACGGTTGCTCAGAGGGAATTTTACCGCAAGTCACGCCTTTGCCCCGTTAACACAATCTCTTTTTTCGACCTCAGCCACACCTATTACAGCAACTTTCTTTCCTGGTGACGGTATTGGGCCTGAGATTGCTGAGTCAGTAAAACAGGTACAGTAGAATGATGCATTATGGTACTGGTAATGTACCTTCCTTTGAACAGTCTTTTTTCTGTGACTGGTAATGGATATCTTAGGTTATTGGTAATTCACAACCTGACTCGAAACAGTCTAAATGTTGACCCATACCAACCCTTTTACCCCTATAATCCTCACCCGTAGAGACAAAAAACCTTGATAGTGATACCCATAGATACAAAATCACTTGATCTAAAGATTCTAAGCCATTTGAAAGTGGTGATTTTCTACCTATCTAAAAAAATAGTAAAAAAAATTCTAAAAAATGTAAAAATTGGTCTGCAAGTACATTTTCATATGGATATCATGATGAATGGTTCGGATCAACTATTTAGACTTTGAAAATGAAGATAAGGATCCGTAGTGCGGACTAAAGTGCGCTATGCATAGTACAGTGGCCTCACTCTTTCAATTATGTTCTCCACATGATCTGGTACTGCTTGCTGGTTCCCACTTCCCAACTGTCATTGAGACAGAAGTAGAGAAAGAATATGAGCTCCTAAGCTCTTTGACCTTCCTTTTTGAAAACTAATCCAATTTTTTTCTGACCAAAGGACCCAACTTGGTAGTATATCCTTAAATTGTACAAATCAGGTGCCGGATGACTACCAATTTTTTTTTTATTCCTACTTTATAGAAACATTCATATGTTTTTAATTTTAGATTTTTAATGCTGCCGAAGTACCAATTGAATGGGAGGATCACTATATCGGTACAGAAGTGGACCCAAAAACCCAGAGCTTTCTGACATCGGAGAGCCTTGAGTCGGTACGAAGAAACAAGGTGGGCCTAAAGGGGCCCATGGCTACCCCTATTGGAAAGGGGCACAGGTCCTTGAACTTAACACTGAGAAAAGAATTGGGTCTCTTTGCAAATGTGCGGCCCTGCATCAGCTTGCCGGGTTATAAGACCCGGTATGATGATGTGAATCTTGTTACTATTAGGGAGAACACAGAAGGCGAGTACAGTGGTCTTGAGCACCAGGTAAAACATT
This sequence comes from Carex parvula, assembly GCA_025461045.1. NCBI lineage: Eukaryota > Viridiplantae > Streptophyta > Magnoliopsida > Poales > Cyperaceae > Carex > Carex parvula. Next base: position 633,135 of record JAJGRW010000522.1, on the reverse strand, counting down.
TAATTGTTACTTTCTGAACATTATTACTGATACTTTAAAGTACCATTATAATATAAAAAATACTGTTTATTACCTAATTAGAAGTCAAATTTTATAAGGGTGTCTTGTGAATTAAACACCTCTATTTCCTATATGAACAATAAGTCCCATTCATGGCTGGGTACATTTACTTGGAGAAAAGCAGCCATGCTTTAGTGCTTGTCTGTTAACAGTTAACACTGTTACTATTTCATATGGAAGGGCATTTTCTTTAGAGTGAGGCTATGGTACTATGCATAGCGCAGTTTGGTCCGTACTATGGTTGCACACCTCTATTTTCAATGTCCAAAGAGTCGATCCGTTCCGCTCAACGTGATCTCCATATGAAAATGTGCTTGGATGCCAAATTTTACATTTTTAAATTTTTTTTACTATTTTTTTAAAAAGGTACAAAATCACTTGATCTAAAGATTCCAAGCAACTGGAAAGTAGTGATTTTCTACCTATCTAAAAAAATTGTAAAAAAAAGTTCGAAAAAATGTAAAATTTGGTCTCCAAGTACATTTTCATATGGATTTCGTGATGAACAGTTTGGATCAACTATTTAGACTTTGAAAATGAAAATATGAATCAAGTACAGATCAAACTGCGCTATGCATCGAACCATAGCCTCACTCTTTTCTTTAATTCAATAGGATTCTTAGTGCGAAATGGTACCATCAATCATCAATGCTATTATGATTATTCATAATTTGAGATGAATGAAAACGTTTTTTTTTTGTAGGTGGTGAGAGGAGTCGTGGAGAGCTTGAAAATCATTACACGGCAAGCAAGTATGAGAGTGGCAGAATATGCCTTTCACTATGCCAAGGCGAACGGCCGTCAGAGAATCTCTGCAATTCACAAGGCCAACATCATGCGCAAGACTGACGGCCTTTTCCTCAAGGTATCACTCATTTTCTCTGCATATGCTGGTTGAATTCCTGAAGGATAACTGAAAAGCAGCATACTTTTTTAGTTACGGGTAGAGGTGTTAAGCAGGCAGGATTTGTTTAGTACAGATTTGGGTCATACTGGCCTTAAAAGTCATTTCATTTTCAGGTTGCTTAAGTTTGGGTTTGAAAAGTTTTGGTTAATTGGCTTTTAAAATTTCTCAGGTTGCTTAAATTTCAGGCTGGTTGGGTTTCATTTTTTTTCTCTTTTTCTGATTTGAGTTTTTGAAGATGAGTCAGGTTCCTTTTCGTAGATCTTTCAGGGCTGCTCAAGTTTTGTAAATTTAAACTCTAGGCACTGGACCCATGCCAGATTCCAATATCGAAAATCAGATACAAGTTGTTAATTAACTTTATATTGTATAGTGTTGCAGAGAGGTGGCTGAGAAATACCCAGAGATAGAATATGAAGAGGTCATCATTGACAACTGCTGTATGATGGTATGAATATGTGCATTCGTCTATCATATTTTAATAGCTTTTGCATGACAAGCTAACTTTTCTCTCTCATGTTTATACAATCTGATGCAGTTAGTGAAGAACCCAGCATTATTTGATGTTTTGGTTATGCCTAACCTGTATGGTGACATCATCAGTGATCTCTGTGCCGGTCTCATTGGTGGGTTAGGTCTCACTCCTAGGTACGATTTTTTTACACATTTCTTCAACTATCAACTGAGTGTTGATGGGTATGGTACGGGTTGGGTGGAAACATTTTCATACTTATATCTGCATAGAATTAGTCATACCCATGTTCTATCCTTACCGGTTAAGTTTTGACTTTACCCAAACCCTACCCTTACCCGTTAAGATCATGGGTAACGAAACGAATGACAGGTAATTATCGAAAAAATTAATAGTTTATATAAATTAATCTAAATATATCAAATAAATAAATATATTAAACACATCATGTACGTAATATCATAAAATATGAAAATTATAATTTTATAGCCCATTTGTTTAAAAATTTTAAATTACTAATCAAATATAGCGTTATAAAATGTGAATTCAATTCTGTCATAAATTACTAAATAAACAGTATAAAATGTTTAATAAATTAGTTTTATTGTAAATTACTGAATAAAAAATTATATAAAGTGTTGTATAAATCAATCTAATCATAATAACAAAAAATTATATTGTTATATGTATAATTAAAAAATATCATATATAATTTAATATTTATCAATTATCTTATATGGTAATGGGTACGAAATAGCTCTTACTCATACCCTTACCCAATAAGCTAATGGAAATTTTTACCCCCATACCCGTTAAGTTAACGAGTAAAAATTCTTACCCATATCCGTCTTATCAAATATGATATGGGTCGGGTAAACAGTTAAAAGGGCTTCGTTGACACCCCTAAAGCGTACTCAAATCTGATTAATTTTGCATTAACAATTCATGCTGGAGACATTCATACTTGTTACTACTAATAAGACCAGGATATGTGTTGTATACTTGTATGGTGATCTGTATAATCCAAATAGTAGTTATATTTTCATGATGTCTGCCTTTTTCACTATACATTTATCTGAATATGTTCATATATATTCCTTTGGAAAATTTTTAGTTGCAATATTGGTGAAGATGGTATCTGCTTGGCTGAGGCGGTACATGGATCTGCACCTGATATTGCTGGAAAGGTTAGTTGCCCTAAAAAAAAAAAAAGATTTTTTTTTTTCCTGAAAAAAGTTTTACGAGTGAGGCTATGGTACTATGTATAACGCGGTTTGATCCGTACTATGGATCAATATCTCTATTTTTAAAGTTCAAAAAGTCGATCTGAACCATTCAACATGATCACTATATGAACATGTACTTGTAAAATTAAATTTTACATTTTTTAGAATTTTCTTACTATTTTTTTAGATACGTAAAAAATCACTAATTTGATTGGTCTAGAATATTTAGATCAAGTTTCTGCCTATCTAAAAAAAAAAGTAAAAAATATAAAATTTACTCCGCAATTCCATACTCATATGGTGATCATGTTGAACGAGATCAACTAAGATTGTTTTATTAAATATTCTATCCTTTTCATTAAATGTTTTCATTTTTCAGAATCTTGCAAACCCAACTGCTGTTCTTCTTAGTGGAGTCATGATGCTCCGACATTTAAATCTGAATAGCCAAGCTGAGCAAATCCATAGTGCAATTCTAAAAACTATTTCAGAAGGAAAATACCGTACCGGTGACCTAGGTGGTACCTCAACCACTTCCGACTTCACCAAAGCTGTGTGTGACAATCTATAAGAAATTGATTCTGTTATTTTTCACTTTATCTTTCTGAATTTCTTTTTGTTTATTAAGTCACGCAATGTGCATTCCTACAAGGATATTAACACATTCTTTTTTCATTTAATTTTCTCGAGCGAAAAGCTCATTCTGGTGAGGAGGTAAGGAACCACTTGGGATTTATAAATATATATTACTTGTATGTAATAATCAGAAATGTTTTCAAGAAATTGAATTATCATCAAAAATTTTTACCTCAGTTCAAAATTTGCCTACTATCAGCCGCACATAGTTGGTGATTTCTTATGTATTTTTTCCTTGGCAATTGATCACTTAATCTATCGTTTATGAAAGCTGATTTTGTTCCGGAATTAGCTGTCAGTCCAAGCTGATCAGATTTTGAAATTCAAGCAAAACACAAAGATGTAATGATGTGTGATGCGCAAAGCAGAGGATGAGATGTAATTACATGCATCTTTTGTTAGCATTTGTTTTTGAAAAGGAATTCCAAAAATGGTTCTTGAGTTTTACCTCTAAAATTGGTGCCAACTCGTCCTATTGAAGTATGAAATTTGGTTTGATGAAGCATTACTTTTAGGCTTTCGCTAAGTACCATTATAACACTGAAAAGTTGTGTATACAACAATATGGAAGAACACATTGTACCCTCACATCTACGCCAGCTTTACATCGTTTCAAACTCTCTTCAATTGATAATTCAATATTCAAAACAAAATAATCCACATAAAACAAAATAATTACGAAATTTCTTCTGTCCTAATTTATGTTCTTTTGGACACTTCTTCTAATGCAACTTTTGAGGCCAAGGGCCGGGGAAGAGAGGCACTAGCTTAGATTTTACAAGTTAGTGAGTTCTAATAAAATAGTCAAATATGTTTCTCTTTCAATATATATTACAGGAGCCACTTTCCTATGCATAATTTGGACAAATTGTGTACCACTGAGCAAGTAGAGATGATAGTTAGCCCGTCGACCCGTCTATACCCCGACGCTCTCCCTGCTCGCTACGAAACTGAAACAAGTCAGGTAAGGTCATGCTAGAGACAAGCCAGGTTAGGCACAAGACTTAAAATGTAGTCTGTAGGCAAACCTGATGGGCTTCTTTTCTGAATATGCAAAACCAATAGTCCCTATAGCTTAGTAATACAATGTCGGTCTTGTAAACTACACGTCTCAAGTTCCATCTTGCGTGAGGCCGGGTAACTTTTGTTTCCCTTATTTACCACAATAGGCCAGGCCAGGCAAGAGCGGTTATGGGGAAAATGCCCATTGAGAAGGTCTGCTTCACCGAAATCGTTATCCAGCATTTGGAAGTTTGATGGCCCCCCCTAAACTTGCAGTCATCTGATAGTTGGTCCAATGAAAATACCCAATGAAGCAGCTTTGTTGAGGTACTATATCGATGCTCGAGGATTTTGTTAGCTTCGTAGGAATGAGGATTCCTTCAAGATCCAAGAGGTATTCATCACATAAGATCTCTGTTGTTGTGAGATTGAAGAATTGCTGAATTTTTTTCGTTGGGCTCGGTTGTATGACCCTCATCAGGTTTTTTGAATTGTCCCAAATTTTTACTTTGTCATTTTGAGGGACTAATTCAAATTCCATGCCATTTGATCCCCCCTGTTTTTTTTTTTCCTGTTCCTGTTCTTCAAAGTTTTGGAGAGTGCATTGCTCTTTCACGGTCTCCAGTTTTGTTTGCGACTGGAGCCTTTCCATTGTCATTTTCTCAACCCATCTCCTGCACCTGGCCACTCTCGCCGCTCGGTCCTGCAGTGTCGCTTCTCTTTTGGCGGTTGAGAGCTGCCTTGTCTGGAACTTGAAGCTTGCTCTCCCCCAATCCTCTGTCATCTGGCCATTATCCCCTGGACCACCTCCTGGAGTCAGGGATAAGCATCCCTCATGACTTGATATCCATCCTTCTATCTCCACTCTTGGTCTAGTGCCGTGAGGATTGACCGTATGGTTGAGGTGCCAAGGGATCTTGGCTGCATTTTTGCAAGGAACGAATGGCCATATAAGTGTTGGTAGTCACCGTTAGAGAAATAGAGAGCCACCCTGATCGGGTATCCGAACCCGAAAATCAGGGATGCTATGTCCTCTCTGTTCCAATGCTGAAGCGTACATTGTGAATTCTGACCCTTGCTCTGTTGTAGGTTGGGTTGAAAAATCATGTTAAGATCCGAAGAATATGGATATAGACACACCTCGATGTTATTTCCCAAAATAGAACACCGCCTCGTGTACTGCTTATTGTATCCCAAATGTCTGAACTTGTGGCCCATGCAGTCTAGGAATCTTTCGGCATTGACGTTTCAGTTGTCTTTCTATTTGCTTCTCCGGTCACCTTCCAGTCTCCTCCAAATCGCCTTCCTTTTTCAAAAAAGAGAGCAGGAGGGAGAGAAAGAGACAGAGAGACTTACGCTCTCTTTTTCGGATGGTACTAGCGGCACTGGCACAAGAATTTTTCAAAAAAAGAAGTGAGCGGAGAAATAGAGAAGTATCAGGAACGAAAACTGAAATGAAACTAAATCTAATTTCATGCGTGTAGAGTCCGTGAAATTAAAAATGAATTGAAATTACAATTATTTTTGTCGTTGGTGAGATCGGTGGCTTTTTAATATTGTCTTATAGCATTTGATCCACATCAAGGATTTATGTACCAAATCATAACAAATTTGTTTTATCTCGTGGCTTTTGATCCATGCATTTTTTTTTTATCATTTCAGTTTTGGTGCTCACCCTTCCTGTGATGTAAAAAAAAAAAAAAAAAAAAAACTAGATACCTTTCTTGAAAAAAGCATCTAATTTTCTAATTTTCTAATTTTCTTTGTAGCTATAGATAGCGTAAATTGTGGAAATTATCAATTAAATGAAAAATATAAGTAAATATTGAATCTCATATATTGATAATTAAATGAAAGACATTGCCTGACGGAATCTATTATATTTAGTCTGTACCAGTCCGTACTGGTACACAAATATTGAATCTGAGAACAAGTGGTTCTTATCATCTAGCAATTAATGAACCATTGATCAGCTTGGGTTAATTGGTCTAATTGTTACCCAATATGGTACCAGTATCATAATTTCAATCTTTTGGTTCATTCAATATGTGAAAATACAAGAATTCATTATGATATTTATCGACAAGACTTTGTTTCACTTAGTACATTTATCAACAAAACTTTGTTAATTTTGGTTTTCATTGCGTTTTCATGAGCGCAATTGAGATATGTTGATTTATAGGCTTGTTCATGGTGGGCAATGCCGTGACATAGTTTGCATGAAGAAACATCGCCTGTTTCATGCTTGATTATAGTTGGTGATAGTCTGTAACTTGTACCTTTTATTTTTATGTTATTATTCTGAAATGGTTATTTTTGTTGTAGTTGCACATCTGCTATTTGTTCAGTGCTTGATTATGTAGTGATGTGGATGTAAAATACATATATAGACACAAATATGATTGTAATCAAACAATAAGGTTTATACTGTATCTGTCAGTGTCCTTAGCACTTTAGGAAGATACCCACATGTTGTTGGTTCCAATTTTGTCAAGGCAATCGAAGGAACGATACCCTCAGATGACCAAAGGAATCAAGCCCAGTCAACATCTAAATTCTGAATATTTCATAATTGGATGAACAAGGGACTAAACAGTAATTTTTAATTTTTTTTAGGAGGGGTAGTAGGAAATGATGGAAGAAGATCAATCTCTTACCACCAATACATGGAACCAAGGTCCAATGCCAAGCTAGTTTGGCACTAAAGGAAATTTTCAGTTTTGTTTTCATACTATTTTGCGTGCCTATAAAAAATAAGCCAAAAAATATAATTTAAATATTATGGGTCTACTTGCGTTCTGGTGGAATGAATGAAGTCAAAACTGGTACCAATGAACATGTACCAGTTTAAGGTGAGAAGAGGTTTAGTTTTTGTTAATTTGCTTTTTAATAATTTGTTGTTCTATGTTTCAGAAGTTTGGTCTGCTTCACACTGGAGTGGCTGGTTGCCTCAAGATCTAATGACCATATCTTAAATTTATCTAACGATTGTTTTTGTATAGTCTAGCTTTTGGTCTCAGTTCTCAACTTGTACTGAAACACTGATATGTATTATTTTTTTAAGTTGCTGCCCATTGTGGTTTTGCTATTCCCATTACTTGATGCTTGTTGGTATGGCAAGACCAAATCCTACTCTACCATAGCTAATTTATTTTATGTACCAACTACAAAGGCTCTATTGCTATGTATGTTATATATTAATTGTAAGATATACATTGAGCTTATGAGAAAATAATCAATAGAGCATAAATCCTACATTTTACTATTTGTCCTGTAATTTCGAAATTAATTTACTGAAACAAAATGTCAGCATTTATAATCATTAAAGCATAAATCTGATTTTAGGTAGATGAGGGCTGAAAATATATAAATTAGATGTCAAGTTACTCTACAATCTTCCCTCCCTCTTTATAGAATTGTGGAGCAAGTATGAGGTCAGCAATGCCATCGTTGAACGTATGAGGTGCCACAGCTCTCGACGTTAACTTCGATGCCTTACACAAGCTCATCAGCGACCTTTCCAAATAGAAGGCAACCTTGGCAAGCGTTGCATTGTGTCAATCTTATGGAGAAGTTCACAATCCCGACAACATGTGCCCAAATCCTTCCTGAAGTAGAAACGGAACAAGTCAACGCAGTGACAATTCTTACAAACCTAATAATTTAAATGCTAATACTTATGCTCCATGTTTGAGGAATCAAGCAAACTTTCCCTACAAGAACAATTAAGTAGCTACAAATCAACCAAACTATTAGCGGAATCGGTCACAACAACATCCACCAAGGCAATTCGAATAACAACCTCCTCGCAAGCCGTACCTTGAGTACATATTGGACAAAATTCCTATATAAGCAGGAGGTCTATGAATCGTTGACCTCGTTGTTAAGATCATTAGCAAGCCGGACAGAGATTTTAGAGAATCAAGTCTCTTGCATGATGGAAGGCTTTGCAATATTCTCACAAGAGGCATGCAAAGCCATCTCAACATGAAGGGGTACCACATATCCAAACCCTCTATGGCCAGAAGAAGTCCACCATCCTCATCCAAATTCCGCCAACCACAACAAAAAGTAGGCACTTATCGCGAGGGTACTCCGTCGCGAAAAGAAAAAGCACAGTTATGACGGTACTTTGGCACGAAAAGTGCCTTGCGATAAGTGCCTACTTTTCGCGACGGAGTACCCTCGCGATAAGTGCCTACTTTGTTGTTGTGAACCACTCTAAGTCTCCCTGCCACATCGGAAGACCGCGTACGGCATGAAGACACCACGCCGCTAGGCCTTGGAAAAGAAGATTATATGCCGTGCACGGCATCACCTGAGCCGCAAGACATGCCCCAAGGAGCCTCAGAGCCACAATAGACAACCAAAGAAAGTGACAATACTCAGCAAAACGAACAGGTCTACACGCCATCACCTCCAAAGCCACGTCTGTCATATCCAAAGAGACAAATCAAGGCGAAACTTGAAAATAAAACCTGTAGTAGACGAAGACAACCAGTAAAACATGAACAACAACTAGAGGAAGATGAACGACAACCAGTAGTAGGTGAAAGATAACTAAAACAAGATTAAAGACAACCAGTACAAGATGAAGGATAACTAGAAAAAGATGAAAGAAACTGAGAAGGCGATGAAATACAACTAGTAGTAGATAAAAAAAATGAAATACAACCAATAGACAACTAGTAGAAGATGAAAGACAACTAGTAGAACATGAAAAATGACTACAAAAATATGAAATACAACTAGAAGAAGACGAAATACAAACTATAAGAAGATCAAACACAAATAAGAAAAATATGAAATACAACTAGAAGAAGATAAAAAACAAGCTATAGTAGACGAAAGACAACTAGTAGAATATGAAAGATAACAAGTAGAAAATAAAATACAACTAGAAGAAGATGAAAGACAACTAACAAAAGGTGATAAATAACTAAAAGAAGATGAAAGACAACTAGTAAAACTTAAATGACAAACAATACAAGATGAAAAACAATTATAAGAAGATGAAATACAACCAGAGGACAACTAGTAGAAGATAAAAGACAACTAATACAAGGTGAAAGATAACTAGAAGAAAAAATAATCAGTACAAGGTGAAAGAATACTAGTAGAAGATGAAATACAACTAGAAGAATATGAAATACAATTAGAAGAAGATGAAATACAAGCTGTAGAAAATTAAATACAACAAGAAGAAGATAAAATACAACTAGTAGTAGACGAAAACAATAAGTAGAACATGAACGACAACTAGAAGAAGATGAAATACAACTAGAAAAAGGTGAAAGACAACTAGAAGAAGATGAAATACGACCATAATAAGATGAAAAACAACCAATAGAACATAAAAAACAGTACAGGTGAAATACAACTAGAATAAGATGAAATACAACTAGAAGAAGATGATATATAACTAGAAGAAAATGAAAAACAACCAGTATAAGATGAAAGACAACCAGTTGAACATGAAAGACAACCATTACAAGGTGAAAGTCTACTAGAAGATAATAAAAGACAACCAGTTGATCATAGTCAAAATAATGATGAATTACGTAGGATTTTGGCTTATGTTTTGCATATTATCTCACACTTATGTTTAATTAATTAGAGAAAAAGGCTACTGTCACCATTCTTTATGTTTTATCACAGGAAACAGGTTTCGGGACTATTTTACATCAAATGGAGCAAGAATCAGGTCAATCGAATAAGCGACGCTCATCGACTAAGGCTCTGTTACGGCCCGTATTACTTGATACAGACCTAGCCAGATACAGACCAGGAGATAGCGCGATACGTGTTAAACCCTTCAGCGACATGGTCTCATTACGGACCGTACCAGCCAGTACCGCAGACAGAAGAAGAAATTATCCAGATCATGTTTCTTGGCCTCCACTCAACTCTAGACGTCCCTTCACTCCTATATAAGCACCCTGGACAGAAGAAGAAATTATCTTTGTAATTTTGGTTAGATTTGATTAAGTGAGAAAGTTAGGAATGATTGTAACCATGCCGTTCTGCGGCTAAGTTCTTTTCTTAGGGGCTAGACAGTAAATCTTGTTACTCATGATGCTTTGATATATATATTTTCTGTTGATTATGATTTGTTGTTGTTTGATTGAAATACTTTTGTGATTTATTATCCTTTCACCTAATATCGATGATCTAGTTTAATCCTTTTGGGTAGTGATAGTGCTTTAATGGTAAGAGAAACTATGATGCACAATTTAGTCTCGTTAGGAAACATTAAATTTATGTGAAGAAAATCTTAGCGGGAAATCATAAATCGAAACAACAAAATGCACCAAGTTATGTCATTTACGTAACATAAATCGCAGTGTCCTATGTAGCAACTTGTGTATTTAGAGATCTGTCATTTGCATAAGATAACTCGCAGTGTCCTATGTAGTATCTCGATGGAAGTCCCGTCATTTGCGTAAGATAACTCGCAGTGACCATATGTAGTGTCTTCCATAAACAACAACAGGAAATCAGACCTGACAGAAGTAGAATATCAAAGAGGATTGAGTAGCAATGGTGTGCCGAAACCATAGTAATTATCATCTTTATCTTTAATTTAATTACTTTTAATTGTGCCAAATTTACATTGATCACAATTTCAACTCTTAAATTTTCAGATTTCGTCTAGCCTTTTGAAAGATTGTGATTTGATCGCTCAAGACTGTAGACCAATATTCTCTGTGGATCGACCTCGATTATACTACTCGATAGGATTGTGCGCTTGCGATCTGAACCGATAGCATTTCTGAGTTTATAAAATTTAAAAGATATCATCGCTCACCTTTGAATGATCACCAGTACGTATAAGATGAAAGACAACCAGTATAAGATGAAAGGACAACAAGAAAAACATGAAAGACAATCAGTACAAGGTGAAAGACTACTAGAAGAATATGAAATACAACTAGAAGAATATGAATAGAACTGAAGAAGATGAAATACAACTAGAATAATATGAAATACAACTAGAAAAAAATGAAATACAACATGTAGTCGATTTGAAAGACAACCAGTAAAAGATGAAGGATAACTAAAAGAAGATGAAATACAACCAATAGACTAGTAGAACATGAAAGACAACTAATGCATGATGAATGACAACTAGAAGAAGATCCAATCAAACCTGTAGTAGACGAAAACAACATGTAGAACATAAAAGACAACTAAAAGATTGATGAAAGACAACTAGTAGAAGGTAAAGACAACTAGACGAAGATGAAAAACAACTAGTATAAGATGAAAACAACAAGTAGAACAAGAAAGAGAATCAGTACTAGGTGAAAGACTACTAGAAGAAGATGAAATACAACTAGAATATGAATACAACTAGAAATAATACAATAGAACCAGTAGACGAAAGAAACCAGTATAACATGAAAGACAACCAATAGAAAAAGAAATTTAACTAGAAAAAGATGAAATACAACCTGTACTGGATGAAAAAATAATTAGAACATGAAGACAACTAGTAACGCTGAAAGACAACTAGTAGAAGATGAAAGACAACTAGATGAAGATGAAGACAAATAGTTTAATATGAAAGACAACCAGTACAAGGTGACAGACTACAATAAGAAAATAAATACAACTATAAGAATATGAAATCAACTCGAAAAGATGAATACAAGCTGTAGTAGACGGAAGGCAACTAGTAGAATATGAAGATAACAGTAGAAATAAAATACAACTAGAGAAGATGAAAGACAACTAGTAAAGTGATAAACAACTAAAGAAGATGAATACAAGTAGAAGATTATGAATATAACTAGAAGATGAAGAAACAACCTGTAGTGGACGAAAGACATCTTGTAAAAGCTGAAAGAAAAAAAGTAAATAAAAGACAACAAGAACAAAATGAAGACACCACAAGATAAATGACAACTAGAGAAATGAAATACAACTAAAGAAGATGAAAGAGAACTAGTATAAGATGAAAGACCCATTATAATGGGACTGCTAGAAGAGATGAAATACACTTAGAAGAATATAAAATAAAACTAGAAGAAGATAAATTACAACCTGTAGTAGATGAAACAATCGGTAGAACATAAAAGACAACCATAGAAACTGAAAGACAACTAGTAGAAGGAAACAACTAGAAGAAATGAAAGACAACCATGTAAAGGACA